>JARNME010000012.1:8060861-8088150 GCA_030179655.1 Scaptomyza flava
CCGGGGTCCGGTGGACTTTGGGGAATGGAACATTTGTTCAATTGAGGAATAAATTTTAAATTTGTTCATCAACTAGTATTGTAGGTGGTGTTTCCTTGACCAAAGTTAGCACTCGGTCTGTGTTTTAATCAACAAAAAGAGTCACAATGACGTTCCAAGAAAAGGCGCATATCCAATATTATATTCATTTCGGCTAAGATAAGCTGCAAAAGATAAACCCTTGATTAATAATTTAAATTAATTAAAAACACAAAAATGAATTCATGCGATTGGCGACAAGCATAAAAGTCGCACGATTCCAACACTTTGTCAACAGTCATCGAAAAACCGTCAAAATGAAACGTAAGTTGAACAAATTAAACTTAACGAAAGAAATTTAAAGTTAATCAAAAACTTGTTTTCAGTTCTCCATTTGTTGCTTAGCCTGTGCCTGGCTTTCCTGCTTTGCGCTGTTCCGCTGATCGAGGCCCAAGTGGTTCCACCCATTCCGACAGCTGCGCCAACACCACCCAATGGAAATCCTGGTGATAACAACAACGGACCCCCACCACCACCCAACGCGCCAACTACAGTGGAGACACCCGACGTTTCTACTGCTTATCCGAACTATGCTGGGTAAACGCAACACCACGCATCGCATCGATTTAGATTAAGAGTCACTAATGCGATGATAAAAATTTAATAAATTGCAATTGAATATAACTGTTGTGTTTGAAAATATATTTAATAGGATATATTTACTGTCCAACAAACGTTTGGCCACATAAATTAAACAGTACAAACACTCATATATATTATGTGCCACATAATGCAATGGAATCAATTCTTTATTAACTTTGCACCATGTTGCGCCTAAAAGATCCACGCATTTGCGCGTGCAACTGCTCGCTGTTGCATTCTTCATCTCGGCCAGACTGCAAAGACATAAGTAAGTTTTATTAGTTGATAGCTAGAAATTATATTTGTTTTGCTGCTTACCTTGCAAAAGTTTTGCTCGAGCAGCTCAATGGCTGAGAGACGCTGCTTGGGATCATGCTGCAGGCAATGGTCAATAAAGTCGTGCCCCTCCTGCGACAAGCTTTCAGGCGCTTGCGGCTTTTCGCCCATGCCCACTTTGAACATGATTTGGAAATTGGAATCAAACTGTGCCCAAGGACGCTATAAAGTTAAGATATTGCAAGAAATGCTTGTTAAATTTGTATAGATAGCTAATAAAATAATTGTTCTTAATAAAATTTATATGGAACCACATAACAGTTTAGTCCAACTGAGAACATTCCATAAAAGCTATAAGTTTTTCTCCACTTATTTTAAGCAAAGCTGGAACCACTTTTAAACCGCTTTAACTTAAATTTATATAAAATTTGCAATTGTTCGTTCCTGCCAGTTTTAAGTTCAAATGAATAGCAGTTGCAATATCATTAAGTACAGTTTTAAACTGTTTTTAATATTTTCCGCCCGTTTAAGCTGTTATGAATCACAGTTTGAGAAGTGAGTAAATTACCTGTAAGTAGTTATTACCTATAATAACACAGCACACATAAATATTAAATTCCTGCCATTTTGACAAGTCATACCAAAACTATTTGACCAATTTATCGCTAGCTCATTTTCCCAACACTCAAGTTCGCTTTTGAGAGTCATTAAAAAGTTGTCTTATCTGCTTATCAGTCGAACTTACCTTGCCTGAGGCCATTTCGACGACAACACAACCCACCGACCAGATATCGGCGAGACGTCCATGGCCATCGCTATTTGTCTTGGTAAAGACCTCGGGCGCCATATAAGCTTGTGTGCCGACATAACCCTGCAATTCGCCGGGCACTGTTGTATGAGCCTGAATTTTAACCGCTGATCCAAAGTCACCCAGTTTGAGGCTGTTGCTGCCATCGACAAGGAAAATGTTGGCCGTCTTGATGTCCCGATGGACGATGCCGTGCTTGTGCAGCTCAGCGACGCCCGAGAGCAGCTGGGCGGTGAAGCGACGGGATAAAGCCTCGGGCAGACCACCGGTTAGCTCAACGAGAGACTCCAAAGTGCCCTCGGAGCAGAGTTCCATAAAGATGAGCAACTCCTCACGATGCACCTCAATGCCGTAGTAACGCACCAGATTCTTGTGTTTAATGCCTTCGAGGATTTTCAGCTCCTCGGCCACATTCTTCAAGGCACGAGTCTCGCCCGGCTGTATGGCAATCTCTTTCATGGCCATCAGCTCCCCGGTGTTATTATTGACCGCCGTGTAGACTTTACCGAAGCGTCCTTGTCCGATCTTGATTCCCCGATGCCAACGGAAGTTGACACTGCGCGCACGAATCTGCACCTTGTCGCACGAATTGAGCGCCTTGACCTGGCCAATGAGCCGTCGTTCTCGCAGATGCTCCTCCAGATCCAGATCTAGACGATTCACGGCATCTCGAACACGCTCATGACGGGAGGCAAGCGGTGTGGTGACGGTGCTGCCCTTAACGGGGGAAGTGCTGGAAGAAATGGGTGGTGTCTGTGGCACAAGAAGACGCAGTTCACCATTGACTGCATTATGTGGCGCTTCTACATAGTCCGTGCTATCCACGGAACTGTAATTGGCAGTGGACTGCTGAAGAAGCTCCTCCTTAAGGCTAAACTGTGGATGCAACAGCTTATTGTACTGTGGCGACTGCAATGGCGGCGTATTAGGATTAGCTACCACACCGGCGGACAAGGGTGCTCGTGTGGGCGTCCTAGAGCGACTGGCGGCAGGCGAGGAGGTTTTCCTTGTGCGTGGCGATGGCTTCTTGCGCGCCACCTTTTCCGGCTCGGACGTGATGCCAATCACGTGCGAAATGCAACGATCCATTTGTTGCTTAAGTTCCTCAAACTGACTATCGTCCAGGTGCTGTGTGATCTGCAGATCACAGGCAAGCATCAGAAACTCCAGACCCTGTGAGGCCCAACGTGGTCGCATGCCACGTCCACGCTCGCAGCGCTCCATCACGAAATGCATCCACATCTTGGCAAAGGCAATGATAGCCAGTGCCAGATCTACGGTATGGCTACTGTCCTTCTGATCCATAATGCGCTGCTCAAACAATCGGATCACATCCTTGTGATACTCGAAACCAAACTTGTAACCCTGATGCAGAATTTCCCGCGTACGTGATAGCACCGCCAACCGGTCCTGTTCGTCCAGATCAAGCATGTTGCTCAGACAGCAACGCTGCTGGACACCCTTAATGATGCCCGTCAGCTTGTTTCGCACCTCGAGAACATCCTGCTGCAGTAGCTTGAAAGCAGCTTTTACATCTGAGCAGATAAAGTCATGCTGATGATTGGCCACATCGTGCTCATAGTGCTCCCGATGGAAGTCTGTCGTTTCGACATCCCGACAAAAGGTCTTTGCAAAAAAGAGCACCTTAATGGAACGTTCGCGCTCCACGGTGAGCAGAGATTGCGTCTCTCGACAAATGGTCAAGAGCTGCCACTTGAGCTCTTCGCTATCATTGCTTTGTGCCGTGCTGGCTATCTGTTCGTCCAGCTCCTCGGAACGCTGCACCAGACGCTTGGAAATGCTGCACAATAGTTTGCTTATAATGCCACAGAACTTCTGGGAGGCAAGAGTGTGCATGCCCTTGATCATGGGACTGATTAGCTTGGTGAACATCCACTCTTTCTCCAGCACCGACTTCTGATTCGTTTCCGGCACAGCAACAAGCACCAGTTGATCAATATAGTCCAGATATAGCTCAAAGGTCTTCCGCACCGTTGCATCATACTGATTAAGGATGGTCATGTAGCTGCCCAGCTCTGTTTCATTTTCGGTCAACGCTGTGGTTATATGACGCTGGTAGCGCTCCCGATGCGTGAGTGCTAGTGTTAAGCCCTCGCGCAGCTCCTTCATAAGCTGCTCCAGGCTAAGCGGGTTAGGACGCACTGGTCGCGTCTCGAGACGCATGCGCAAGAACTCATGCATAAACTGCAGCGGTATGCCGCTGAGGAACACAAATGTGGGAATGTACGAGGGTAGATTGATCGATTGCGCCTCCTCACTCCAGTAGCCATAGGTGCGCAGTTCGATGACCTGCTCGCGACTGATTTGCGGATCCATGCGTGGCACATCCTGCTCAATGATCTCAGAATCCAGCTCGAAATCCTCCAAATCTTCCGCACCAGGTTTCTCCAATGCAATATGCGCCTTATACAATGCTACAGTGTGCAGCTGATGAAGGAATGCCAAAGATTTGGCCAATCCCCGACACTTAAGCACATTTTCAATGAATTTGCGATAGAGACCGGAGCTCTGCTCGCCATTACAATCGTTACTTGAAGTGCCTAGCGGCTCAACGCTAAAGATATTAATGTCATGCGTCGAGCTTTTGCGCAAGTGGTAAGCTGACTGCTCGTTGGACAACTGACTGATCTCCGTTGAGGTGGATCTATTTTCAGGAAACGCACAAATATATACAATCCTAATAGCAAGTGTTATTTGATACACTTACTCATTGCTGCTTGAGGTCTCTCCAGGCACGTGTGCGGAATCGTTTAGCATGAATTGCACTCGGGCACAGGACATGGTGCCGCAACCTCGACGCACTGGCGTCAGTCCATTACTTGCCACACTTGGTGGCTTCGCTGAGTCCATCGAATTGACGGCGGAATCATCGTTATCCACGCCCGACGCTGAAGCCGAGGATGAGTTGCCACTGTCCGAGCCCATGTATGACGTTTGCACCGGCCACGAGAACTTCTCATCCTGCAGCCTGTCAATGCAAAAGATTTTTAATTATTCATATCCTTTATCTCATTTATCGCACATTGGTCACACACCTGGCTAGAATCCTGCCCAGAATACCCAACTTTAGCTTGTTCTGTTTGGTAATGTTGTACCACAGACACATAGATTTGATGCGGCCCACAAAACTTTGGGATTTGTAGATGGGATGCAGTGCACCCATAGCTTGAGAGGAGGGATACAGTGCCTCTGCAGCCTCCAGACGTGTCAACAGATCCTCAACCTCACGCAACGCCAACTCTTGTCGCTCCATGCAATCCTTGCAGTACAGAGACATGCAACCCTGACACAACTTGCTGGGCAAGGGAGCTATAAAACACTCAAATAGTTCAATCTGCTATTGGAATCAAGTAAAGTCTACTTACAGCTTGCGTTGGAATTGGCATCCGAGTGTATGCCGCTATCGAGACTCAGCAAACTGGGTTCCCGTTTGTAGCGCGGCTGGAACTTGTAGCTAATGATCTGCGTCAGCAAATCGGAGACACCGTGACGTGCTTCATACAGATACTTGTCCTGCTGCTCCACGGTGCGATCAGCCTGCCAGGCCTGCAGCTCCAGCCAGATGAGATCCTTAAGCTCTGTCTGCCATGTGTGCTCTTCCTGTGACAGCTTTGCATCCTGCCTGTCCACGCTGCCTAGCTTAATTAGATTGGCAAACGTCTCATGGAAGTCCTTTCGCTTGGCAAGACCAGGCGTCGGCTTGCCCTCCAATCGCAGTGCCGGCAACTGTGCCGCAAATGCCAACGGTGGCGCCGACGATCGACAGCCAATGGGTCGCGAGGAAACGCAACGATAGCGATTGCAACTCTCCACCACCTTCGAGGCAATGCGCAGTGGCATCGACGGCGGCTCATCTGAACTTAGTGGCATGATCTTGTCCTGCGATTCGATTGGATGTGCACTCTCATGAAAGCTACTGCCACGTGGCGGCACTGCTGTCGTGGATGCCAGCGAATTCTTCATCTCACGCTCCGAATCCCGCAGCAGCGATTGTAATCGCTTATCCGTTCGTGTGTTCTCCTCGTTGACAAACATCTCGTTCAGCAGGGCACAGTCCATTGTATTGCGTCGCAGTACACGAGATCGTGCCATTCTCGTCATACCCTTTTTGGGCGTACCTCCCGCACTAGCTGTTGCATCTGGGGAGCTGAAAGCGGATGGAAGGGTTTTAAATAAGTGTTAAGTTTCAGGGTTCTGGAAATGAATTCGTTGCATAGAAAACTTTGTTATACGGAATTTTTTTAACTTTAAGTTTGATTTAAAGTTGAACTAAAGTAACAAAGTGTTGTGTTTTGGTTTATGTTTATGCAGCAACAAAGTGTTGCTGTTCAATATTATGGAAATGTACTGAGTACAGTGTACTCTCAATATATGTGCATACTACATCTCCCTCCTTTTGAAAAATAACGTAATATATGTAGTTATTTTATAATTAATCAATATTATTATTATATTTTATTTTTTTTTTTGAATTGTTGTTATATAATAATAAAAATGTTTGTAAAAATGTAAAGATTGAAAAAAAAAATTTTTTTTTTTTTTTTTTTTTTTTTTTTTTTTTTTTTTTTGATAAGAGAAAGTAAAATACTTATGTATGGCCATACTAGAAATATTATGAAGTACAAATTTTATTTATCCTTATGAGCTTTTTTTTTTTTTTTTTTTTTTTTTTTTTTTTTTTGTTTTTTTGTTTATACTAAATGCTATGCTCGAGCTAATTTATTTCCTAAATATTTTAATCTGTTTTTATTAACTATTAGTGGTTTTTTCTTATTTACTTCTATCTTTATGTTGTTTCTATCTTCTATGTTTATTACTTTATAAGGGCCTAAGTATTTATTTTCCAGCTTATGAGCTGTGTCATTCTTTAGTAATACTAAAGTTCCTATCTCTAGTTCTATGTCATTTACTTTTTTATCATATTCTATCTTACGTTTTGTTTTTCTAATTCTAGCATGGTTTTTGCTCGTTTGTGAGCAACTCTAATCTAAACTTAAATTCTTTTGCATAATCGTCTATGTTATATACTGGGTCTATTCTAGCTAATCTATTAAATTCTGCCAATTGTCTTGGAAGTCTTCCAAAGACAAGCTCGTATGGACAGTATTCGTGTACTGTCGACGGTGTTGTATTGAAACAATAGGTGAAATAATTCAACCATATGTCCCAATCATCTTTGTCAATCGAAATGTACGAACGAATGTATTCGTTGAATGTTCGATGACTCCTTCTACTGTTCCTAAAGTCTGGTGATGGTGGGCTGTTGATGGTATATTACTTATCTTCATATATTTACACAAGTCATTTATAAGTGAATTTTTGTATTCAGTACCCATGTCCGTAATGAACGTCTTCATAGGACCGTACTTTAATACAAAAGATTCAAATATAGCTCTGGCTACTGTTTTTGCACTTTTATCTGTTACTGGTATTGTAACTAGATATTTTGTGAGATCACATATAATTGTGATTGCATACTCATTGCCATTCTCTGTACGAGGTAATGGACCAATGGTATCTATTAAAACAGTGTCAAAAGCTGTACTTGGTGTGCCTGTTATAATCATGGGTGCTTTTGTATGTGTTGTCGTTTTTGCTTGTTGGCATTTTAGACAAGTTTTCACATACTTTGTTATAGTCTTTGTCATTTGGGGCCAAAAATAGTATTTTCTTATTTTTAACAGGGTTCGCGTAATCCCTGTATGGCCTCCTTCTATAGGATCGTCATGATATTTCGACAGTATTGCTTTAATTTGACTTTCGTCATTTTTGTCTATTTGTGTCACTTTTGTTAGTAGCGCTACTTTTATTTTATTTAAGTATTATTGCCCATATTTTTAAATTCGTTTAGTGATACAAACTCGAAAATTTGTTCACTTAGTGACAACTGTAAATTAACAATTTTATATATTCCGGCTTCTGAATTAAGCCTTTGAAAGAATTGACCTAGATCGAACTTTTCATTAGAATACAAATCATTAATTGAAAATTGTGAAATAATTCTTTTTCCCTTTTTTAACAAACAATTTGATTTACCGAATTTTATCTTCACAAATTTCTTTACGTCATTATTGCTAATGACTTCATAGACATTGGGCTCTTTTCTTTCTTTTGCAATTTTATTTTTTCATCTGCGCAGATGTTTTGCTGTCGATTGATGATCTCGTTTGGACCATCATTATATTCCTATTTATTTGAGTTAATTGGTCAATGTTTATTCTGGATAGAGCGTCTGCTACATGGTTATCCTTCCCCTTGAGGTATTCTACCGTAAATTGATATTCTTCTAAATCTAGTCTCATTCTTGTTAATTTTGATGTTGGATTTTTCATTGAAAATAGGTAAGTTAATGGTCTATGGTCTGTTTTAACTAGAAAATGCCTGCCATAAACATATGGTCTAAAATGGTTTATTGCCCAATGGATTGCAGCTAATTCCTGCTCTGTAGTTGATTTATTGCTTTCTCCTTGCGTGAAAGCTCGAGAAGCGTATGCGATTGGTAATTGTACCCCGCTATACTCTTGGGTTAGTACAGCGCCACATGCATGTTTACTTGCATCTGTGGTTATGCAGAATTCTTTATTGAAATCAGGGTATTGCAGTAATGTGGGTTTCATTAATGCCTTTTTAAGTATTTAAATGCTTCTTCGCATTCTTTTGTCCATTCGAATTGGACATTTTTTTCGACACAATCTAGTCAAATGACGTGAGTGTTGTGTGAAGTTATGTATGAATCTTCTGTAATAATTACAGAATGCTACGAAACGTCGTGCATTATCCGCATCAGTAGGGGTTGGATAGTTTTTAATAACATCATACTTTTTATCATCTGGAAGGATGCCATGGTCTGTGCATTTATGCCCAAGGAACGTTACCTCGTGCATGAAAAACGAACATTTCTCTGGGTTTAGTTTTAAATTGTGTTTTCTACACAAGTCAAAAATATTTGACAAATTTTTAAACATGTGTTGTTCTGAACAGCCAATGACTACTAAGTCATCCATGTAGAGAAATGCTTGGGATGGCTCAAGGCCAGAAAATGCGAGTGTCATCATCCGCATGAATGAGTTTGGTGCTACTTTAAGACCATATGGTAATCGCGTGAAGCGATAAGAACCGGAGTTCGTGGAAAATGATGTTATATTTCTAGATTTTTCTTCTAGTTCTATTTGATGAAATCCTGACATAAGATCGAGACATGAAAAATATTTTGCTCGTCCTAATTGGTCTAGTATTTCTTCTATTCTTGGCAGTGGGTATTTGTCTGCCAGAAGTTTTTATTTATTTGGCGATAATCAACTACTAAACGCCATTTTTTCTCCTTGGAATTTGGGAGAGATTTCTTGGGAACCAAGAGAAGTGGGCTATATATTCAGAAATTGATGGCTCAACTATACCATCTTTATTAATTTTTCGACCTGTCTGTTTATTTCTGGTTTTTCTGTTTCAGCATTTCTGTAATTTTTTATGAAAACGGGTGTCCTATCTGCTAATCTCAATTTTTGCTTATAAAAATTATTACATGATATGGGTTCTGAATCAAGACCAAATATGTCACTGTATTTGGTACATAATTCAGTTAATTTGTTCTGAATTGGTCTGGGAAGGTTAGTTTATTGATGACTTCATAAGATCTGTTGTTTTTTTTCTCTGTGCTTGTTTAATATCATATTGTTCTAGTGATTCGAACTTAATATTGGATTCTGAATTTTTATGTTTTTATTGGTTGTATTTAGAATGCGGACTATTGCACTATTACTTTCAACAATACTGTTTGCTATTATTACCCCAGGGTGTATTTCCTGGTTTGGTATTAATACAGAATTTTCGCTAGTCAGAAGCATGATTTTTCTCATGACTTCTGATCTTGCTGGTAATAATATTGAATTATCAATATCATTGTGTAATAGTGTACATGTATTTGATAGTTTAAGTTTCCTGGTTTCATGATGAATTCATCATTTTGGTAGTCTATTATGCAATTAAATTTTCTAATGAAGTCTAGTCCAAGAATTCCATCGCATGGTATGGGAAATTCAGTTTGAACTATTGTGAAATCGTGGTTGATTATGAAATAATCGAAAAGGAGGTCAATTGGGGCTTGTCCCATTGACTGTATTGTTCCCTGGCCAATTCCGGATATATTAGTTTTGAAATTTTTGTTAATATTTGTGTCTATATTATTGTTTTTCAATATTGAGACATTTGCTCCTGTATCTATCAAAAGTGTAAGTGGTTTATTATTATCATGATTTTTTATTTTAATTATACTGCTGAGACTTAGATTTATAGTTAGTATGTTTACTGCTGGTTGCTCAAGGGGGCTTGCTGGTTTTCCGAGTTACTTTGTGTAACTCGGACCAGGTTTTGTTGTTCAGGGCCTCTATTTTGGTTGCCTCTGTACGAGCCGCCTCTGTACGAGCCGCCTCTGTACGAGCCGCCTCGAGAGTTACCTCTGCTATTGTTGTATCTGTTGCCGTTGTTGTTATTGTACCTGAAACCGCCCCTGTTGTAGGGTCGGCCTCTGTAGTTACCTCTACCGCGGTTTCCACCACGTTGAGAGTAATTTTGGTAAAATAGAACAGTGTTGGTGTTCCCAGTTGCTTCAGTACAACTGTCGACAAATTTTGAAATAGCATCGTTCATGTTGTTAAATGTGCCTGCCTGCATGATGAGTTTAACTCTATCAATAGCGCAATTCTTTGTCATGGCTTTAACAGCTGAATTTGTGCTGTATTTTGCGGCCATATCTGGTGTTAAACCATCATTAATGTATGCACCTTCTAAAGCCTTTGTAAGCTGCTCAACTTCTTGTGTATATATGTTGGCAGTTTTACTTTTTTGTTGTAGATTAAGGAGTTTGGCTGATAAAACTTCAACTGATTCTCCTTTTACTGTATTTTGCAGTTTTGCGACAATCTGAGCAATAGTTGTTTCATTGCTAATTAGATTTCTCGCGTGTCCCTTTAGTTTTGTTTTGATAAGGCTTATAGCCGTTGCTTCGTGTTCGCCTTTTAGAGAATCTAAAAGATTCAATGCGTCTACAAAGCTCTGTAGGTTCTCAGCTTTTCCATCATACACAGATAGTATGGAGGAGGCTATCTTAATAAACTCAATGTTTGTTTGTTGAGCCATTGTGGAACTTTTTTCTTGTCTGTTTTGGTTTTCTTCTATTTGATCTACTGCCTTTAAGGTTTGGTCTGAATCAGGCTCAATGGGTGTCTTAGATTCCTCTAAATCCGTGAGTTGACTTGGGTCAAACTCAACAGGGAAATAGGGATTCTTTGGTATGTCGAATTTTATATTAAGTCGAAGGTTAAGTGTTTCTAACCTTGAAGCTAACGTATGTAATGTCTTAAGGCACGTTCATTATGTGCGGCTGTAAGTCTATGTTTTTGTGAAGATGCTAGTTCGCTGATGTTATTGTATTCAGTTTTTAGTACTATTATGTGTTGCAATAGCGTTTCGACTCTTATCGCTGTATCTCTGTTAATACATTTATATGATTTTTCAAATCTTTCTTTGAATGAATTTATTAGTCGAGCTATATCTTGCCATTCCATAACTTGTTAATTCACAATCGTACATTTTTCAATTGTCATCGCTGTCAGAACTTATTGGTTCTGCTTTGATGATTTCATGCGCAAATAAGTCGCTTATTGACTTAGGCAAGCGCACGTTATTTCTTAGTAGATTTTTGTGTTGCATGATAGTATACGTTCTATTTGTCTATACATATGCAATTTTACTGTCTTGTTAGTGATTATCCACATTAGGATAATTTTCAGCTTTGGATTGTTAATGCCGTAATCGACAAGAAATTGGATGAATGGAATGTACCTAGCTAATAGTTTTAGCTCTACCATTATTTGGTGTTGTTGTTTTTTTTTCTGACGAGCCCGGTACTCAGCTATTGTGAGTGGGCGTGGTCCATCGGTGGGATTTAACTGCAAGGCCTCTTGCAACGGCGCTAAATCCCTTTGTTCAATGGGAACAGCTGTCTCAAATGTGGCTCCTCCGCCATCAATTATTTGTATATCATAATTAAAAGACCATTGGTGCATGTCTTTTATTGAAGGAACACAATTTGTTTATGGAGCACGGACAACATTGACGGCAGCAGTGTTTAATAAATTTTAACTGCGCACGATTTAATCAGAATTGTGGGCATTATGCACTTTTTTTTTTTTCAAAGTTTATTATAAAATCACACGTTTTATATTCGTAAACGGTTTTTATAACTCGATTAATTGTTGTTGCTCACTTGTTGTATTTAACTCAATCATTGCCGAATCGCGGATCTCGTTGTTATTGTCTTAGATTTTGCCCAAACATTTTAATTAACTTGGGTAGATTATTGTCCTGGGTCCTTTTGACCATTTCATCCATTATTTCCCGCTAAAGCGATTTGTCTATAACAGATTTTAAAAAAGTTTTAAAGTGGTTATCATGGTTAACCTTAAGTTTCAAGAAGCTTTTTAACTAAAAGATTTTTATATCGTTCTAACGAATTGTGGCTCTATTTTAAAGATATAACATAAGTATTCTTATCTACCAAAGACAGGTTATGATGGAAGTGAGTTTAATGTGATGATCATGATTATAAGTATATACTTACGTTTCAACCATGTTGTACTTTTGCTTTCGCTCCCAATCGCGAGTCTTAATCTTCATTCGAGTGCGCGGTGGCGTTGTGCCAAATTCTTCATAGTGTGCCGCCAGCTCATCATCGGGATGCAGATCTTCCTCCAGTGGGCCAATGCGAGCAGTTGACATTTGCATTGGATGCGAAGGTTTCTGCTTCATCCGGAACTCCACTCTGTAAAAAAGGGAAACAATACATATAAGTATAAAGAGAAAAGTAAGCTTCAGCTGGTTATCTATGTATATCTTAGCTCAAAAGTTTGTTCTAATTTAATTGCTGCACTAATTGGGTAACAGCTGTAATATAACCGACAAGTGCCGCTAACTAATCGCCGATAAGCTAAGCAAATATATTCTCTGCATACGCTTCCAACCATATGTGGAGGGGCTTTTGGGCGCAGGTAGGCGGTAAATTGTAACGTTATCTTATCGCGAATTTTATTATTTTTTTTTTAGTATTTATCTATCGCATGCTTGCAACCGACAGGCGCTTGTCACGCCTATAATTATGCTTTAATTTCATTGTTGATTTTTGATTTATGCCCCGCCATATGTAATGTTAATGTGATTGGCGACCAAAACGCTGAAAAATCACAGCCCAATTTCATCATATACTTATGCTCGAAACAGTTCTAAACAACTGCTAAATTTTTCGATATTAATAGCATTATAAGTAAGACACAAAATCTATATAAGTCATAATTGTAAGCGTTATAGATAGTTTTTAAAGGAATTATTCAATCAAGCTACTGCAAGAGAAACATTGCTATTTACCTAACCCAACTAATTGTCAAGACTTAATAATTTGTAATATAAGAGAACATTTAAAGGCTTTCATTAAGTGATTTTCGTCACACTTAGCTAAACCCATTTCTATCCAACTTTTACTTACTTTTTTCGCGGCATTTTGTATCTACGGTTTGAGCTGCAACGTACAGTTTGGCAGTAACTGTCTCGCCCTCTGTTGCAGCGCAATGATAATATACGTCTTGTTTGCTTTTTTCCAGCGACTTTGCGCTGTGTATGCGTTCAATGGTATTTCACAAATGATTGTACGATTTTTTTATTTTATTTTTTTGTCGTCCGGCGGAGATTGTTGCACTTGCAAAACTAATTATTATTGCAGTGGAGAACTGCGACAATACATATTAATCAATTCGAACAAACAAAAGGCCCGAGCGAGCACACTAGCACTGTTAGTTATAATAATAACACCTCTGGATAGACAGAGAGAGTGAGAACTTTGACACGATGAGTGTGCCCAGCTAACTGATTGCTGTCCAACTATACAGTTAGTTAGTTGGCTGTCGCATTAATCGTGTATCAGCTACATTTATAGGTCAATACTTTTGCAAGTGTGCGCGCACGCCTCCTCAATGAAGCCGACGTTTGCGATCCGTGAATTTCACAAGGTAAACTCTTGGGCAGGCAATGTAGTATATCGGATATGTATATGTACATATATCCAAGTTGGGGCGACCACTTGATGCGGCCATTGTCGTGTGCAAATTAAAATGCGGCGGCAGACCGTCAATTTATTAGCACTTTAACAAAAGTTTACCCCATGCAGTCACAGAAAACAATACTGTATATGTATTAAGAGCACACATATAAGCGTACATACATATGCATAAAAGAGATTTACATATGTACCGTGTACACAACAACGAGCAGCGACCGGAGCGCACAGCAAATCGCGACAAACTAATCATTGCGGAAAACGAATACCACAAAAAAAAATAAAAGAGTCATTCATATTGTCAGCAGTAGAGTGCAAGAGAGATTCAGCTAAAATTGGTAGCAACACAGAGAGTGAGAGTATTAAGTGGGTGGCGTGAGAGACAGCAAGACCGAGAGAGAGAAAGCGAGTAGTAGAACATGAGTGGAAGTGCAAATGAAGCGTCTTTGGCAGATCGAACGAAACGGAAGATCGAACCAATTGGTTTTGCGTTTTGTTTTGTTTTGTTTTTGTTTTTGTTTTGTTTTGTCGTTGTTTTGTATTGTGTTTGCGGAGAGAAAGTATTTATTATTGTTATGAATGAACTTTTATTATGTACTATAACTTGGAAATTAGCGGTTGTGGTTTTCAAAGAATTTTGCTACTCAGTGTTCTGTTCAACTTAGCGTTGCGTATACGTAATATGTAAGTAATGCATTTGCATATTATAGTTGCTGCAAAGAAGCTAAGACAGCAGCCCCGACAGGCCATTAGCAAAAAAGTAAGATAAGCATCAGCAAAAATAATCAATAAACTACAAATACAACGACTTCAAGCATGGTCATCACAAACACACACGTACAGGGCGTATGAGTAATAGGTTTGAAAACTGCCACAAGACAAAACGTGTTTTAAACACAAAACAAACACATTTTCGTGTGAACATACATGAATACATTATATGGTGCTTATATCAATAGTAAAAGTACCATTCAAACATTTTTAATAATATGTATTAAATTCTAGTAAGTACAAAAATCCATACATTTGTATGTTGTACACCATACTTTTAATCTCTGCACATGTGTAAATACACATATTTATATAATTACATATTTAAAATAATAAATAATGTTCGAAAAATTAACTTTGGAAACTTCATTAAGCAGTTTATTATAATAGTCGTTAATGGCGTTATGGTTTTGCCATCACATCATTTTGGGCCCTAGTTATAAGTATGTATGTATGTATGTGTGTAGCTGACATAAGCATAGATAATCGAGGAAAAAATGAGAATTTAAGTACATAAAAGGTTTAAAGAAAAGATATGCATTAAATTGTTTGAATTGAATTTTGTACAGCTTTTGTATAGTTTTACTGTTAATTTTGTCTTTTAACCCACATAATAAATCATCAAAATAACAATTCCCACTACTTTAAACAACTGCACTCTCCGCTTTCAATTGCCTAACATAATTTATGAACAAGAATTTGTAAACAAACAAAATGGAATTTCCCTCTTTATTTATGTTTGTAAGTGTATTGCGGAAATGTTTTTAATGCAAATTGTTTGAGTTAGTTTTTGTTGTTGGCAAGGCCATGTGGAAATGGCTACGAGTGAGAGAGAGAAAGAAACTAAGAGTGTCAAAGAGATCAATTTGAAGTTCAAGTGCAAGCGTTGCCAGATTTTTGGAGTTTGTGATTTAGCGTGCTTGAGAAATAAAATAATAAACAACGCCAAATACTACGTGAGCTGTTATGTGTTTGCTACATGAATGTTGGTGTCAAACAACCGTTAACATAGCACAAGAAAAGCAGAGACAAAAAGAGAGACTAAACAGACAAACAGGCGGCGGCATTCCATACAGGTCTGTGCAAGAAGAAGAAGACATGACTGGAACATGAGAAGAAAGCGAGTTCGATTTCAAAATAGAATTGGCTCTTGCGTTAAGTTGAGTTTTGTTGTTGAACGCATAACGAAAGAGGTTAACAAAGCAGAATGTGCAAGCGCACGTCTGTATGTATAAACGAACACACTCACACATATACACACAGTAGGTATTAAACGCGTTTTAATATCGATACCCGATACCCTCTTCACACCCTTGCAAACTGGTATACGAGATGAAGGCGAAGAAGATCAAGTGTGAGGAGACTTGAAAGACACAAATGAATTTCACTAAAATTTCAATAGGCGGCACTAGCACACTTAAATGTACGTGTGTTTGACATTTATTTCGTGCTAAGCAACAGAGAAGACATGCGAAAATTTGCATTAGAAGCATGGCTAACTGTGAAAGAAAACACAAAATAGACCACGCGACAAACATGAAAATCAAATATATATATTGCAAATATGTCTCATGCATGAATAAGCTAAGCGGAAAAGGTAGTAAGTATCTCAGATATGCATTTGCGTGTGTGTGTGTTCTATGTCTTATCAGCCAAATGGTTATTCTTATCAGCAATATCTTCCAAGAGCCCATTTTCAGGCAAGCCAAAAATAAATAATGCGACAACTACATGTGTTCGTATTTGCATGATTACAGCCACATTGTGAACATTATTTTTATTGGCAAAAAACAAAAAATAAATGGCCAAAGTGAGTGTTGAATATCGAGCTAAATTAACATTTTTTTATTGCCACCATGCACTTTTTGGCTGGCGTTGCAACAACAAAATTTGTTCTTTATGTACAAAAAATAAAGCAATATCGCTTATACAACAACAACGTAGCGTCAGGCAAGTTGTTTACATTTTAACAATCAAAACTGCCGATATACACATAAGCGGGAGCCAGGCAGAGTAAGAGAGATGGAGGGAACGGAGAAGAGTGGGTGGGGAAGGGGGAATGTTCAAAAAAAGGGTTGGGGGAAATGGGAGGGGGAAAGGGGAGGGGGAAGGGGAGGGGGAAGGGAAATGGAAGGGGGAAGGGGAGGGGGAAGGGGAGGGGGAAGGGGTGGGGGAAGGGGAGGGGATGGGAAGGGGAGGGGAGGGGAAGGGGGTGGGGGAAGGGAGGGGAGGGGGAAGGGGGGGAGGGCAGGTGGTAAGAAATACGATCGATAACTGCTCTTGATAACTTATGTTGGGCAGAGCCAGTAGGGCGAGGCATTTGTCTGGGTTAGGTATGCGTAACGACTTAAACCAGTTGGGAATTGCAAGCCCAAACATAAGCAAATGTTTTGAAGCAAACACATTACAGTCTTATTGAAAGATAATAAAGTAGTTTACAAGCGCCTCCCCAGACCTGAAGGTTGGGGGAGTGGGAGGGGGGTGGAGGGGGAGGTGTAGGGGGAGGGTGGGAGGGGGAGGGCAGGTGGTAAGAAATACGATTGATAACTATCATTAGATCCCTGCTCTTGATAACTTATGTTGGGCATTGCAACTACTGATGAGGCATTTGTCTGGGTTAGCTATCGGTTACAACACAAACCAGTTGGGAGTTACCGGAATTTTTTACTTGCATTTGGATATAACTTCCTTTTTAGCATATTTTTAGCTTGTTCTAGCTTATTTTTTCCAGAATCTAGCTTATGCGGGCGCTCAAAACCTGGCAACACTGCAAAGCGCACTCACATTGTTACACATGCACAAGACTTAATTTCTGTGTGTATTTGTGCATGCAACAAGAAATGTTTTAGGTTTTTTTGCATGAAGCCGGACCATAGAAGCGGAAAATACAATCATAACAGCTATTACTTACCTTGCAACATCGTCATCGATGTTGTGCTCTCGTCGTAATCTTATGGGTGGTACGGGCGGTAACTCAGGATCTGGAGCTGGGTCAGGATTTGTAGCTGGCTCCGGTGCGGCATTTGGAGCTGAAATTGTGGCTGGAAATGAGGGTAACTCTTCTTCTTCTCCTGCTTGTGCTAGCAGCGATATCGCCGTCGCTGTCGCAGCAGATGTTTGCGTAAGGTACTCAATTGTTCGCACTCTTCTCCTATTGTGTGACATCTCTGTCTTTTGTTACGTTTGTTATTGTTGGTGGTGCTTCTCTTCTTGGAATTCCTTAACAGTTCACTACCACATGCACAATTGTACGCAGCATACACACAAACACTCACAAACGTGTACAAGCACACGTACTTTTAATTGTTGACGTTGATGTTATTGGTGCTATTCATGTATATTTTAACCAACACACACGCGCGCACATAACGAAAGCAACGGGCTTAAATTTTAAATCGTATTAGTGTTTGTACAACTCTTAAAATTAGACCGAGCAATCAGGTGACAACGTCCAACGCGTCTTACCTGGGCAAAAAAATGCAATGAATGCAAATGCGGCAATGTGACCGCATATTGATAGCTACATAATTCCCATACAAATCGCAACCGGTGCGTGTATCAGCTGACAATGTACGAATAAAATAAAACAAAGTACGAGTTTAAGTAAAAGTTAGATAGCTACTTTATTTTATACATTAAAGCTAAACTGAAGGAACATTTATTTTTTCATTCATTGTTTCAACATAGCAACGGCTCGCCAGCAAAGAATTTCGGAACTTGTTTCATGAGCCGGAACCACTAATAAACTTAGCGTTTTTATATGTTTTTCAGCATGAACCCAAACAAATATTGATGCAGAAATGTTAAAAAATGATTTATTTATTGTTTCTAGGCAACTTTTGGCATATTTCAGTTTTTAATATGGGTAACAAAAGTGATCTGGTTCTCAAGCCTTATTATCTGATTTAAGAGATAATAGCTCTCAATGCACGGTATACCCAATTAAAGCTTCATGTTTAATGAAGCTAAAGGAGAGTATTAATTAATTGTAAATTAACCTTTTGTTGTTCATTAAAAAGGTATATCGAGTTGGTAGTTCCGGCATGAGCTAACCTACTGTGCAACAGAAAGCTGGCTGATATTGCGCGGGTTATGTGCATTTGTTCACAGCGCAACAGCTAACTGATACATAATTTCGTTGCAAACTTTTGTCTTTTTTCCAAGTTAAACGTTGCAGTCGGACGCAACCGGCTGCTGTATACTCGATACCTGTATTAAAACTGGTAAAAAGAGGCCTAATTGCAAAAGGGAACGAATGCAGGAGAGGTGTAAGCTGTCTCAAAGATTGTCTGATGCAGATGAAGATATCACCAGGTATAGGTGAGCATCCGAAATTTGGGGGCTTTTACCAGGTATCTTGCTATCAATTTTGGTAGGTCTAGCTCAAAAACTGTGGTTTTTAAGGAAGCGTTTGGGCTGCTGGGGCAGTATGGACTGAAAGTTCTAGCGGTAAGGATGTTCGAATGGACGGATTTATCGATTTTGGGCTATCGAACTTATCACTAAGGAAAATAAAAAAAATGTGTTAGCCCTCCAGTCGTAGAACCCCATCTTGACATTTTACATTGCACAAACCCAATATACTTTTTACGTTCGGTATCGAGCATAAAAATTGCAAATCAAAAACTAACAAACTGGAAATATGTATGCTTGTAAAAGTAAAGTTAAAAATCAGTACAGTAAGTATTCGAGTTTTGTTGAACGATAAACTTTGATTTAATCTAAGAATATATATATGTAAGTATATAAATGAAAACTTAAGCTGTATTTGTATTAAATCTTAAAGTGCATTGCATTAACAAGTTAATTAAACAAGATGTCTGAAATTTGTAAGGAAGAATTCCATTCTAGATTAATCGGTCGACTCTGTTTCAGTAATAAACAACAAAAAAAGAAACGAAAGTTCAAGTTCGTTTTTCCCAGTGCATTAAGTACCAACAGTAAAGATAAAAGCTCGCAAAAAATTCTTTATCGATAATGAGTGTGAGGCCCGCGGAGAAGGAAGTGGGTGCTTTAGGATCGCTTGCTTGTATGTTTGAATGAACTATCTTTTAGGTTTTTGTGTGCGTGTATGACGGGTAGGGTGAGAGTGCGCCCGTAGAAAAAGCTTGCTTTTTTTCTTGCCGGTACGAGGCGGCCGGCCAACGTGACCAGCCGCACATAGCCGGCGAAAGCTCGCTGAGAACGGCGTCTGTCCCGCAGCGCATTCGTCATGGGTATATAAAGCGTCATGCAGTGCACCGTATTGCAAATTCGTTCGCTTTGCTTTGCCTGATTCGTTAGCTACTCGCACACAACTCTCAACTCTCAATTTAACATGTGGTCAAAGATTGCAATTGCCGGGTCTCTTGTCGTGATGGGTGGCGCACTTTCCGTCAGCGTTGTGGACAACTTTGCGTATGTGGATCGCTCCCTGGAGGTGGCTTTGCCAAAGGCGAAGCGTCATAAAGCTGAGAGGAACAATCAACAAATTTAATAGTGTTGAAAGGGATCAAGAGCAGTGAAGTGCTTGCAGATACATATTTAACTAGTTTCGATTTGTTAGTGCAAATAAATCAACTAGTTTATTTGAGTAAGGGATTAGAGTAATATTTATTAAATTGTGGAACGATTCTTAATGCTGCAGTATTGCTACTATAAATTAAAGCATTAATCACAGATATTTAAATGTTAAATGTAAAATTATTAATCTAAATTATATATTTTAAACAATTATTTATTAAATGGAACCCAAAAAAATAATAAAACTACATATTTAAAGTTATGCGTAAGTTGGACTGCAATGTAGTTTCAGGCGTTAAAATTAAGTTTTGAGATAGGATTCGAAATTAATTTTAAAATAGTGTTTGCTGCATTAAGGAATTTTTTTACCTATCTTGGCACCAAATTTGGTGGCTCTAGTTCAAAAACTGTGGAAGATAGAGGCGTTTCTGATTTCAAGCAGCAGGGGGGAGGAGGGCTGGGGGCGGAATGGGTGGGGGTTACTCCCAAATTTTTGACGCAGTTTTTTGGGGGTTGTTTGTAGCTCTATCTTTTCACCAAGTTTGGTAGTTCTAGCTGTTAGCTGCGAAATTTGTGAATTTTTCGATTTTGAGCTATTGAATTTATCGATTTGCCAGCCCCCCGTTTATCGTAAAGCCAAATCTTGACACTTTATCTTTTTTTTTTTTGCAAAGTTTCAAGTGAAAACGTTGTAGTCGGACGCAACCGACTCTGGAATACTTTGATTTGAATACTTTTAGCTTACCATTTTAAGCAACTTTAGCTTCACAATTTAAGAATGTATTCCGTCTGAATCACTATTTAATTTAGTCAAGTCGAAATATTTGATTGTAGTTCGTGAACTGTTAGTATATTTTGAAAACTTATGTCGGCAAAGTAGTCTACGAATTTTTTTATAAACCACATGTATACAAAATAGAAAAGAATCTAAGGAAACACAAGAGGAAAAAAGTTTAACTGTGCTACTAAATTAAAAGTCAATACAATCCCTTATTACTCAATGTCTCATACTGAAACAAACTATTTCCCTACTCTAAATAACTATACTAAGTTCACACCCACTGCTAAATACTCAACTAATACGAGCTTCTCCCCAACAACTGTTGAGCTGATGATTAATAAATTTACACATAAGTTTTTTGAAACTATCACTCCGGATCTGGTTATACCCACAGGTAAGGATAATATAACTGACTGGCCAAATCATATAATAACCATTTTTGCTTCAGGGTACGTTGTGGCCAAGGACAACAACACCCTTTTGTTAGGCCAAAGGGTTGAGGACAATGACTGGGATGATCTTCTTAGTCACTACTTGGGGCTATTCATCTTGATTGTCTTTCTAGTTGCCCTTATAATCATACTCCCCTTCATAGCGTAAGTTATGCTTATCTTTGCAATCTGAAGTTATTTGTCGTTCTACAGCGTTTGTTATTGTTGCTTCTGCTGCTGTCGATGTAAAAATGAAGGTTGTCCTCGCTGTGAAATTGCAAACAACTCGCGCAAACGATGCTACTTGGGCTATATTCTTGCACTGCTAGTTATTGGCATTTCGTAGGACAAATCGAATCCAGTTATAGTCAACTTTATTAAATGCATTATTTGCAGATTTGGGGTGATTATTATTCTTTCGAGCAACAATTCGTTGGATCTGGCTATTAGTCGAACAGCTTCCGAAATGCGTTCGGCCACCGAAGATACCTGCGCATATCTAAGGGATGTTTCTGACCACATTCATCTTTTGCTTGTGGATAATTTTGAAGAGTTGTGCACACATATAATAGGTCTCTTGGAAGGTAAGATTTCCAAGTCTTAGTTCTGATAAGTAAGCCCCATTTTCTACGTTTTTTGATAGTTGCACATCTAAAAACCAACAGAGGATTACAAAAAGATTTGAGAATTGATCACCTTTACGATTTATACGAAAAGGTATTAAACTTTCCAGAAGCTAAAAAGCTTACGATTAAGTTATCCAGCTTGATTAAGGAATTACGATTTTATGGAACACAATTACGTGATGGTAAGTAATTTCTGTTCTTTAATAAAGCTATAAGAATTTGAAAATGCTTTTTAGCCCTTCGAGAGGCTAAGCGTGATATAACTTACGACATGGCTGTGCTGTGTGGCACTCCAGAATGTATACACTTTTTAAGAGTATCGCTTATTGAGACGATTGATAACTCAAAATGTCTTCACTTTGACGAGGTAAGAGTTGGGGATTTAAGTTAAACAGCATATAAATACTGTCCTACAGCTACCCGACCCAGAGATATTTACTGAAGCTTTGGAACATATGATCCATTATGAAGCTCACAAGTATTTAGAATACAGAATTCATAGTATGAATTGGTTTTTCGACGGTTTAAAAGTCAAAAATTATTACAAAGTCATGGCGAAACGTATAATTGAAGACTTAGACGATGCAAAAGATGAATTCCGCTCGCGTGCGGACAGAACGCGGGCCATCATTGATTCAATAATCAGTGACATTCACATGAATAGCATTAAAACGACCAACTCGTTTCAACATCTTGCCACCAAGTTCGGCGAAACTCGAAGCACAATCAGTTTCACCATAGCCTTGCTATTAATCACCGTAAGTACACATACAAAAAGAAAGCTCAGCATCCAAAACGATATATTTCATTTAAGATAATTATGCTTATAATTCTTGGTCTCATTTTCGGATGTTGTGGTCGGCTTCGGCGTGCCAATCGCGGCGGCATCTGTACCAAGTTCACAGGATCTGTTTTCCTGTTTTTGTAAGTGACTTAAGATATTGAAGTTAAGGAATGTTGAAAAATAATGTGTTTTTCATTTGAAGGGCCATAA
This sequence comes from Scaptomyza flava, assembly GCA_030179655.1. Taxonomy (NCBI): domain Eukaryota; kingdom Metazoa; phylum Arthropoda; class Insecta; order Diptera; family Drosophilidae; genus Scaptomyza; species Scaptomyza flava. The sequence goes on from JARNME010000012.1 coordinate 8,083,835, forward strand.
TGTTCATATTTAGTGTATTTTCCTTTATTGTTTTGGTTGGAATGTTTTATTTAATTGTGGGTTTCCTTACCAATCAGAGTGCCTGTGCACCTCTTCGCAATCAGCAAGAGAATGCAAGTTTCCGCTATTTAGATGCCGAAATTGATATGAATAGATTCTGGCCTAAATTTCAGGGTGAATCGTCAACAATGTCGATGCGTGTGTCGAAGATAATGCAGCGTTTCAGGGCCAACCAGTCAATGTGCGAAGTACTGAAATTAAGCGGGATGTATGATATTCATGAGCTATCGAAAATTAAAGTTATTAAAGAACATGAAATGGAAAAAGATAATTTCACTGGAAGTGATACATACGCAGGACGCAACCTCAAAATGTCGTTCACCTATAGAAGACATTATCATTACTTTATTGACAATCAAATGTACAAATATAATAGTACGGATTTTACAAAAGAGTTATGCAAAGAACTGACACCTTTGGACTTACTTACAGTGGCCGATCAACTTATGAAGGTACGTTCCAGTCTGTGGACTCAGTGGGGCCTATATGATTGGGCCAGATTAGCCATTTATAATGAGGCTGACGGTTTACGGAAAATACACTATGAGCTGGTTGTAAGAGTCAGGGCGATTATGGATGATGTCAATCGAACACTATCCAAGATTGATGAACTTATTTTATTAAATAGTTCTTATTCATATAAAGAATCCGTTGACGTTTTAGATGAAAAATTTGTAACTGCCGAAGAATATTTATGGGAAAACGTTGAAAAGTTTTATCAAGAACAAAGGTTAAAGCTCCCAGGTTGGATGAACGAATTTACTGTTGACTATGTTGAATATGTGCAAGATGAGTTTTGCACTAATGTCGGAAAAAATGCACCGATCGCCAGTATTTATAACCGTGGTGGGGATATAGTCTGCGATCTTCTAGTTAATCCTTTGGTAAGTTGCTATACATAATTTTTAATGGTCTGTCTTTCCGTTCGATGATTATTATATCAGTTAACAATAGTATATCACGATCCAATGGCTACAAACGAAGAAGATACAAAACATTAACTTGATTACTTAAAAGAGAGCAGAAATATTTTCCTTTCTATTCGCGTTCATACGATTGAACAGTTGTCACGTTATGATTTCCATCATGAGTGCGCCAATGCATGATGCCAATGCCAATGCGGTGCTTCTCAATCGATTTCGATAACAATTTCAGAGAATTTCAATACTTTGCCTAAAATTTATATTAGCAACTTCCATGTTTTTCAAATATATCATTTTGATCTTATGTCTTTATCAACAACGGGAAGAGTTGGCGATAATTTGAAAGAAACTTGTTTTGCTTTTGGTATAGGATAGTTTGAATTTCAAATCATAATTCTCAAGCTTTTATAGTCTCAGAACCCGACGCGCTTATATAGGTAGACGGACATGGCTATATTGACCAAGCAGCTGATGCTGTTCAAGAACGGATGTATGTACTTTCTAGGGCTGGAGACGCTTCCTTCCACATTTCCACAAAAGCTTTATAATCTTTTTTCTCATTTCATGGGTACTGAGTGTATAGAGTCAATCGGGGTCATATTCACTCGCTTTCGGTTTATTTCGACACTTAAAAACTAATTTATTTTTAAAATCGTTGCTGTATGATTTCAGAATAGGCACTGGGTGGGCTTGTTTTTGAGTAGCCTTCTATTGCTTCCCGCTTTCCTTTTGGCTCACCACTTGATGTGTCTATACAAGAAAATTGAACCACATAACGAACATGTTATCGAAGATGGGTAAGTAAACTGTTATTATTATTATTGTATTACAGTCAGCGCTATATCGCTCTGCCCACAGCTGCCCAGCCTGCACAGGCGAATTTAAGGAACAATAAAAGTATAAGTGATCTTCTTATATAAGATGTCAAGTGAAAACAACAATAATGCTCGTAGCACTGTTACTGACAAGGAAAAGACACGAGAGACAGGTGCCACGGTTTCCAGCAAAAGCAGCAATCCCACATAAGAATAGAAATGTTTAATAAGGTGTGGACGTATTTTTAAATAAAGCAAAGCCGATTCCACTGCAAAACAATGAAAGTATGCAAATTTGAAAGTCTTCAAAGCGGTTAGTGAAGAAAGAATTAATTAGGCTTAATGAATCAAAGATTTTTTAGACGAACTTTCAGGAACGTCGCTTTCTATATTTCCACCAAATCTAGTATTATAATTCCAGCGAGAGGGATCAACTTTATCGATTTTCCAGACTCCAAGTGGGAATAGAACCCCAATATTACCCAAAAGCACAATTTAAAATTTCTAGCTTTGTAGGTGACTAAACAAACGAAACCACAATGATAAAAGGGGACTTGTCTTGTTGGTATGGTGTCCTTCTGCACTCTCTCAGCATTTGAATAAATATTTCCTAACCAAAAACACCGAAAACGTACCACAAGAAAATTTATGGAGTTTGTTTGCATTTGTGTATTTTGTGAGTTGAATGAATGAAATGGTTCTTTATAAGTCCATCTCTAGGGGATTACCCACAAATCTGCTAACGTGAATATCCTTCTATGTATGTTTAACATCAAATGAAAAGTTTTCTCTAAAACTGGCTGATCGATTTCGATAATTTATGCGGCAAGAGAATGAGAAAAATACGGCATATATCCCCAACTATACAATTATCTTGGAAAAAAGAATATAGCAACAACAATTCACTAGTGATATACCCGTACCATACCATCCAGCATTTTGTTGCGCATAATTCTTATCCATACTGTTCTGAACAAAGAGAATGGAACTGCCAGACTATTGGAAATTAAAAATATAGTGCTGCCAGATAAGCGAAAACAAAATTTGTGTTGCCAATCAAGTGACAAATTCTGCTCTTAATTAAATTAGATTAGAAAAACAAGATGAATATTGAACCCTTTTGTCATGTTAATCAGATTTTATTACTGGGTTGAGATATTTAAATGTTAAATGTAAATTAATTAATCTAAATAATATATTTTAAACAATTATTTATTATTTTTTTGTTTGTTATATTTTGCTTAATGTTAACAAATAAACATGTGTTATCAGCTATCTTCCTACCAACATTGGTCACTCTCGCTAAAACACTATGAAAGATACACGCATTCCCGTTTCCCGGGCGTGGCATTCATCATCACCTATCTTGCCACCAAATTTGGTGGCTCTAGTTAAAAAACTGTGGAAGATAGAGGCATTTCTGATTTCAAGCAGCAGAGGGAAGGAGGGCTGGGGGCGGAATGGGTGGGGGTTACTCCAAAATTTTTGACGCAGTTTTTTGGGGGTTGTTTGTAGCTCTATCTTTTCACCAAGTTTGGTAGTTCTAGCTGTTAGCTGCGAAATTTGTGGATTTTTCGATTTTTAGCTATTGAATTTATCGATTTGCCAGCCCCCCGTTTATCTCTCTTTTTTATACCCTTAACCCATGAAATGGGTAAATAGGGGTGTATAATGGTTTTGTGCAAAAGTATGTAACAGGCAGAAGGAAGCATCTCCGACCCCATAAAGTATATATGTATATTCTTGATCAGCATCAACAGCCGAGACGATATAGCCATGTCCGTCTGTCCGTCTGTCTGTCCGTCTGTCCGTCTGTATGAACGCGTGGATCTCAGAGACTACAAGAGCTACGGACTTCAGATTTTGTATATAAGTTCTTCTATACCATGAGCAGAACAAGTTTACTTAAAATTATCGATAACTATTCTGGTTTTTGATATAAACATTGAATCGATAGCAAAAATATTTCGAATTTGGTAAATCTAAGAATGAGGGTTGAGGTAATGGGTAATGATAGAACTTTTCTGAAAATTTCGTCCAAATCGGTTAAGAAACACCGGAGATATCGAATTTTATCGATTGAAGCTAAGTCAGTATACCAAAGTCTTACATAAATTTAATTTATTTATGGCAACTAGGTTCAGGGTATCATCTAGTCGGGCTCTCCCGACTAGAGCCTTCTTACTTGTCTAGTAAAGTTTCAAGTGCAAAAGTTGTAGTCGGACGCAACCGACTCTGGAATACTTTGATTTGAATACTTTTAGCTTACCATTTTAATAAAGCAACTTTAGCTTCACAATTTAAGAATGTATTCCGTCTGAATCACTATTTAATTTAGTCAAGTCGAAATATTTGATTGTAGTTCGTGAACTGTTAGTATATTTTGAAAACTTATGTCGGCAAAGTAGTCTACGAATTTTTTTATAAACCACATGTATACAAAATAGAAAAGAATCTAAGGAAACACAAGAGGAAAAAAGTTTAACTGTGCTACTAAATTAAAAGTCAATACAATGCG
>JARNME010000012.1:8097335-8181009 GCA_030179655.1 Scaptomyza flava
CTTCTCAATCGATTTCGATAACAATTTCAGAGAATTTCAATACTTTGCCTAAAATTTATATTAGCAACTTCCATGTTTTTCAAATATATCATTTTGATCTTATGTCTTTATCAACAACGGGAAGAGTTGGCGATAATTTGAAAGAAACTTGTTTTGCTTTTGGTATAGGATAGTTTGAATTTCAAATCATAATTCTCAAGCTTTTATAGTCTCAGAACCCGACGCGCTTATATAGGTAGACGGACATGGCTATATTGACCAAGCAGCTGATGCTGTTCAAGAACGGATGTATGTACTTTCTAGGGCTGGAGACGCTTCCTTCCACATTTCCACAAAAGCTTTATAATCTTTTTTCTCATTTCATGGGTACTGAGTGTATAGAGTCAATCGGGGTCATATTCACTCGCTTTCGGTTTATTTCGACACTTAAAAACTAATTTATTTTTAAAATCGTTGCTGTATGATTTCAGAATAGGCACTGGGTGGGCTTGTTTTTGAGTAGCCTTCTATTGCTTCCCGCTTTCCTTTTGGCTCACCACTTGATGTGTCTATACAAGAAAATTGAACCACATAACGAACATGTTATCGAAGATGGGTAAGTAAACTGTTATTATTATTATTGTATTACAGTCAGCGCTATATCGCTCTGCCCACAGCTGCCCAGCCTGCACAGGCGAATTTAAGGAACAATAAAAGTATAAGTGATCTTCTTATATAAGATGTCAAGTGAAAACAACAATAATGCTCGTAGCACTGTTACTGACAAGGAAAAGACACGAGAGACAGGTGCCACGGTTTCCAGCAAAAGCAGCAATCCCACATAAGAATAGAAATGTTTAATAAGGTGTGGACGTATTTTTAAATAAAGCAAAGCCGATTCCACTGCAAAACAATGAAAGTATGCAAATTTGAAAGTCTTCAAAGCGGTTAGTGAAGAAAGAATTAATTAGGCTTAATGAATCAAAGATTTTTTAGACGAACTTTCAGGAACGTCGCTTTCTATATTTCCACCAAATCTAGTATTATAATTCCAGCGAGAGGGATCAACTTTATCGATTTTCCAGACTCCAAGTGGGAATAGAACCCCAATATTACCCAAAAGCACAATTTAAAATTTCTAGCTTTGTAGGTGACTAAACAAACGAAACCACAATGATAAAAGGGGACTTGTCTTGTTGGTATGGTGTCCTTCTGCACTCTCTCAGCATTTGAATAAATATTTCCTAACCAAAAACACCGAAAACGTACCACAAGAAAATTTTATGGAGTTTGTTTGCATTTGTGTATTTTGTGAGTTGAATGAATGAAATGGTTCTTTATAAGTCCATCTCTAGGGGATTACCCACAAATCTGCTAACGTGAATATCCTTCTATGTATGTTTAACATCAAATGAAAAGTTTTCTCTAAAACTGGCTGATCGATTTCGATAATTTATGCGGCAAGAGAATGAGAAAAATACGGCATATATCCCCAACTATACAATTATCTTGGAAAAAAGAATATAGCAACAACAATTCACTAGTGATATACCCGTACCATACCATCCAGCATTTTGTTGCGCATAATTCTTATCCATACTGTTTTGCCAGACTATGGGAAATAAAAAATATAGTGCTGCCAGATAAGCGAAAACAAAATTTGTGTTGCCAATCAAGTGACAAATTGCTACTTGCTATACGCTCAAGTGCGCGCGAATCTTTTTTAAATTACAACTATTCTTATTATGTACACACTGGCGTTTCCCATACCGCGCAGCTTTGTTTCAAAAGTTGCTAATTCAATTATTAATCTGCTCATAATTAAATTAGATTAGAAAAACGAAATGAGTATTGAACCCTTTTGTCATGGTTATCAGATTTTATAACTGGGTTGAGGTCAAAATTTGGAAATCTTAGCCTTGACTTTGTGGCAAGTTTTTTTCCTTTTTCGTTGATGATAAAAATGTTGTTTATCAAAGTTGTCACACATTATGCATTAGAGCCCAATTAGTAAGTATATATAAATATATGTAAGCACAGCTTGGGCAGATAAAATTTAATTAGCCCCAATAGAAGTTTCGAACACATTGTGCAGCGACCGTTAACAATTTGTGTATATTTTTCAAATTAGTTGCAATTTAATAATTGAGCCATAATGTGCCTCTACACACATCACACAAAAACAACTCTTGTCAGCTGGGCCCAATTTCGGGGGCTTTGCCTTTGCCAAAGTTATTAACCAAAATAAAATATGAGATCCTCACACAAACCGAAACAACAAATGCTCTTTGTGCGCAAGGCGAGCAAAAGTTTACAATATCATTTGGCCCATTTGATCGAGTCGTACGTGTTTTCATAATTAACACATTTTTGATTCATATAACAAACATTTGAATTCGCAATGGCGTGACGTCACGAAATCGACTGGACTCTTATGACAGTTTCACTTTTCTTCGCTAGAAATTGAATCAGCTGGAAATTTAACCTTTTGGATGACAATCATATTTATGTCTTTCATACGAATTTCTATTGATATATCAGCATACCAACAGTATTATCTTATATCATATGTTATACATTTAAAAGAACTTATTTGTAGCTGACGCATTTTTTGTTACTGTTCGTAAATAGCCTACTAACGGTAGACAACCGTTATCCATATTTTGCTTTCCAAATCTAAAAATACACATTATTACATTCCTACATCCAACATGGGTTGCATTGTTTGACAGCAGTCATCGCTTATCTTTGCACAACAACATGTTTTGATAATCATAACAATGATGAGTAGTTCTACGCTAACATCAACTAGGTACTTAGCTAAAAAAAAATACCCTTTACCTCTTACAATAATATGTACTCTGTGTTAAATCAAATACAGACATTGCTCTCTGTTTACAAATGGTACATTCCCATTGACGTTTTACTGGAATATATGTATGTTCATTTGTAAATACACACATACTAAGTACAACAGTTGCACATATACAATGCAAATGAAGAGTTGCCTGCATTTACAAATCGTGAGTTTGTCTTGCATTCTAATTAGCACAAACTATGAAGATGAAGATAGCGCCGCCAGACAGATAACTAAGTGAGCATTATTTTGTCTAATTCCCCCACCTGCTGCTTCAGTGATAATCTGTGCCGCACTGCAACGATCTCATTTGACTGTCCGAAATGTTCGCAGAATTTGATAGGGACAGGTGCCATTCTCTTTGAATGCATGAAAAATCAACAACAATTACAAGTGATTATCATTTGAGTTGAGCACAATCTGTGTTTGTCTATTTGTGTGCTGCTCGTGGGTGTACAAGAGCAGATATCACTTAGATAAATAGATAACATACACAAACGTGTTTGTCTACTTGTTTGTTTGTATTCATCTCTGCATAAGGTAGCTCATTCTTCAATTGCATGTAATACTGCGTGCTCTCGTTCTCTTTCTCTCATTCCAGGCGGCACAAAAGAACGCCACGAGTGAGGGAGCACAATTATGAGCACGAGAGCATCGGCTGTACTTATACGAACTCACGAGCTTTGGCGACGATCGTTTGCCGCGTCAAATCGAGCTCGCTGGAACTTAGTCAGTCAGTTGTTATCGAGCGTTACTTGAGGCTGGTTGACCACTCATTGCGCAGGCTGTGTTGTTGTTAGTGCGTAGTGTTAGTATAAGTCGTGTGCGCGCTGCGAAAATCTGAGCTTTCCCCTCGCGTTGTCGCCGCCCATCGTCTTTGCTGCAAGTTTTATTTGTGTGAGTGCCAAGTGACGAAAAAAAAAAATGAAATAAAATAAATAAGAAAAAAAGTGGTTGCTATTAAAAAACAGCTACATGCATACGAAAATACATACAGAAATCGTGCATAAACAATTTCAAGTTGGAGCTTTAGTTGTTGACAGCATCTTTTTCCATTCAGCAAAATGCAATTAATAATTTTATTTTTTATGCTCACAATTGTGTATGTGCATTGACGTTTAGTGTTTGCGACAAACAAACGACTCGTTGTCTCACATTAAAATCCTAAAAAAAATATATATATATAAAAAATATATATAAGTAATATTAAGTAAATAACCATATTTTTTTCGTAGATAAAAAACACAAACGTTAACTACAAAAGATCACGAATTGCGGTACACGCATTATTGTCGTTCTCTTTGTCGCTTTGACGTAGTCGTAGACGGAAACAAATTCACATACCCACACATGCATAAAAATACTAACACGCACACACTTACACATATACGCCCTCATACGCATACCTGTACACGAATTGCTTCAAAAAAAAAAAAAAAAATCAAAAATCAAACTGAAGATTTGGACAAGTGCAAAGACAAAAATGAATGATTTCTTATATTTTTATTAAGGCCTTGAATTGAAAAAACCCACAAATCGAATTCGACACAGTTACAGTTAGTCATATTTTTCTGTGTTTAAATAGTTAAACAGTAACGTTTTATTTTTTCACCATCCAAGAATTAGTGGGAACATTAAAAAGAAACGAAATTGTCACGTGCTAATCTCAAAAATGTGTACAAAGTTCGTGACAAAACTATAAACAATTCATGCACAATCGAAAATAATATTAAAAACATTTCCATTTACAAGACCCCAAACGAAAAAAATTTATTATGAGCTTATAAAGCTTGTCGATAAGTGAGAGTGAAGTGAAATAATTATGGTAGAGAAACACATATGTACATATTTAGAATGTTTTACGTTTTTACACGCAGATCATTCATAAAGCCCGATATCAACAACAACAAAAGACGCGGAAATGGATTATATTGTAAAGGCCTATAAGGACTGGAAACTGCATTCGCAAGTAAGTACAAAGAAAACTCAAAACGTCGTGAAAAAACCATAAATGTTTGCCATAAATCAAGTCCAATATGTATACTCACAAAAGACTCATTCTAAAATGAATGCGTTGAAATGTTTTTGGTTTTGTTGGGGTTGTGTAAGGTTTGGGTTGCGATCTTAATATATATGTTTGTATATGCAAAAGTAAAAAAATAACATGGAATTTCCATTTGAAAAGTCATAAAAAATAAACCAAATGACTTTTTTGGTACGATGTAGGTTTGGTTAGGTCAAAATGTCATGATAGGTGAGGTAAAGTCAAAACTTGTAACTTCAATAAAATGAATGAATCAACAATGGATCGATTTTATATTCTCTGTTAGTACACTTGAAACTATTTTTTGCAATATTTACACACACATTATATGCATGTATTTTTTATAAAAATACATACATGTATCCCACATAAAGCAGTATGAAGTCATGCCAACTCTTGGTCGTTAACTCTTAGCTTGGTGGCTTTAAGCCAATACAATTGAAACAAGAAAGAGAAGGGAACTGCGATCAAGCGAACACTTAATACTCTTGCTTTAATGTCTTGTTACAAAATTATAACTTTTCTGTTTGTAAAGTTTTTTGTGCAACAAAATATTTTAAGATTTTTTTCTCTCAAATAATTTCTAGTTAGAAATGCAATTCAAAAAAGTATCTTGAACAGTAATTTTAATGTGTAACAAATCGCGACTTCATAAAAAAATAATAAATTGGTAGAAAAATAAATTCAAGTTATGCTCGAATTAATTTGGAAAGGTTCGACTGTACACTTTTTGGGAAAAGTATTTATTACCTCATCCTTGAAATCTTTTAACACTCTCTCGGCGAGAGTATAATTATAAGCTATCTGTGTATTTGTGAGTATCTTTGTGTGGCAACAAACAGTTCGCAGACAAAGTCAGAGGTTTATTCAAGACACAGATTTGAGTAAAGCGCGACTACAGAAAAGTGTTGCTGTATTTGTGTATCTTGTTGTTGCTAAGGTGTTTAACCGCATTTAAAAAAAAAAAAAACAAAAAGATTTCAAAGCAAAAGGCAACAACGTTAGAGGCAAGAGAGACAGGGCGCAAACTATATTATATACATATATATGTATATAATTCTCATGAAACACGATCGTGTCGAAATGGTCTCGCATTACCCAAGAAAAACCACTTTGAATGAAACGATGTTTATTTTTTTAGTATTTTATTTTTGTTTTTCATGATTTGTCTGTGTGTGTGTGTGCGAATGCCACCAAAGTGTGCAGCATGTTGGTGTTGCCTTAGGCAGAGTGGGCTAAAAACTTTTAAACTCAGTCTGATCGTGGCCAACGAACCAACAAGCATGCGATGAGTAAGCAGCCATCGAACATCTGGCTAAAAATCAACTAGTCAGTCAGTCATTCAGTCATTTAGTCAGTCAGTTAGCAATGCGGCCAACTTGTGTGACTCTTAATGAATTGCAAATGAGTGCACGAGTGAATAAAGCGAAAAAAATACATTTATGTACTTTACGCTTGTGCAGTTCTTACCAGTTGTTGCTGCTATTAAGGCCAAAGCACATAGCTTAAAATTCCAAATTTGTTAATATAAGTACACTAGATTCTTTGCTGCAATGCAATCGATCTAAAAATATCGTTTGGCTTGGGAAGCTTGGTATTTTTAATCGTCTTTGGGTGCTCCTCGCATTGGGTTTAATGAACAAAAACCCAAGCCAAACTCAAAGTCCAGGTGCCCGCTTAGGTAAAAGAAGAACCAAGCCTCAGGCCGGTTTTTGTTGCACAGCAGACAAGCCGCCATTTAAACGTGTTTTTTGTGCTTTTGACTGTTACTTCTGCTTCGTTAGAGTTTAAAACTCTGGGAATGCATGCTGTTGCATAGGGGCATGCTCTTAATAGCTGAAAGGTTCAGTGTCTAAAAATAACTTTCAAGCCTGATTAATCAATTGAAATGTGTTGATTTGTTGTTATGATTTTTGATACAATGCTTTGCATATAACTTCAATTCTTAGTTTTAACAACCTTAAGGAAATGCTAAATTTTCCTTCGTTCACAAAAAAAGTTAAAATAAAAATTTTGCAAACTAAGCAAACACATTTTATTGACCATTGCGAATTTCTATACATCAAACAATCTTAAAAGCTTAATTAACTTTTTAATACAAAGTTAATGAACCAAATCATCTTCAGATTGTTGGTCTGAATACACAAAAATTTGTACATACATAAATCACCCAAGAAATGCCCCGACACGTGTCATTTTATGTCTGATACTAAGAAAAAAGATATTACAACAATCGCAATTAAATAACTGATGGGCCTCATTCAGAAAATCGCTTGCAACAAACAGTTTTAGGCCAACTACATTGAAAAGCCAAACTAAAAGCTTTCCATTTTAAAAATCAATTCTAAAAACTATTGAAACATTTAAGACTTTGACCTTGTTAAAATATTGTTGTACTAAAATCAAAACTAAAAAAAAAACAGTTTAAATTTTTCATCATAGCATTAAGGTACGACCTTAAAGTACATGGCAATATTATTGTATAGTTGGCCTAGTTTGCCCTTAAGCAAACAGTTTGCAATGAGGGCAACAGCTCTGCAACCTGGCTTATCGCATATTCACTTATTATATGTACATATTATACAAGGTGTTAGCAATTCAATAAACCGTTTTTTTTTACGATCGTGCTAAACGTGCGGGTGGCTCTGCGTTTTTTGATTACGCCTCCACCAAGTTGTTTTGTTTTTTTTTTTTTTTTTTTTGGTCTAATTTGCATAATGAATGGTGCGAAAAGGCGACAATGCGAGTCGGTGGTAACATTGTGATGGAAATGCCTAAAAGTGATTCAGTCAGATCAATTATAATGATATTTCAAGAAGGTTTCTTTAACATTTTGGCCTTTTGATTATTGAGTTTCCGGTTGCAATTCGGTTTCAACTGGTTTGATTCAGTTGGAATTACCTCTTGACGTAGTTGTTAGTTACCAATTTGCTATATTAAGGTATTTAAAACCGGTTGGTATGCTTTCATAAAAAGACAAATAATAGCAGATATATATTATATAGCTCACATTCCAAATAACAATTATTAAGTCAGCCAGACAGAAGACAAATAAATGTAAAATAAAAACAAATGTTGACGAAACATCATAATATTTCTAGTCACCTCATATCATATATTGATTCGAACTGTTAGCCTTGGCAAGCCCTGATACTAACTCTATTAATACCATAAACGTGTTTTTCTTTCATTTCAAGCGACATTTTACGATATCAGTTCACTTTCTGTTGTCTTTGTTTTGAGCATTTAATTATTTTTCTTTGTGCCTGATATTGCTTTTATATGTGGATCAATCATATTTTAAGCCATTAATAAATACGCATATTGGTCATAAATAATATTCTAGTCTAGCACTTGTGACTAAGTAATCAGTACATTGGCCACCCAATCTTATCTTAGCCATCTTTTATTATTAAAAAAATAATAAAGTACAGTAGCAACAAAAGTTGCATGAGCAAAATATTATTCATTTGATGGCTTTAATGGTGATGCAAAGCCGTACCGAAGTTCTTTTGAACAATCAATCAATCATTCCCCTTAACTGCAGCGAGTCATTAAGAAATTAAATGCGAATCTTATGAAGATTGATTTATTTACGTACATTTTGCTTAATTTTCAATTCCGTAATTGCCAGAAGCTAACGGCACAAGGCAAAATAACGCAAGCAATAATAATTGATTTGAATATTAAAAAAAAAAAACCTCGTTTGCATGAAAAATAAATTGCTTTAGTAGCTAACGTGTAAGTGGTTTAACCACATGTGTATCTATAGTATATACAGTGCATAATATTTGTCGCCAAAAAGCAATATAAATTGATAAGTAGCTTAAAAAATCAATTATAGCTTATTCTTCCAGAAAGAAAACTTTTAGAAATAAATATTTTATGGCCCTTAAAAAAAGTACTTAACAAGTCAGAAAGTCTCGGAAATTATTATAATTTTTGCACGTAGCAAACGAACAGTAATGAATACTATTTGACGCTTATTTAAAATAAAGTAAATGTTTACGAATTCCAAAGTTTTGTTTGGAATTGTAAAATTTATTTTCTATGGATTATCCTAAGATCGTAAAAATTCATAGAAAAGAATATCAATTTTTTTCTACGAATTTTGTTAACAAATAAGTTTTAAAGGGAAGAAGCCTACACTCAATACTCAGTTGATTACTTAGCTTGTTTTTTTTTTGAATGAGCAAGTTTAAGCTTACTGAAAGACTACTGTAAATAAACAAACTAAATTCATGTGCATTTGTAAGTAGAGGAAGCGATGACGTTGCCCTTCAATTGGACACACACAGTTAGTTAAACAACTTAATAAAGACACTCGCAAAAGCACACACACACACAAATGTAGCCATATAGTATAGTCATATATCAAATAGTATATACTACTAAAAGCGTTTACCATGTTTACGAGCATTTCAGCAAAAACCCATCCATTTAATTTATCAGAAAATGTAATGCCACTTAAGATTCTGGCACTTGGCTAGGCTTTTGCTTACAATTTTTCAAGTGCAACGTGGGTAATGCAGTTGAAACGGTGTGTGTGTGTGGGGGACTAGTTAAGTATAGAATGTCAGAAATGGATCCGATATAAGCTACCCACAAATGATAATAAAAACCAACAAACATGATGAAGCAAATGAACTTGTAGTTCATAATGATTGTATTTTATGATATCATGGTACCAACAAAGTGGGAGTGTCAAGTGTTTAAAGTACAAAACCCCCACAGAATAATGCTTCAGCATTTTTTGGGCAAAGCTTTACGTGTCTGTTTGCCTTTATCAGTTAATTAGGCATGTTAACCAGAGCTATCAAAGAATCTTGCCTTTCATTAATATATATATGTTTATACAGAGCTTATATTGAGGTTTCTAATTCATTTCATTCGTTGTCAGGCATAGCAATAACTAAGTTGATATATTTTTGTCACGTACGATTTGGTTTAGTTTTTTTTTTTTTGACAATTTATCAATTTAAAATTTCCTATTTTGTTTGTTTTAATTAAGACTAAAGATAGCAAACTCAAGCCATAAACTAACTGTTACTTAAATTCAACCTTCACTTATAATTTTTCGATTCCATAAATTTTGACATACTTACATACAAATCAACAGCGAAATAGATTACAAGCGATATCATAAAATTTATGGGCTTTGAGCGTATTTTTGCCATACGAATATTTATGACTGTTGCCGTTCAATCCAGTTAGCGAGCTTTTAATTTGGCCATTTGATCACGTCTTGTCTCGAGAGTTTGCAATTACTCTATTGACCTTCAAGCAAACTTCAAAAGTTCTTTGGCATCCCATTGATCCAATCTCGCGTATTTCCAAGCCCCAGAGACACTTCGGACCTGTGATAGACATAAACAATTGATGAATAAATAATCAACATGTCCGATTTGATCTTTTTGCTGAAACTTCTCAATCTTAGCATTGTTTGATTGCTCATCAAAAGATCAGTTGCCGAATTGTGCGCTGAGCATGGACAATTTCAAGAGCTTTCACAGCATTATAAATAAATAAGCGTATATATATATACAAACGATATTTTGATATCTGTATACATTTTGCCTACTCAATTGTGGGAAACCCGGCGCGTGACTAGCTTCTGTGATAGTATTGTTGTGCATGTCAATGACCGTTTTCCCCCCCCCCCCCCCCCCTCTTTTCTAATAGATCTATGCGAAATTTAGGTGAAACTTCTCAAACGTTTTGATAGTTGGGAGAATTCTCGCTGCGCCTAACAACAGTGTTGCTATTTTGGCTAGTTGATAAGTGACAGAATTGTGGCAAGTTGTGTGAGTGTGTTATAATTCCAAAATTGGCATACATATATTTCTCAATTATTTTTTAGATTTGTTTACTTCTAGCCACCACTTTGTTTATCAGTTGCGCTATATAACATCAGCTGTTTGTCAAACATAAATAGAGTGCTCTTTTATACACACACGTATATACACAAAAATGAGCACTGTGCGAGACCATACTTTGTCTCGTTTGTATATTGTTGTTGTTGCAGAAAAACAATTGCGCCAACTTGTTGACCTTAACAGCACGGGCAGCTGCTAATGTAAATACCCAACACTCACTCACACATTCATTAATAGACACTCACTTGAGTGTGCTTCTCTATGCATGTTCGTCGGAGTTGCAAGGAAGTAATTGCATTTGGCCACGTTTTGCTGCCTGCTGCAATAATGCATTAGTATAACAATTTAAAGTACGCTGGGAGATACCTTTAATAAATATATGCATAAAAAGTCACATGTTTATTAAAAGTCATGCCGGCAATTCGATTTGATAATTTTCATACCCATACTTATACAATGCAGACAGCCATCAAGCCAGCTGCTGGTGTTGCTGCCTTTGTTGACTGGGTCGAGACGTCGCGTTGTGCTTTGTTCAAACAGGTTTACTAAGTCTAACAAAACATTTATGAATACATTGAAAGGTGTTTTGCATTGTTGTGTGACTATCACGTGGAAAAGTTATTATTCGCCCTCGTAAGCAATAAAAAACAAACACAAATTAGCATTTGCTCACAAGAAACATAGGACAATAAACAAACAAACGCTCACTTATTGCACTTGCAACTCTGTGCACACATACAAACGCTGGCTTCCAAGAGAAATGAGCGCAGCTCACAGCGTGACAAAACGTGCCATAAATATTCCAAACAGCTATAAAAAGTGAAAGGAATCTAGTTGTCGTGTCTGCATACACATCTCTAATACTATGTATTGAATACTTAATAATTTTTGCCATTTTGTTGTCTGCGTGCTATGGTCACACTGAGTACAACAACAACGCATCAACAACTTGTAAACACGTAGTAAACCAAACTGAAAATCGAGTGTGCTGAAAAATATATAAACTAATAAAGTAAATGTACAAAAATATGTTTCTGCAGTGAGTAAATTGATTTCAACAAAATGATTGCAGAGCCAAAGTAAAATGTGCCTTGAATTGGCCTAAAAAATTGGTGTGTTTTTTTTTTGGTTGCAGCTATATCAAGGGGAGTTCAGGTGAGAGTGGGCTCAATTAAGAAATCAGAGAAATTGCCTGTGCGCTGATTATATTTTTAGCAACATTTGTGCACATACACAAATACACACGCACACATATATATGTTTGTATGAGTTACGAAAACACAATGACATCACAGCTGTCTGTGTATTATTTGTTTTGTTTGTAGTCTTATAATAACAAAAGTGTGGAAATTAATTAACACTTTCACCTTTCGCTTTGTGCGTTCCAATTGCAGTTTCAAGAGATCGTGCCTGATATGGATGACACTGAATTCATGTTCAACGAAAAGCAATCAATACGCGACTCCTCACGCACCCTCAAGAAGTACGGCAGCACTTGCTGCAACAGTCTGCGGAACAATGAAATCCTTATAAGACACACCGTTGAGAAAACGGATACACTACAAGGCATTTCACTCAAATATGGCGCAACGGTAAGTTATTACTTTTTAAGACCATTCCGAATGCAATATCGATTTAAGCTGAAAGTTAGACTTCCGCCACCCAATACTCAATGTTCCTCAAAGCTGAGGAAAGTGTGTCTGCAAGTGTAATCAACATATATACATGTATGTACATATGTGTGCTCCATACAACTTGCAATGGCTTCTTTTTGAACTGTCGTGTTGCACGCAAATTCTTTCACAAAATGTCAGTTCACTTTCAACTTTATCGATTTAATAATGGGCAACACCATTATCTACATAGATCAAATAAATGACTTTATCATTGATAATTGTTAGTTTAACATATTCAGATTTGGTCAATTATTATTTGAAAAGCTCACTTAAAGAAAAGTTACATAGTAATAAATCGCTTTAAAAAATTCCCATTCCATGAATCTTTTGTGGGAATTTCCGTAACCCATTAACATTAACAAATTGGTAAATTGCTTTGAAAAATAAAGTTTCCAAAGGGAAATACCTGAAACTTCCAATAAGTGATGAGAATCCTTTTATTTTTATAACCTTATTTTTGCGAAAATTAAAAAAAAAAATTTGCAATTGCACCCATAACGCAATAACAAAATGCTAAGGGTTCAAGGTTTTCTTGTTAAAATATTTACAAGCTAGTCGACAACTGCTGTTGCGAGCTCGTCTTGACAGTGATGCGAGTAAATAAGATTGTCTTACAATTTAGACATTAGAAAAGGAAGGAAAAGCGGGAAGCCAACCTGTAGAACGACTGTTTGTCTGAGTTGCTTATCAGAATTTTGCTATCGCAAATGTTAAAACAAGTGGAAGGCTACATGCTCTGCATATAATTTATTTAGAGTCACGAGTGGCTTCAGAAACTTTTTTTGCGTCAACATTTGGCCAGTTTCTTTAAGTTAGAAGAGGTAGCAGAATTTGTTGTTGGTTCATTTACCTTTGCTTCATTAGTCATTATTAATTGCAATCAAATACTTGGCCTTATACGGATTGAGCCATCGCATATTTAACCATCATCCATCTATCAATCGAAACATTCAGTCAATCGATCAATCAGTTGCCACTCATGAAGTTGCAAATAATTGACTACACTTTAATGTTTATATATGCCTCCATACTTATCTATATCATACAAACATTTACAGACGGAACAAATACGTCGCGCCAATCGGCTCTTTGCCTCGGACAGCTTGTTCTTGCGTCAATTCTTGCTGGTGCCGGTAGAGAAGACGTCACCCTACTATTTGCAGGCAAATGGGGCTGATATGCTGGCCGATGTACTCGCCTCGCCGCCCACCACACCCGATGCGAATGTGCAACGCGAGGCGCTGAACAATGCAAACAATTTAAGCCAAACAAATTGCTATAGCGGAGGCAGCAGTAACAGCTGCAACACCAACATCTCGACCAATAGCTCGTCGAGCACACGTTCCGGTCAACTGCACAGTTCCCCACGTCCGTATTCGATTGCTGGCGAATTGTTGGTTCAAGCCAGCGATGAGGATCCTGCGCTCATGCACAATCACAATGCGTGCAACAGTAAGCAGAGCAAATCGCTGGATTCGGTGGCTGCCATGACGCCCGAGGAAGAGAATCGCAAGTGCATGAATGATTTTCTCAACAAGATTGACAACACAATTTCCGAATCGCGCAAATACGTTGAACGTTCCAAGGAGTAAATATTTAATATCATAAAGTAACTAAACTTATATTAATATATTATTAACTCAATGCGCAGCTTGGTTAGCAGTCAAAGTGATGCGGATATTTGTATAAGTGCCAGCACGGATGGATTTCCGCAGCGTCGCAATCAGCAGCTAAACAACTCCTACAAGAACAACAACAATCGTCCGCCGCAACATCAGCGTCACAGTTCCACGGGCAGTGGAAATTCAGATACCGCACAGCTTTTGAATACAACGCAGACGCGTCGCGTGCAAAACTCATTGAAGCGCCTAGAGAAGCAACAGGATGATTTCTTTGAATTGTAGCAGCTTGATGTTACCACTGCTACACTGAGAACAATCCAAGCGATACGACATTAGAACTAGTTTTAATTACTGTGTGAAAACCAACAGAGAGAGAGAGAGAAAGTTAATTTTACAAAATTGTTTTTAATTGCTGCGCATCGTGGGATCAAAAAACGAAATGCTGCTGCACTAAATGTAAATTATCTATACATATATATATATAATATAAAAACAATTATATGTTATTACACACATACATACATAAACACACACACACACACACACACCTATATATATATATGCTAAGCAGCGCTGCGCTATTTAAAAACCTGTACTATATACTACATACTATCGTATGATGATGACGACGCTGTTGTCGAATGTTTTATTGATCTTATTGTTAATCCAACTGTCAGCCCTTTGTAATTGCCGCCAATTTGCTTGCAAAAGTCAACAAATCCCCCATTCCGCCCTTTCCCATTCCTCACTCCGTTTTCCAATTCTTCCCCCAATTATGATTATTTTTTTATATGTCTAGCTTTAATGACACGTTTAATGCTAAGTTAAGCTATGAGAATTATTAATCCTAATTCACACACACACACTTAGTTAGTAGCCATAACACACTTTGAACCACATAAAATGACTGCTCTTTGTCGTAACTATGTTTTTGCAGCATTTAATTGGCCCACTACCAACTGATAAATGTAATCTTGTTAACTGTTGTCTTTAAACTGTTTAGACTATTACTTATTTGTTAGCTGTAGTATTTTTAATTTAAATATTTTTCGTCTTTGTGCAAACCAAAATTCCAATCCAGCCGAGAACCTTTCCTAAGGCCAAATAAAATGCAAATCATGTTGTATGAAAAGATTTTATATAAAGAAAAATAAAGTAAGAATGTGTTGAAACAAAATCGCAGAAATATTCTCATTCTAACGGAATTTTTGGGTTAGCGCATGCGCAGCTTTAGCTCACCTTCGCCACAGGTTGCCCCAAGCAACCAAATGTGGCAAACAAACAAGCAAAACAGTTGGTAAGGAATTTTAGGCTTTTAAAGTATCTTGAACCAACCATGTTGGATTCGGAACTGGATAACGCTATTAAGGCAACCCAGCAAAGCTTGGGTAAATACCTAAAGAAACCTCCGCTGACAGAGAAGTTGTTAAAGAAGCCTCCGTTCCGGTATCTGATGGACATTTTCACAGCGGTAAGGATGAGGTTTTCCAATTGTTTTTGTTTTCCATGCAAAAATTCCTTGTACAGTTCATAAAGGAAACGGGTTGCTTTGAGGGTCTTTACACGCCGGAGGAGCAACTGTTTGAGAACATAAGCGACCGCAATGATAAGACGCGATTCCTGCAAAAAATGATTGATGTCACAAGTGAGTCATGGACATAACCAATATAAATTATAAGCTCTCAGTATAAATTCCTGTTAGAACTGACCACGAAACTGGACCTGAAGGTACGCACCTCAAAGATTGTGGCTGGCCATGAGCCCAAGTTGACCAATGAGCTGTTGCAGGCCATGGCCAGCGTTATAGAGCAGCGTCTGGAATGGGAAGATGCAGTGCAACTGGTGCTGGAAAGCGATGCCGACAAGTCCAAGCCGACTAAGCCAAAGGAAACCAAAACGACTAGCAAACAAATATCCCCAACGGGCAAAGAGCAGCAGCAGCCACAGCGAAAGGAGAAGCGCATCTCACCACAGGAGCAAAAGTTGCGCAAAGCAACCGAGCTAGCTACGCGTACAACGCCCACCGTGAAGGAGAAGCCACAGCGCCGGCAGAAGCCATCGCCAGAAGCGGAGACCAAGCCGAAGTTAAGCAAACAAAGTTCCAAGCAGAAGACACCCTCACCCAATAAGCCCACATCAAAAATCAAGCAACAAGCTTCGTCAGAGAGTGACATAAAATCCATGTCACCGGCACCAGCTGTGCTATCGCCCTCACCTAAAACCAAAGCAAAGAAGACTCCTTTACCAAAGGAAAAACCCGCTTTAGCGGCCGAGGAGCCTGTCAAGCAGCCTTCGCCGCCGCCTACTACTCCCGCTCCTGCTCCT
The DNA here is from genome assembly GCA_030179655.1 of Scaptomyza flava. Taxonomy (NCBI): domain Eukaryota; kingdom Metazoa; phylum Arthropoda; class Insecta; order Diptera; family Drosophilidae; genus Scaptomyza; species Scaptomyza flava. The sequence continues at coordinate 8,113,715 of JARNME010000012.1, forward strand.
GCTCCCGCTGTTGAGCCAATACCTAGCGTAGAACCAGACAGTCGCAAATCCTCTAGCAAGAGTCGACGCTCCAGTGCCAGTCAGCGCCAAGCAGCCTCAGAGGCGGATTCCAATGACATGCCCAAGGCAACTAACGAATCCAACGAGCAATCAACAATATCAACTAGTTCTACGATCCCAGCAGCTGACTCCAACAACAACATCGGCAGCGAAACCAAGCGGGAACGCGAGAATACTTTTACGCGTGAGAACTCCAAGGATTCAAATGGTTCAGTGACTCGTCCACGAACCTCATTGCGACCGCCAAGCGCACGTCCAGCTTCGGCACGTCCTGGAGCGCCGAGACGTCGTAATGTGGAGATTGTATTGCAGCCAAATGAACAGCTCAAAATGTCCGGTGTCAGTGTTAAGTTGGAGACATTTGGGGATTTCGATGATGATGGTGAGAATCTAGTGGTTATCGAGGATGCCAATGCGCATGACATCGTATCGGGCACAGCCGAGGCGCAGCTTGATATGGATGCAAATCAGGGTCGTTTAGTGCAACAAATACTGGAGACCCAAAAGGAGCTGGTACAACAGGGCACCGAACCGGGCAGGGAAGAATCACAGCAAAAGTTGCCAACTTCGGCAACGCGTCAGAGCTCGGCGCGCCAAGTTAACGATCTGCGCGATATTATACAGACTATAACCAAATCTGTGAATCCTTTGGGCAAACTAATGGACTTCATACCCGAAGACATCGATGCCATGCAGCTAGAGTTGACCATGTGGCAGGAGGCATACACACAAGCAGCTGCCGAGCTGAAGAGGGAAAGAAGTCTTACTGAATCCGCAACAGAACCGATGAAGCAGCAACTGCTATCGATTGAGGCCAACATTGTAGAGTACAAGGAACTTATTGACGAGAGTCGTCACAAGATTTTACAAAATAATGAGCGTATACTCAAAATGCTAATAGAGCAATAATGTTATTAATCAAATAAATGGTATATGTTTAATACAAAAAGAGTTCTTTAAAAAAATAAAAGTTTTTGTAGTATGTATGGTAAATCAATCAATCTTTCATTTTCTAAGGTCACTTAGTGTTCAAACCAAAACCGAAACTTTACAAAAAAATTTAAGTATTTTGGTTACATTGAATGCGGATGCAAAGGTAATCAAAATCAACTTTTCAATTGATATTCGTCTGTGAGTATACCCTTTTTATGAATGTATTTACAAAAGCGTCAACATGTTATTGTTTTAAGCCTCGGCTTCAACGGGTTTTGGCGTCACAGTGTCTGTCTCTGATATCTCTGTTGTCTTGTCTTTGTCCTTTTCTTTCTCCTTCTCCATATCTTGGTCTTGGTCCTGATCCTCATCACCCAAAACGTACTCAATGACATCGTCAATGGGGAAATTGTTCAGTAGTGACTTGATGGAATCATTGTGAATGACCACGGTGAACAGAAGCTTACAATATTCGCGCATACGACTACCATAATCCAACTCGGAATAGTTTTCGCCATTCTTGTTCAGATCGTGGCCACAGTTCTCGATCACCTTGCATAGAACCGACTCCTCAGGGCTGTTGGGCCAGCCGTATTTCTTAAGTGTCTCTGGATCCACCAGCATGTCAATGAGCTTGGCTATGTTCTCCTTCAACTTAAGGTCATCTTCAGTGAGCACCTCGCCACTGAAATCATCATCGCTCAACGGGTCATCCTGATTATCGGCAATGGCAGCTGCCAAACTTGCGGCCAGTGATTTGCGTTGCTCCTTCTTGACAACTGGTGACACGGCCTGCTTTGGCTTATCCTTGGACTCTGCCTTGACGCCACCTTCGGCTGACGCTTCAGTTGCATCGGCACCCTCCAATGACAAAATGGTGTACACTTCATTTTCGAGCATAATTGTCTGTGTGCTGCCGTCGCCTTCGTCCACCAGAAACTCGCGCACCACAACACCATTGCCATCCGTTTTGCTGGAGATCAGGGAGCCCGCCGACGTGTTGGCAGCCGTCTCGTCTGGCTCCTCCTCCTCATCTTCCTCGTCCTCCCCTTCGATTGTCTCCAACACTTGCACTGCCTTCTTAGCCCTGCGTTTTGCAGGTGGTGGCTCTGTGCCAAATATATCATCAGGATCGCACTCGTGCACGGTACGTATGTGGTTCCTAAGCGTTTCAGTGCTATCGAAGTTCTTGTCACAAATTGCGCAATCTGTACGCTCAATAACCTTAGCCGTACGCTTGGCCCGTGCCGATTTGGCTAAAAGAGACACAAAGCTTGTAAAATATTTGAGTAAAGTGTTTGAAAGTTTGCAACTTACGTGAATGATCGCCAGCATTAACATGATCCTTTAGCAACGCACTGGTGCGGAAACTACGTGAGCATTCCGTACAGGCGAATGAGCGCCGTTTGATTCGCGAATGTTCCTTACCGTGGCGCTCGAGTCTAAAATTGGAACAAGTTCAGTTTAGTTGAGACAAAACAAAAAATAAAACAGATATGTTTTGTAAGTAATACAATCTTACTGTTTCTCTGTCTTGAACTTTTCAGGACATTTGGTGCAGGCGTAGGGACGCAAATGCGTTTTGGAATGCGTACGCAGCTGTGTGGCCTGAATAAAGCTCTTGCCACACTCGTTGCATTTGTGTGGGCGTTCGCCCGTATGACGTTTCATATGACGATTAAGCACCTCCTTAACAGCAAAAGATTGACTGCACTGAAAAAAGCAAATGATTAACTAGTTAATTAAAAAATAACATTGAAGAATAAATAATAGAAGGTACTTACCACTGTGCAGGTATACGGTTTCTCGCCGGTGTGGTAACGCCGATGCTTCTTGAGCGCCACCAAGGCCGAAAATTTCTTGTCGCACAGATCACAATCGAAAGGTTTCTCTCCAGTGTGGGTACGTATATGTATACTGCAGAGATTTTGATAAGTAACTGGGTTAAAACAAGTTTTAATGCCACTTACTTAAGCGTTGAAAGGCTGTAAAAGCAGTTCTTGCACACATGACACATGTATTCTGGTTTCTTTACCACCTGGGTGCCCAAATGCTGCTTGAGATGGGCGCGCAGATTGTCTAGGCGAAAGAAGACGCGATCGCATACCTTGCAGCTCATGGTATCATTCTCGTTGGCCGAGCACGACGAATACTTTTGGTGGCGCTTTAAGTGATATGAGCGCGTAAAGTCTTTGCCACAGATCTTGCAGGCGAATGGCTTGCCTCGCAATTGATGTTGCTGTTCGTGCAGTTTTAGTAAGGCGGCGCTGCGTAATTTAGCATTGCATATGGAGCAGGGATAATCATTGAACTCGGAGTGAGTTATGAAGATGTGACGCTCATAGCTGGTCTGTGTCTTAAATGACTTTGGGCAATCGGGGCAATTGATGTGGCCCAGCTAAAAGATGAAAGATCAAATTAGACATCAATTTAGATAACATGATATGGGTTATTTACATGAAAGGTGTCGTAGCTTTCGCTGCAGCAGAAACATATGTCCTTCTTCTCCATGACCACAGCATCTTTTTCAATTTTCTCCAGATTCTTTAGCATGTCCGCCTTGCGCAGATGATAGCCACTGTCATAGCGACAGAATTCCAAGTGTTTCTTAAGGCTCTTGACGCGCCGGAATGTCTTGTAGCACTTTCCGCACACATGCTCTACCATTTCTTTGAGTTCGTTGTTAGAGCCGCCAACGCGGTTCTTTCCACTTCCTTCACCGTCAAGGGTGCCCTCGTCGTCATCATCTTCATCTTCATCGTCATCATCATCACCTTCCTCAACGGCAGACACAACAAACTCATCTTCATTCTCCTTTGACGCACCCAATTCAGCATCTTCGTCGGCGAGTATAAAATCAATTGTATCGTCGTCGTCATCAATTTCCACCCTGATTTTCGTGCTTTCCGATTTGCTGTTTTCACTCTTAATAGCCTGCAGTACATAGTGATCCATTTTCTTCTTTTTGCCAGGCGATGTCTTAATCTTGGCTGTTTCCACAGGCGTAGAGGGGGCCGAAATACGCTTCTCATTCAATATCTTGACGGCAGGACTTACAGTTGTTTTGCCAGCGGAGCGCTTCTCACTGCTGCCTTTTGGACTGATCGCTGATTCATCGTTGTTGAGTATTTTTATGCTTGTGCGTTTCTCCTGCTTAACGCGAGGCGAAGTTTTTGCTTTTGCTGCGGACACATCGTTGAGCAGCTTCATGCGTGTCCCACTGCGTTTGTCCTTGGCTGTTGAAAGTTTGTCAATATCTACGACTTTGATCACTGTGCCTCCACCATCGCTGCTGGAACCGAGAGCAGTCGCCTCGGTGGCGTCCTTTATGGCGCTCATTGAAAGTCGTCTTAGCAAGGAAAAGGATAGCAAGGATCAGTGTGGTTACGTAAGTTAGCCTACTTTTAGGCTCGTGATTTATTTAAATTGATCACTTTGTGGTCAGGCAGCGAACGTCACGTCAGCAACGCCTAGAAGCAGCGCACAATAAAAATGGCGGCGCTCGTAACTGTTTGATCGCGAAAGAGTAAGCGAGAGCACTCTATGTGCTGACCAAGTGGGTACGAAAAAATAAGACCGCAATAAATTCGCTCGCTGTTCAGCGTCTTCAAGTGAAAAATATATTTAGGGTTGAAAATAATTCTAATTAAATTGAATTTGTTGCATACTTTTCACTAGTAAATATTTTTGTTGCCGGCTTTAAAGGAACCACCTGCCTGCCTACTTTGATATTAGCTTAATCTTGATTCATTTGATTTTTATCACTTTTAAATTTAAGCACTCGCGCAACAGCAGTGGACTCTCTTATTAAATGTGAAACTGGCTTTAATGAAATTCATGCGTCGTATGGGCTGATCGGACTGCAACGAGGTGCAAGAGAAAACACGTATAAAACAACCTCGACACAAGAACGAGAGAGTTGGCGATCGCTTGTTAATTTATCGTGCACCTACTTAGTTCAGCCTGTCTAAGGTTTGCAGTTTTAAGTTTGGGTGTGTGGCACAAGTAAAAAAAATACTCAAGATGTGTTTTTATATACGCTTTATTTGATGGAATTTCACTCACAAATTGCAGCACGAGCACAGGCACGTAAGCGTACACAATGACGCTGGCGTCTGACTATTCACAGGTTTCGCACTCAACTGATCATCTGTTCTGAAAAAAATGTGACCAACGATCAATGTGCTGATATTGAACAGTATGTACTTTGCTCTAGCGTGAATTCGTGTTACTCAAATTTATTTAACAAATGAGATCGCTATTTTTAAATCCTTTAATAAGTTTATCAACAGTTTGACAAGTCAGAGACTAAAAATCTGTATCGCTTTACAAATAATGTATCGATTGCAACGCGCCACTATTGCGTGCTGTAATGTCGTGACAAGCACGCACGATAAAAATACATAAAAAAATATTAATACTTCGATTACAATATCGAAACTTGTTGGTGTTTATTTTCATTTCATATTGTTAGCGAAACAATTTGTGAAATAAACTCAAGTAAAAATGTGCGAATATTGTTAAATTGCAATTGTTAAACTATTTCATTTACTTAGGTGTAATGGCAGGCTTGTTTGACTCTGCGCACACGGAAGGACCCGGCTTCGTGGGTATTCGTTTTTGCCAGGAATGCAACAACATGTTGTACCCAAAAGAAGACAAGGATAACAAAATCCTAATGTACGCGTGCCGCAATTGTGACTACAAGCAGGAGGCCGACTCCAATTGCATATATGTAAACAAAATTATGCACGAAATTGATGAATTAACTCACATTGTGCCAGACGTAATATCTGATCCCACGTTGCCGCGCACCGAAGACCACGCTTGTCCCAAATGCTCCCATCGCGAGGCAGTCTTTTTCCAGGCGCAAACTCGACGAGCCGAAGAAGAAATGCGACTCTACTATGTATGTACAAATCAAAATTGCACTCATCGCTGGACCGAGTAAATTCAACAAGAACAACAACAACAACAGCAGCCGGCATTCATTCATTCACACCATTTTGTTAATTGCAATTAGTTTTAGGTATATTTATAGATATTGTAAGCTAAACATGTGTGATACATGAACTGCACATTGCACCGGCTTGAGTGTTGCGGCATTGAAACAGCCACAAATACTTCTCATTCAACGTAACAGTGTCCGAAATAATTGTTATTCAATGCAGTATTCAATTTATTATCAATGCTCTTTGAGAATGATATACTGAGAGAAGCATCCGATGAGAGAGAGAAAGAGAGTTACTCACTTGCTCTCATATGTAAATTTCTCAGATCATCACAATGACAAAATTCAATATATCATCAAACAACAAAAAAATAAACACAATAACGAAAGAATAAAGCAAATTAATAAACAAGTTTCTTGTGCGTATATTCAAGCTGTTATTCTAGCTCACAGGCCCAGCCAGACGACAGTTTGTTGTTAGAACTTGGTTGATTAACATGTAGTAGCTGCTTGAGCAAGCTCCAACGATAAAGCTAATTATAAACAATTCGAATTTGTGCGATGGCAAAAAGAAATCAAAACGAAGCAGCTGGGACGCCAGCTGCTGCCCAGGAGGAGCTCAAATTGAATTATTTCCAAAAACTGTGGCGTTATCGTCAATATCTGGTGATTGAACCGTTTTTCTTTTTTTACTTCATGGCATCGGTGTTCAATCAAGTGGCCATGCAGAACTTCCCACTAGAAAAGGCATGTCGCGTCAATCTCGGTTACAATCCCATCACGTGTAGCACCATGTTGGATAAATCCGAATTGGGCATCGATTGTGATGATTTTAAATTTGAGAATACCACCCAAGGGGCTTCAGCGGAGCAAAAACTTTTGGATATCTATTCGAGTGGATTTAATTATACCGTTTGCAAGGCGGAAATCGAAGCGCAAAAATTATCCGCTGATGTTTCGGGAAAGCGTGCACCTATTGGTAATATTCAAATATAATTTATGCAACACACACACACACACATACTTAGACACGTTTTCAAATACATTCATATTAGTATATATTTAAATGCAACCAGTTTCATTTTTATTGTTCCTTCACATTCCCAATTTTTTCATCTTTCAGGTTTCTTAAAAAATAAACGCCAAATAGTTAAACGAAAAACGGTCTTTTCGCATGTTTTGTGTGTCTGCCTTTATACAGATTCTTAAAATAAATGTTAAATAGACATGATATGTACATTAAAATATATGTTCATAATTAGCAGTTAGTCGTTCCTCGGAACATTTAATTGCACTCATTTGATTGATGTCCATCATGAACTCTCGAAATTCTTTTCGATTACATAACCTTTTTAACTATAATGGTCGAATCATTTTAAGCTATGCTTAGTCTTAAATCAACTAGTTAAGTTAGAGTTCAAAAACCGGTTTGTTACACAGCTTGCTTATATTTTTTTTTTTTTGTTGTGCGATTTAATTTTTGGTTATCATTTAACCTTTAAACGATTGTCATTGCCAAGGCAACTAAATTGTGATTAAGAATTTGCATTGTTCTGCATCACACTTCAAAATTAAATCGATTATTAAGTGTCAATAAAACATTAATTGTTATTCATTGCATCAAAATTGCAAGAGAAATAACATATTAATTAATATGACGACTATTTTGCATTTCTATGGCTATTACATCCTATTTACACTAATGAAAGAATTTTAAAGCCATCAAGTAATTTCGAATAATTAAATGTTTGCGTCATTTCTATTTTTGTGAGTCTTTATTTAAAAAATAATTGAAAAATGCATTCTCAAAATAACTTTGAACAATAGTAAGAAAAATCAATAAAATTATTAACTTGGGAATTCATGCACTTGATAATGCGACATTTGGCATAAAAAGATCAAAATCTTACTTCTTGTTTTGACTCTAGTTCTATTCTAAAGCAAAATCCATGATAATATTGAAAATTTGACAAAATCAGTTTTGTGCATTTGTTTTAAAGCCAGAAACAGTTCAAAAGCTCTACGCTTAAATCTTAGTTATCTACTAACTAAGATTATAACTGCTTTTTCAAACACTTTTAATCTTTAATATTTCTTTTTTTCAGCGGCCATATTCCCATTGATTGTGCTGCTTTTTGCTGGAGGCTGGTCCGATAGATATAATAAGCGAAAGCCATGCATGATATTGCCAATTGTGGGCGAATGTTTGATGTTTACCTGTAAGTGTTTGTTTAAGATTTATTTGTTTTTAAATATGATTTGCATGTACAGTCCCCTTTTTTGGCAGGTTTGCTCATTTCGGCCATTTTCTTTGATGAACTACCAATGGAATTTGGCATGTATCTTGAGGTCATTGTGCCCTCGATGTGCGGTGGCTTAACCTTCTGTCTAATGGCCATATATAGTTATATAACAATAGCTACACCAGAAGAAGATCGCGTCTTTCGTTTTGGCATCTTTGCCATGTTTGTCACCGGAGTTCCTTTTTTGGGCGCCTTCAGTGGAATACTCTTCACCACTTTCGGTTATAAAAGTAAGTTTGATAGATATTCCTTAAAAGCTTAAATTTCTTTTCATATCCTTTCTTATTTCATTTCAGTATCCTTCGCATCAGCTGCTGTCTTTCAAATCATTGCCATACTCTACATCGTTTTCTTTATCAAGGAGATTAAGCCAGACAAAAAATCACCAACTGAGCCAAGCTCCACAGATTCGCCCAGAACTATATTGCAAGGACATGCTGCAGATAATATGGCCTATGAGATAACAAACTTGGATGAGTTGCCAGCCAATAAGAACGTAAACTTCCAACTGACACAATTGGAGCCACCAAAAGTGGAACCACCTCCAGTACCTGTCCGTCGTTCCCTGCTTAAGGAACTGTTTGACCCTACGCTGGTGATGGATTGTCTCCGTTTTCCGCTTATAAAGCGTAAGAATAGTGGACGTCTTTTGTTGATTCTGCTGATATTGGCTTACTTTTTGACTTTGGGTCCTGCTTCGGGCGAAAATGATTATTGGTATCGTTTCACGTTGAAGAAACTGAATTGGAATGGCAACGATTTTAGCATTTTCCTGACCATCTCGGGTGGTGCAGCTCTGGTTGGCACTTTTATTGGCACAGCCATTTTGAGTAAACTGTTGAAATTCTCCGATCCAGCTATTGGTATTTTGTCTGCTTTGGCAATTGTGGGCTCACGTGTTTTATATGTAAGTTGTTTACTTTATCTATGATCTTATAGATTGATTATTACTTTTTCATTCGACAGTCCTTGGCCAGTACCACCACTGCCTTCTATGTGGCCAGTGTGGTTGACATGTTTGTCAGTCTGCGAGTTATTGCAATTAAAACAATTGGCGCAAGTATTGTTGATGGAGATGAACTGAGTAAGTTTCTAATGAAACTTAAAAAAATAGTAATGAAACGTTAAATTAACTTCCGTTTTAGGCAAAATGTATTCCATCTTTGGCATTAGTGAACCCATTGGCCAATTTATATTTCCGCCCATCTTTTCTTTTATATATCAAAACACTGTCGATTCATTTCCAGGCGCTTTCTTTTTGTTCGGTGAAATCTTTTATATACCCAATGTGCTTGTCTTTGTGTAAGTTTAAAAACAAAAACACAAGCTAGTTTTTGAACTAACTACTTTATTATATTCTATAGTTTATGTTACTTCTTGATGCGTCGTCGCAAATCCAAGGAGCAAAAGAATAATGTGGAACTGGCACAAAATAATGAACAAACAAATCCTGCAAATGGAACTGAGATTACTAGTCTTTAAATCAATTATCTCTTTAAATAAATGTATATATCTAACTTTCTGTATATAGTATAAATGTATGTACTGAGGTACTTTTTCATGTTTATTTTTGTATTAAAGCCAAGTATAGATTTGCTGCTAAATATAAACCTAATACGTAAGCCAGTCAACGAAATTAACTTGTTGATTTTTTTTTTTTTGACTTGATGGAGCTGCAGGCCAAAGCATTAAGGACGAGCAAATAAAAGAGGTATAAAGAAAAAACGAGTAAGAAACATAGGAAACTTCGAAGTTTAAATACCCTTGCAACGAAATATATTCTATTACCATTATATTCTCTTACCGCCTTACGAAATTCTTGTCAAAAGAATAATACTCTTTTCTATAGATTTAAAAACAAAAAACAAAACCACTCTCAAACCCTTTTTATTTAACTACTTTAAGCAATGTACCCCATGCCTTTTGCGAGTCCTTTGGCAAATATTCCAAAGGCAAGTGGCAATTTTCCAATCAGCAAATGCATTCAATTTGATCAGCCAGCCGGTAGTGTTGTGGGCGTGGCATGGCGGGCACTAAATGCCACCTTGGCCACGCATGAAAACAATTGGCAACTAATAATCTCAGTTAATCTGCATGTGTGGCCTGGGTGTAAGGGTAGTTACCCCCCCTTTTGGCTGAAACTACGTTTATTGCTGTGCGATTTTAAGGAAATTGCACTCGGCTTCTTGAGAGATATAAAAGGCGATGTGAGCACCACTAAAAGCCACAGACGCTGTTTCGACCTTCTTGTGTGAGGTTTTGGCCAAAGTTATTTATTTGTTGGCAAGTGTGAACATTATTGTTATAAGCAAAGACTTGCTTTCAAAACAAGCTTGTGACCAAAAAATAGTGCTGACTGTTCGTTCTTTGTTGTAATACTTTAGAAACTTGTACAAACATGTTGCGTCTCTTGTTGCTGCCACTGTTCCTCTTCACCCTATCCATGGCCATGGCTCAGACATTTCAGTATTCTCGAGGCTGGACAAACGGGAAACGAGCACCGACAGCTGCTCTCTTGACAAATGGTCATAATTTGGGTGTATTGGATCTTTACGATATGCAGGATAAGCCTAGCGATCTTAAGTTGGAACGGTAAGAAAAATTGTTAAAAATAAAGTGTAACGAGCTATAAAATAAATTTGGCTCAGAAGCAGTTATGTACTTCAAACAAGTGATATCCTTTCAGTTGAGAGTTAAGAAAAAATCATAATAGGCGTGATGCTTGATTCGACATCTTTTCTATATATTAAATGCCTCAACTGTTTTAAGAAGCATAATTCACTTCTTTTCGTGATTAAAATCCTTCTTAAAAGATGAGTTTTTTGTTAAATATCTAAAATTGGTTCATTCATTATATATGTTCTTATCTTTTATCTCTTTTCTCACTCAACAGTTGTCTGTTGCAACTACAGCACATTGTAGGTAATTCAATGTTGCAGCGTTCTTTTGCCAACGCATTGGCCTACAATGCCAACAGACCCGATACAGAGGCGGAAACTCGTGGACTAAACAATCATGGCCGATCCGGTGCCAATAATAACATTAATGATAACAGTTTATATCCAAACTCGAATCATCATCAATCAAATGAGCTTTTTGAGGCTCTGGCAGCAACTGGGGCTGATTCTGTGGAGCCCAATGATTACGTCAAACATTAGAAGGATGCATCCTGAGTTGATGCGAACAATAATACTTTTTATTAGTATTAACTTTTATTAGCAAGAAATGCTACAAAAATATAACAAAAAAATAACGATTTAGTGATTTGTTTAGGCATTTAAACATATTGTTATAGCAGTGAAATAAAAGTTTTATGGAAACTAAATCGAGCCTTATTCATTATGCAGTGTAAAACAAGTCAACATACTGGTTATATATATATACATATATTAGTTGCAACTTATTTGTAAAAAGTCGCTCTCCGTAAAGTAATTAACTTTGGTCGGTTTTAGAGTGGTTGGTGTGTGTATCGGCTAACTAGGTTGGCATTTCTGCTTATGAGACAGTGGCGCCATCTTAAGTTGATGTGTTTGGCTTACCTTTTGATGCCAATTCGCTTGACAATAAAACGATAATAGATGTTTTCCAACCTATATATGCAGTTTACAACAGGCCGACTGATGATTGTACCTAAAATGTAAATTAATTGAAAAAAATGATTATTTATCCAGTTTAATTTAATAGTAATTTTCAATACTTAATTTCAATAACAGCAGCAACGTTCTTAAGAACCTAAGTGGGATTAAATTGATAAATGGTCATCTTCTAAACAATTATTTGATATAATATAACATGATGTATTCATGTGAAACTAAAATACTTTATAAGTCTGCTATCAAGTGCCAAGTTTCCAAAAAATAATGTTAACGATAAATGGGCGAATTCGAATCAGCATCATCAATCAAAGAAGCTCTTTACAATATTTTGGGTGTTGGGGCTGAACGATTATGGCTAGCATTAAAGCGAAATGGGTTGAAAAATCAATAGGGTAGAGAATGGCTAAGAAAGTTTATGACAAATTGCTATTTATAGACAAAATAGCTTTTATACTTAGAGAAGTAAGATAAATGTTTAAGCCGTATTTTGAGTGCTGTGCGTTCATTTAATATTAATACAGTTATAGGCCAAATATAACTGCGTACTTATGACAAACGTTGTGTGCGCTTTGATGTAAAAACGTTGTAGGCACGTTTCTGCATCCGGCGACCTGCTTTGACGGAAAACAGTAACCATTTAATTTTATTTGGCCTGGGGATGAAAAAAAACTCAGCATCTTCGCAGTTAATTACTTTAAGTGGTTTGAGCGATAGTGTTTGTTCTCTTCTGTGAAGCCGGACTGTGCCTGGTGTCTTCCGAGCACCTGTGCATTTGTTTATTTGAAAGGATGTTAGACTGTAGTGCTCGATATCAAATCAAACTTGGCTGCCATAAAGCTGAGCTAACTCATCATTCACGCAATCCCTTCATAAAAAAGATATATGACACAGACACGAACAAAAATACAAATACGAACAGAGAGAGAAATGAGAAAGAACGCAGTTTCAAATTGAATTCCTAACAAGCTAATCGATCCTCGGGGAGGGTGTGCATGAACATACATGCGTACAGGACACACATACAGCTACTGCGGGCACACTTCGCACGCACGGCCACGGGTGCTTTGGGAATATGAATTTATATCTTTTAATCTGCGACAGGCAAAAGCGCACAGGACTATTTGCTTGGGAGGCTGGCAAAAATAAAAGTGAAATTAAGGACACAGGACATATTTCAACGAATGCAACAACAGCAGCTAGCAGCTAGCAGCGAGCACCGCTGTTTATTGTCAATGTCAAGTGGGCCTTCGGGGGGTGTCAAGTGGCAAATGGACTGCCTATCCCACTCTACCACTCTCTTTCCATTCCACAGGGGGGTGGTGGGGTTTGGAAGTATGAGTTGTAATTGCATTAAAATGCAATTCGAATTGCTGTTCGTTCTGGCTCTGTGCTCTCTGTGCTGTTGTCGTTGCTGTTGTTCTTGTTTTCCCAGGCTCTTTGCCTGTCGTCATCGACATTCGCGTTGAGTGCTGTTCTGTGTATTGAGCGTAGGTGTTGTCCTGGAAAATCCTCTCATATATATGGAGGTGCCATGTGGCTACATAAAATTGTATTGAAAGCTGCTTTTAACGCCCTTTCAAGCGGCTACCATTGAGTCCAAGTGACCAGCAGAGCCCCATAAAGGACATGTCCTTGTGTAGGTGACAAGCGATTGATATTGATTACAACACCTGAAAATTATTGCCCACAAAGTTGAAAGAAATAAAGTTAAGTGCAAAAAGTTAAAAATCAATAAAATGCCTTAAAACTATTATGCGTTTAGTAGTTGATGAAAGTAAATAGAATGGATAGAACTTGCTTATAAGTCTTTTATGAGACTTTTTTTTTAAGTTAAGCGAACTAAACAAAATTACATTGAGTTTTTCATTGTTTTAAAAAGGATTTACTTAAAGTAGATAAATATTTGTGTGTTTATATCTTTTCTAACAAATTAAAGTTAGTTTTTCTTTAATCGAGCTTTTTTTCCAGAAACTTTCCCAGGCCATTTATGTCTATTGGTAGCATCTGTTGTTGATCTCGACGGGGTCAATAATTTTATCAACATCAAGTGCTGAGAAAATCTCAACACTTGCAAAAGCAAACACCAAACAGCAAGAGTAACAGTAACAACAAACACGACTCCCCTCATCATACGAGGAAGACAAACGGATAACAATTATATTAAACATGCAAGCAAAATAGCAATGACACTGGATTTGTAACAGGATACGCGTGTAACCACGAAAATGGCAAGTACTCGTACTTTCAGTCACAAGTTAAACAACAAGCAACAAAAGTAACAACGATAATGCGTAAAACACCCTTTCAATTAAATATTTGAAAACAACATTTGGCAATTACACCAATTGACACCAGCTGAGGGGTAGCAACACACACAAAACCACCCCACCACCCTTGCTCCTTGCCTTGCCAACTTCATCAATTTGAAATGTTTGCCAGCCAGCCGCTGGGTTGGCAAGGCACGCGCGTCAATTCTCGCCGTGATCCGGTCTCGAGCACCGCAGGGATTTGAATAGAGAGTCTGGGGAAGCAGACAAAGACAGTGGGCAGGTTCATAAACAACATCAACAAGGACAAGTTGCGCTCGTTAAACATTAGTCAACATGAACACGACATGCTCGGGAAACTGCCTAAAACATCCTGGACTCGCCTGTTTCACGTTCGTTTTGAAAATGTCGTAAGTCGTGGGCGGGTTTTTTTGTGTGTGTGTGTGTTTGGTGTTTTCTTGCTATTTATTTTTTTTATTGTTTGGGCCATTCGTTTGTCGTTTATTTTTACAACCAGCCATTTATTTGGCCAGCAAACGGGACACACAAAATCTGTGGGATTTGGCGTATTTTAATATGCATTTGGGAAAAATTTAACATTTTCGGTTGTTTCAGTTTGGATTCGGGGGAGGGGTGAAGAGAATATATCTAAATGAGTTTCTTTTCATTTCAATTTTCTGCCCCCTTTTCTTTGGGCAAATGCGTGAACATTGTGTGATTGAGGCAATTGCTTTGGCTTGCTGCTGTATTATTTATGACTCAGCTACAAGTTTTGACTTGGCACGAGAAAAAAATTACGCAAAAATCTAAATTTGCCCAGAAGGCCACTTACTGCAGCAGCAGCATCAGCAGCAGAAGAAGAAGTCCGAAAGCAGTTGGAACAAAACAAAAAAGGTCAATTTCTTTTGTAGCAAATAAAAAATGCAAATGCCACGCGTCCATGAAATGGACTATTGGGAATGAGGGCAATCAAAGACGAAGAAAAGCACAAACAAGAAAAGGAAAATCAAGAAAACAAGAAAATGATGGACAAGAACGAGAATGAGTAAGGTAAGTCTGCAAATGAAATGAAAGTCTCGCTCTTTTCTAAGTGGAAATCTTGCTTAATTTGCCAACTTTATTTAAATATTTAAAAAGTCAGCGCTTTAATAGAGATTTTCACCAAGAATCGTTTGTGTTGTTCTGTGTTTAGAAGTAGTTAGATTACCTAACAGCTCCTGCCACTTTTTAATTGAGGCATTGATTTTCAGCTTTGCAATTTTCACGCCATAACTCTAATGGAATTCAGCATAAATATTTTAGGTTGTTTTAATATTTGATGAGCCTTTTTTTTTGGACTCACAGCTAAGCAATAAAATTGAAATGTTATTTTTGCTTTTCACTTTTTGCTAGCTCGTCAAAGTCATTTACAGTGTTTTATTGGCTGGTTATAAACTTGTGTGTTTGGCAATAAATATGTATAAACCATTCAGTAAATCGTGAAATTGATCCAAGGTCCAAAAAATGCTGTTGACATTTGTGGCCAGGGTCAAAGTGGGGAGGCTCGGTACACTCCAAGTATCAAAAGCAACCCCTTGCAACAAGGTTGACCATTCAATACACATTGAGCTATATTTGTCTGACTGTCTTCCTGACTGTTTGTCTGTTGGGTGGAGCGAGTGATTTTTGTTTCTGGCCCTGGTCCTTGTTTATGCCCTGCTCCTGGCACTTTACACTCTCAACCTACCCGCTCACCTTTGGCTTTTAGCATTTTATGCTGCTGATGTGATTTTGCACTCAATTGAAAACAACTTGATTAAATTTTCATGTCGAATTGCAGAAAAAGTGTGAAACACGAACTTCTACTCCACCTTGATCTCAGGAAATAATTTTGATGTGTACTCCGTTGCATTTTCTTTTATTATCAACAATAAATCAGCGATATGGTCAAAACTATCAGCTAAAGTGGACTCAAGTAGTATGACCAAAGTACTGTTAGATATAAAAAGTACTTCTTTATATTAATACTTAGAATGGAAATTTGAGGCATAAATATTTAACACGCCTTTAAAATTCCAACTTATTTAAAACAATGATAAATATTAAACTAAAAATTAGCATTTGAAAGCGTTGTTATTAAGCATTGCACTTAGTGCTTAAATAACCTGTCATTTCAACATTTTTACAAGTGTATTTTACATATACTTTATTCTTGATTTTGACAAATTATTCAATCATGGATATTACTTTGTAGTCAATTATTTACTGTATATCTAGCAAGTTGCACGTGTGTGTTCGAGGAACTCTTTCAATATCATTTAGCTAGCCGATTTATTGCCAACAGCAACGACAACAGCAAAACACCCGACAAACAACATGTCATCATGAGCAATTAGCATATGTCTATGCGTTGTCCACAACAAAACTTAAATACCATATGAAACTAACATAAAAAAATATAAGTAAAATAAATAAAAGCACAACAAACAATACAAAATATCGCAATAAACTGTAAGCACATAAACCTAATGACAGCCAAATGATTAATTTACCGAACGGCGACGTTTGGTGGTCATTAGAAGTGCTGTTAGTTAGTTGTTGTTACCACTGTAGCACCGGATCCCAAACTTCTGGTGGTAGATCCGTACACACACATCAACAAAAAAACACTTGTCCCGTTTCGGGCATAATGGCTGCATTTGCTCCTAGTGGTTGGAGTACATTAAAATGTATGCCTCACTCCATTTACTCCATTTTAAAACTCATTTAGTGTCGAGCTCTTGTGTACTAATTTTAATAGACATACGGTAAATACTATACACACACACACATATAGGTACATGTGTGGACATATGTGCACAGACAGGCAGCTAATGACGAGATAGTTTTTACAATTAAGATACCCTGTACTATGGTCGAATGAATGTTTGCGTTTAGTTTTCTCTACTCATCAGACTGTATCCAATTTAAAATACGAAAAGCCCCTAACCAATTTCTTACAGTTTTGCCAGCAACCAATCATAATTGAAATGGTTAAGAGATTGATACTTTAGAACACAGATATAAGCTGCAAAACAGTTTGAGAAATTGATACTACAGATTGTATTTGTCCTACATAATAAAGCTTGCTATCAATCATGATTGAAGTAACTTATCCGAAACATTTTAATTCAAAACTAACAGCTGTATATTAGATTCAAAAGTCTAAGTTTAATTTACAACGGGATATTAATATCAACAATTATTGAAAAGATTATATAAAAACAATGAAGCTAGCGATCAGCTATAACTTTTATGAGTTATTGAGCTACGTTTGAACTATTTAAAGTTAGCATTTTTGTTGCCTAGAATCAAAATGAGCTTCAACATCCAAGTAGTTAGCAGGGTATATTTCAGACAACCATATGCTTAGTTTCCCTTTTTTTCGAATCGTTGGTTAAAAATGGTTTCCTTTATGACAATTTTTTTTATGACTGCCATGTGGCAGGTTGACAGGCCAACCAGCGACGACCATAATTAGAGGCTAGACGTGCCACCGTTAGCAAAAACGAACAAAGCAACTGTAACTGCAACAACAACAACTCATATTTAATTTAAATGTCTCCATGATGGCCGCTAATTATTTGCTGTCACTGTGTGCCGTCTACTGTGACTGCCTGACTGCTATTGTGACTGCAGTCTGTCAAAACTTAGAAACATTTTTTTTGTTGTTTTTTTGATTATTGTCAGCAATTCCCCAAGCTTTGCTTTCTTTTCATTCTTTTGCTATTGTTATGAATGATGTTAATATGAAAATTGCAGTAGAACAAAAATTTTTCGTTGTGCCCTAAAAAACTAATTTGAAAATGGCTCTGCTTTGTGTAGCCCTCCCTCAGACTGTGGCCAGAGTGTGCCCTGTTGCTTGGACAGGGCTTAAATCCCTTTCAATCCAAGCCATAATCCAAATTGACATGGCAGCCGGACCAAGAGGCTTCACACGAAATCCTTTTCCAGCCACACAAACACACATACCAAGTCCTTGCTGTCTTGTTGACCAACCGCATGGCTGTTCATTTATATTTTTCATATCCACTCGGCCGACTCGGATATGTCGGAAGGTGAAGTGTTCACCCTCTCTGGTCACTTTCAATTTGGCTTTCTTTTTGCTGATTTTTGGGTCTGCACAAAAACTTTTGTGTGCCTGCAGCAGACCTGTGGCGCCTGTCATTTCACTAAGTGGACACAAATAGATTGTTCTCGGGCAGCGGCAAACGGCTTGCAAGTGCCTGTCCGCAAGTTTGCTCAATAATCAATCAAACCTGGTAGCCGTTGCAAAACGTGGCAGCCAATTAGAGACGCCACATCTTCCCAGTCCCCCCCCAGTCTGACTGTTGTTGCATGCAACAATGGTGGACAACAAAGTAAGTTAACAAATGAGAGTTTGAATGAATGAATGAAGAGGAACATCCTCATTACACAGAAATACATATTATGGCACAAGGAATAAAACAAAAATTGTCCAATTAAACGCAATTTATGCGAATTTCCAAGTAATCCATACACTCAGAGAAAAACAAAGCTATTCATTTGAGTGCAGGCAAAACAGAAACCCATTTGTATTATTCATTCTGAAAACTTTCTGGTATCCATATTAAGAAATTATTTTTTGGTTTATTCTGAACTTTTAATATCAGAAAGCTTTCAACTTCATACTGAAGGTATATTTAATGCAATAATATACTTCAGTCAGAAAGTTTTAACTCAATTTGATTGAAATTTTAAATTAATTTTTTAACAAAGATCTCTGTTTTTCTGAGTGTAGCAGTAGCTGCAGAAACAGCGGCAAATGCCAAATTAAAAAGGTGTCTCTGTTAAAGTTTCAACAAAAGAGCATTTGATCGTTGACCGACGGACGGACCAACGGACAGACAGACAGACAGCCAAGCCGGACGAACCTCAAAGAACTGAGTAAAAAGCAACTTTGTTGGGCGCCGTCTTTCAACTTGTTTGGCCTGAAAATGGTTTACTTCCGCAGCAGGCAGCGGCGACCACCAGCAGCCAATTTTTAGTAGGAGTTCAAGATGCAGACGCTAATGTGACAGCGGTCAACACTTTAAGGGAATGATCCCTGAATGAAGGAGGCCTCTACCTGCTGTTGAGTTTTAGGCGGCGTCTGTTTGTTTTGCCAAAAAAACACGTAATATATTTATAATGAAAGGCCGCAGGATTAATACAAATTTAAGTTCACTCGTTCGTCCTCTTTTTGTTGGCTAATTGTTGTTGATTTTTTTATTGTTTGGTTTGGATTGAGCATATGGTTGTATTTTCGTTAGAAGACGCATTATCACATCAAATATATCCGGTCTATAAATCATATTTATGAATCCTTGATTCTCCCAATAAATCAACAGTTGGTTTCCAAGATTGTTTGTTCTTTGACTCCGTTATGTATTTACTTTCATTTATTTTTAGTTAAATGTTAAATATTTATTTCATTTATTGTATAATACTAGGTGATGCCATTGTGGCGTACAACTAACGTTTAATACAAGCCATATATTTAAAATTTTGCATATTTTATTATTTACCATATGCTTTAAAGTTGACATTTTGAGATGCTATTTTTGTTGTTTGCCTTTAAGTGTTGAAAAATAACTTAAAAGAAAAAGGAAACACTGCACTACAAACTAAGAGAAAACTACTTAAACTTAATTCGAATACTTAGCTTATACTGATTGAATATATTTTTTTATAGTGTATGTGTCTAGTAAGTAAAGCTAAATATTTACAAAACTTGCAATAACATGCTGATTAATTAACAGTCAGCAAACTAACTGCATACATGATTATTTGCACACACGCACACACGAACATATTTACAAAGCAAACTTTATCACAAATAAACCTTATGCACATGCACATTCATGTGCTGCATCTGCTTCTCCTAGCAGCCTGCTGCATGTGACGCCTCTGCCCAAGGCTGTAGTCCGTGCAACGCCGCCAGGGGAGCTCCATTGACGCCATTTTGAGAGCTCATTGGTGCTGTCGGTGGTGCAAATCCTTTGCTAATCGCTTCCGCCTGTAGGGATAACATCAGACGATTGGCCGCCTGTCTCTCCGCCTCGCGCTCCTCAGCCGTTTGACGTCTGCAAGTCAGTCGAAATAAAGGAAGCAATCGATTGAGTTTTTGTTTTATTAAAAATTATTAAAGTGTGATATGTGTACTATATTGTTTGTAGGTCCTTTTCTGTCATTCACAAAGCGGGAAAACTTATTCTTCAATGTCCTAGCGTTAATGATGCAGATTCTACATTTCAGAACTGAACCTGAAAGAGTCTTGTTGTACCTATAACAGAACGGGCTTTCAGAACAGATTTTAAAGTCACGTCATTTCCATGGCATGCGGTATCTTTCTCAATTCTAGGTCAGTGTAGATGATTTCCCAAAATGCTTGTTCCAGTTAAATTTCTTATGAACGTGAAATATTTATAATACATCCTTATAGCAGAAAAACAACTAACCATTTAACCGCTAGACAAACAGATATTCAATTCAACATCTTTTATAGAGATGTCGAAGATATATCCCTCAATTAAATAATAATACCCACCATAAACGTATTCAAAAGTTATTTGCTTGATGTGGCTTATCAATTGAATGGCATCGGCTAATGGGCATATTCATTATCGAAAAGCAATTTGCCGTAGAGATAGCTGACAGTTGATATATGTAGTATATGTGTGTACATATGAGTAGAGGGGGGAGGTAGGTGAGCTCATCAAGTCATTATGTGGGCGGCCTTATTAAGACCATTTAAAACTAATCAAATCAAATATGCTGATTGCCAACAATCCATGAGCGCAATTATGGCCAACTTTGGAATGGGTTTGTTACGCTCTTGTTTATTGAAAATTAATTTCGAATTGCCTTTTGCGTTAAATTACATTTTAAATGTTGTGCTTAAATGGGATTAAAGGCCAACAGTAACAACAACAATGATAACTGGCAATTTGTGTGTCTGCTCATAAATTATTTAGCTGCAATTGCAACACTTCCTGTTTTGCCAACTCTGTTATTGCACTCCTGCTGCAGTTATTATTCACCATTCTCATTCTCTATACTACCTCTCTTCACTTCCCTTTTCGCGTTTGCGCAGCATTTATGCTCTAATTGTGGCCATCCCCCAAGCACACGCACACACACACACACACATGTGCCACTCCCTTTATGGGGGTGTTGTTCGTTGCCATTGCCCGCCATATTGAATATTTCATGATGTAATGAAGTTCTTATGGTTGCCAGCTAAATACGATGACGTCTAGTTTACAAACTCGAGCACAAAACTTTTGTCCCTTAATTACAATCCTAAATGCTTAACTCGTTAGTGTGTGTTTGCTTGTGTGTGTTCGAAGACCCACACATGTCATGATTGTATTGTGTCTTAATATGCTATCATTAAGGATTTCATCAGCAATGTCATCATTCAAACTACAAGCTCATAACTTAAATGCGAACTTATTAAAAATTCATTTGTAACATTTCATTGCCATTGTAGTAAAATTTCAAACAACGATAGAACAGACTAATAAATTGTAAAGACCTGAACGCGGAGATTTTCTATCGTTTTCGCTTTAACTGACTGACTGCTAACAACGCACAGCCCAAACAGTAAGACATAGCGGTCTAGTTTTTTAGCAAAATGATAATATTGGGATTGCAGTTGAGCCTTAATAAGTGGATAAGTTGTGAGATCACAGGTTCGTACTGCTAATACAAAATATTTCTATTGCTTTCCGAGCTTTGACTTTTGCAACTACACAAATCAAATATGCCCACTGTGCATCTCTCTATCTCGCTCTCTCTCTCTCTCTCTCTCATTCTCTAATTAAATAATTGATCATTGGAGGCAACAGCAAAACAAAACAACACAAAACGTGTACTCGTTGTTGTATGTACGATATCTGCAACAACTCAATTGTGTGGAAATGTTGCGAGTGAATTATTATATGGGGGAAGCATTTCACTTTTACTTTTCTGGCATTTTTGGATGCTTTATCTGCGAGCTGTTTTTACAGCTACCGCATAAAAAATTCAACGAAAATTGATTAAAAACTCCAAAAAAAGCAAGTAAACAAATGTACGAGTGTGTGATTGAGTGTTTTTATGTGAGTGGGTTTAATTTAAGCGCGAGAGGGATAGAGAAAGACGAGCCACGATTGTAATTTATCTTCGGTCACGAGAGCTTTGAATGTGGAAATGGAAAATGCAAGAAACGCTTTACAAATGTTAACTGTTTGTCTTTTGGTGCCAAAGCGATGAAAATGTTGTTGTTGTTGTTGTTGTTGCTCAACGGTAAATAATGGCCAGACATTAGCCTAAAATGTTTATTAAAGCTCAACGCATAAATCGGTTGACTGCACTGACAAAAGCGGGTAAGAAAAGAGGGATGGGGCAGGGTGTAAGGTGTAAGAGAAATGGAGGTTAGATTAATGTAACCACAAATTTAATGCCAAGTCAATTGTCGCAACGTTGTTAGCAGCTGCCTCTGTCCGGTAATTAAAATCTATTTCACACACATACACAAAACAGCCCACAAACGACGTCAACAAATTACGACGACAAAATGGCCATGGCCCAAAACAAGGGCCTTTTGGTAATTATCTTTCAAGACATAACAATTTAGCTAGACCATTAATTGGCTGGCATTTGCGTTTAGTCCTCGGGGACTTGCCACCAAGACGAAGATTTTGTTCCAGGCACGAGACACGTGCCGGCCTAAAAGCCTAAAAGCGAAGCGAGCTTCAAAGTTAATTTACAAATGGCCAACGCAGCTGTAATTAATTTCATTTGGATTCTCTTTTCTTTTCTTTTGTTTTTGTGTCTTTTGGGCAAAAACTTTGCTCTCTAGCAAATTGATTTTTGCCTTGCGGTTCAAGTTTTCTAACAACTTCCTTTTAAGCTACTTACACACACACACACACACACATGTACAGTTCATTTGTCATTTGCTTTGCAAGTGTGTGTGTGTGCATGTGTAAATTTTTAATTAGACAGCTTTCAGCAGCAGCAGAAGTTGCTAAACTTTTCCATATGCCAAGCAATTAATTTCGTGTGAGTTTTCATGCTCGAATTTAAGATTTGCTCACCCAGAAGAAGTGTATCTCTGTATTTTCTTTTGGGTGTGATGCAAGTTTTTTGATGCATGGCCGTGTAATTAAAAAGGGTTTAATACAAACTTGATTTATGTGCTGGGTCCTAATTAAATTATGTGCATATATATTGTTGTAGCAAAACAGCTAAAGAAACAAGATACAAAACAAACAATGAGAGTTTTTGAATCGAAGATATCCTGTACTTAACTTAAATGCAAGCGAAGCTATACTAAGTTCTTGAATTATAGGGAACAATACAAATTGAAACATAACATAGCTTAATGGTTTTATACATTTAAATTTGTAGAATTAACTTTTCAATACTTTTTATTTTGTTTTAACAAATTCTTCTTTCAATGTTATTTTGGAAAGGAGTCTTTATTTCTGAGGCCAAAACTGAAATGATGGTTCAAATTTCCTTTAAAAAGTTAGGAAGTAAACATATACATGTAATGTTTTTAATATTTTATTATGGCCAGCTTTCCGGTATAACGGGCTAATTTTATCATTCATTGTTTTTGGCATTCTTCAATTTGTTTTCTCTCAGTTTTTCCCCTTTATCCCTTTAATCTCTGTAGCTTTGCCTAATGTCCAAGCATTTTTGCAGACTTTCTGCTTAGGCAATGGGTATAGGAACAAACAGGGAATCCTGCGAAAAGGAATAGCCAAGCCAGACAAGCGTTAGACAGCGCCATTTGTTAAGCCCTCCATCCTATTGCCACAAAGTGTGCAATGACATGCCATTTTTTTTACTTGTTGTTGTTGTTGTTTCATTTGCTCCCAACAATGTTTCCTTTGTCCGCTACTGCTCTCGCGCTCCCTCTCTCTCTCTCTCTCCGCTCACTGTCTATCTTTCGATTTGACTGACTTTGCTTTGTGACTTCAGTAAGTTTATTTTGTTTTTTGCTTACTCCTCTTCTTCTTATTTTCATTTACGTTTTTTTTCGCTAAACACATTGTCGAACTGACAGGCAACAAGCGTCATTCAATTGCTCAGTCTTCAAGCCAACTTGACTCGCACGTTGCTGTAATTGTTGTTGGTGTTGGTGTTGCTGTTTTGTTAATTATTAATTATTTATTGATTGTCGTTGTCGTTGCTTTTATTGTAAGCAATCAAAACATTTAAAAGCCAAGCGATAGCCAAAACGGGTTATAATTTATTGAATATAAGTAAGAAAAGCACTATAGATATATGCAATATGTACATAACTACACAATTCATCCGCCATGTTGTCCGGTGCTAATTATTCAAATGACTTTTGCGCGCAGTTTTCAGTATTGCATTAAGGCAATTATTATGTAAAATGTGTGTGTGTGTGTGTGTGTGTGTGTTAAACATTTACAAGCATATATATACATAAAAATGTTGCTTGTATAATGCCGTTGCCATTTCACTTAGCCACAAACGAGCCGTGGCCATTGCCGTTAACAAAATTGCGTTTTACATCATTAATTTTTACGAGCTCAAATAGGCCCAAAATGGCTGATAAGCTGTAAGAGCCAACAGCCAAGAGAGGACTTGGCAAATGGGTAATGGGCCAAGTGGCAGGGGAGGGAATCGAGGAGATTCACCGGTCTAGTGTCTGGTTGCTGGCACTGTCGACTTGGAACTAGCGCCTGCTAAGCGGCAATTAACGCGTCTTAAATGCGCCCACAATGTTGTCGTTGTTGTTGTTGTTTCTAAGAAAAAGTTGCCACGGCGCTAGATAACAACAAAATGGGAAAAAAGGTTCTTGGCCTGGTTTATTATAATGGTAATTGCATATGATTTACATACAACTACTTTTCAGAGGGTTGCACTTGCTTAAAACACAAACATTTTGTTATAATTCTAATGACAGTAATAAAATAGAAGACAATTTGAGACACGCAACTCAAATGCGCAACAACAACGCATCAATGCCCCATTAAATTGGAGACACACAAACGCGTGACATGTTTATATGTTCAAAATAATAATGTACATTCGCTTGATAAGACTACGAGTTCATGTTATTTGTCAGTTGCATAAAAATGCCTCATAAATCAAAATTATATTTAACAGATGGTTGCCTAGAAGCTAAGTACTATATGGCTTATGAGCTTATACTCATAAAAAATCATGTACTCCCAATATTTACAAAAACTGTTTATTATTTTCAACTCTCATATATTATGTGAATGAGGTAAATGAAAAGCAAGTCAAGGTTCAATAATTCACTTAACTGTCTAGACATTATACCAAAAATAATAATCTAACATAATGTATTTGATTGCCTTGTATGGGTAGCTTATTAAATGACTTTTTGTCATTATTGGTAAATTAAAAAATAAAAAAATAATCAGCTCAAAAATGTCGATTTAGTGGTTACTCTACATTCATTTGTTTGTGCTTTTTATGTTCAACTTTATTAAGTTTCACGTTAAACCACAAACAGAAAATTTGGCTGTGAACTAGATAGACTAAACAATTTTGAGCTGTATATAGTTAGAAAGAGTTAAAACGGATGCAAACATTTTTTAATGTTTACAGAACTTAATTTGTTATTTTCAGAAATTTTTCTAAGCTTATTAAGATCTAAATAAAAAATATCTCTTGTAGCTTAAAGCAAGTTTCGAAGTCTTTAAAGCTCTTTATCTACTTTGTAATTTTTCAAGCATAGCTAAAATATATTTCATGATTTTCATTTCCGCCATTTTGAGGTTATTATTAGCTTATGCTTTGCTCATTATTAGTTAACGCTGCCGAGGGCCCGGCTATTCACTCTCGGATAGACACAATATTAAAACCACCCCCAAAGAAAACCATCCCCTAGCAACAGGAAAGTTGCCGCCTGGCTCTTCTTTTTTCATTTAATGTGCTCATGAATAATGAATAAACCTTTTACTCCCAGTTTCGAAAGCACGTTTTATTTTTTGGTTTTTTTTTTTTAGACAAAAGCCTTTTGTGCATTTGGCAGTTTAAAGTGTCAAGTACAAGTTGGGGGGAGTGAGTGGCAAGAGATGCTAGCTGTCAGCACTTTTACAAAGGCATATTGATTTTTTGTTCTTTTTTGTTGCTCTAGGAAACTTACCTCCATTTAGTGCGACGATTCTGGAACCACGTCTTCACCTGAGCATCGGTCATTTTGAGACCTCTCGCAAGAGCGGCACGTTCCGCGGATGCTAGATACTTTTGCTTGTGGAAACGTTTCTCCAACTCAGCCACCTGGATGCGTGTAAAGGATGTGCGTGGCTTTTTTCGCTTGGGCGGCGTGCGATTCTGATAGGGATGTCCAATGCGACGAGCAATCGGAAAGGCAGCTGTAACGCAGGAGAACAGAAAGGTTATTAAAGTATAAGAGTTAGTTTCTACAGGAAAGTGTCCTTCCCAAGCAATTAGCAAACAATAAATTTCATTGCCAGAGATAACAAGCCATTTCCGATATTCGCTTCCGGTGCATGCGGCACCTGTGCAGCTACTTAGTGACCTTAGAATTGCCTTACTCTCTACCTCTCTACCTGCCCCGCTGTGAAATCAATTTAGTTGGGCACAGCCCTTAAAGAGTCAGTGACTCGAGCCGCTAAGCGCCTAATTGCCACAGTCTGAGGCACTATGTACGATCTTTAACCTTTATCATAAAGAGCGTCAGACGCTTCGTCTTATAGACAACGCACGCGACATCAATTTCATTCAAAGCCGCCTTTCAGTCGTTGTTCATTCTGTTGCTGTTCTTGTTCCAGGTTGAGTCATAAAGTCGCGGCTTTCTAGGATGCGTATATGACCCAGTCTCAGTCGCTCTACTCAATCTACCTCCTCTATCTACCTCTCTCTCTCTTTTTCTCTCGTCGGACGGTGTGTTAATGGGTGACTCTAAGGCAAACTCCGAAGTCTTGGACGGTTGTTCTGCTGGCGCTGAACCTTTTAAAATTCCAGCCAGGCGACTTACTTTTGCGTGTTGTTGTTTATTATGTGCGATAAGAGCCGCAGACGCAGCGGTCACCAAAAAAAAAACAAAAAACAAAAATATTAAAACGTTGTCGTTTGCCATCGCCGTCGTCCTCATGTGACGAAACTGGGTAACCGGCTTGGCCAAACAGAACTGGGGTCATATGGAGATTTAGGCTTTTTACTGTGCCAAACCATAAGCAGAGGCTTGCAAAGAGCTATGTGTGTCCTGAGACAGTTTTAAGCAAAAGATTTATAATTAAATTTTTTGATTTTGAATCTAAGACAAAGCCATTGTAACTTTTGAAATTTCTTGAAATGGAATTTCATAAATTTGCCTCAAAAATGTTCTAACATTTCGATCAATTTATTTAATATGTTGTCTTATAAAACCTAAAAACTATAAACGCAATACGATAATAATGTTTATGATGCACAAACCACACTTTATATGACAGGCATTTGCCGAGTTTTATATGTTTACAGAGCTTCAAAACTTTGTAGGCATTTTCAACCCCCATAAAACCACAACAAAATGGCCTAAAATTTCCATCAATCGACAGAAAACCTCAATGCCAGAATGAATGGTGGGTGTTAAACTGACAAATCATGTTTTTTATTGCAACTAATACCGGGAACCCTTTTTAAATGCAAGCTCAAATAAAATATTTGACTCAAGTCTTTCGAGAGTGGCATAAATATTTGGTAGAAAAGCATTTCCCGAGTGGGAATTGGAGACCATTTGAATATTTCAAGCAATATCAATTTCAATAAAAAGCCATTTATCGCACCACATAAGCAGGCGCCTTGCTCATATCCTTAAAGGATTCGTGGCTTACGGATGAACATTCGCGTAAGCATAATTTTATGGTTAACCAGAACCCCCCATTTCCTTGTTGCCTTCTAGTGTGTGTTTGTGTGTGTGTGTGTTGTCCTTATTTATGATGTTTTGGGACACAGTTCTTGGCGTATCTTAAAGATACTCACAACCTGTCTGTGGGCTGTGGCTGGCTTCTGCCTGTAAACTACCTGCCCAAAATACGTAAAATAATGCTAAAAGCTTTTAGTATACATTATTGATGGCGCCTTGTGGATACCGATACCGAAACCGTAACCGAGTCTCAGACTGTGACTGAGTTTATTTTTTGCCCCTACGACCCACATGGTGTATGCGCAATATCTAAGCTCAAGTATCTACACTTTAACCTTTTGCTTGCAAGCATGCAATTTTTGACTATAAGTTTAGTTGTGGTTATTTGCAAATTGGCCAAAGGGTTGCGGCTGACCTGGCCAAAATAAAAATATAAGGAAAATAATTGGCGCCTGCTGCGCCGCC
Source organism: Scaptomyza flava (assembly GCA_030179655.1). NCBI lineage: Eukaryota > Metazoa > Arthropoda > Insecta > Diptera > Drosophilidae > Scaptomyza > Scaptomyza flava. The sequence goes on from JARNME010000012.1 coordinate 8,142,178, forward strand.
TGTCAGCAAAGAGCCCAACAGCATTCCAATTAACATGCAATGGTTATTAATCATATGGTAGGGCGGGTCGAGGGGATCGGATCACGGCAAGGGTCAGTCTGTCAGTCGCTCGTTTGTCTTGTTAATGAAAAAAGCCAAGGCGCCAGCTTATCAGCAATGCACAAACACAAACTGAAAACTCACACTACTCAGACGATGACGAAGAAGATGTTGACAAAACGAAACTGGTCAAAAGGTTTGGCTTGACTGCCTCATAAGTGTGGCTGACTTCTAGTAGAGCTCCTCACTCTCTCTCTCTCTCTCTCTCATTCTCTCTCGCCATCTCTCTTTGTTGCTAATTAAAAGCTGCCCATGTCAGTTGAGTGCCTCTATTGATGTGTGGTATGCGGCGATAAATAAGCGCAGTTGAGTCCGGAATAAAGCTAAGCGTTGAGCTCGACGACCGCCCAATGTGTAATTAATTCCTTTTCGGGGGCACAGCGCGAAATTAAAAAGTCATGTAAACCAGGCTCATTAAAATAACTAAAAAAAAAAAACTACAAAAAAAGCAAAAACAAAATAACCAAATTAAAATAAAGGCAACCGCGGCGGATGTTGCCGGCCATAAAAGCAATCTGCAAACGTGATCGCCAATGCTAAGCAGCTTTTCTGCATGGCCAAAATGGTGAGTAGCCAAAATATGAGTTACAGCCAGTCGATTGTGCCATTCTTAAATTCTCAACTCCTGACAGCGTAGGGACAGCTGATAAACAACGAAACGCAGAATGGCTAAAAATGCACCACAGTCAGTCGACAGTCGTAATAAAATCAACGCGCTCTCATTATAAATAATGCGGCTCGCGCTGCGAATGCCGCATGTAGCTACAACTGAAGCTCATAATGTAAACAAATTAACAGGAGAAGAGTCCTGCTTTAGCCGTATGCAAATGAGAGGCAGTGTGAGCTTCGCTTCTGGGCGGTGGCGCAGCGTTAAGTTTTTGCGTTTTCATTTTCTTTAACTTAAGCTGCGATTGCGCATTTGAAGGCAAACATGTTTTTATACTTTAGGGCGCAAAGCCATACAACTATAGACAATAAATGCGTGTGTGTGCGTGAGTTTGTGTGTGTGCGTATTTGTGTGTGAGGTCTGGGGGGCTCGAATGACATGCCGACAGGCATGTTGGCTTAAAAGACTTCTCTGATCGCGCTTATTAGCCTGGGCCACAAACATGGGTGTTGCAAAGATTTCAGTAAGGGGGTTTTGTCTTAAAGTCATGCTTAAAAAAGTGTGTGTGGCTCAGTTTATAATACTATTAATAGAGTTCATAAGTTGTTCTATGTTTTTAAGTATTTTACACATTTCAAATGTGACTAAAACTGATTAATCAATAAGATATTTAAGCTAGAAAACTTTGTTAATTAATAATTAAATAAACAAAAACTTTAATGCTCTGTTTTATTCTGATCCCTTTCATGGCTACACCCATGAGCAGTACAAGCCGCAGACCGTTCTTGGCTTGAATTTTAATAAGCTGCTCTCTCTCCTCGTACTCACATTCATGTGCGTGCCACATGGTAATCATGTTGAGTGTGAGTGTATGTGTGTGCGGAGCATCAAGAAATCCAAATACAGTAGCTGCTTGTGTTTGGCTACCGTTGGGTGCCAACACTGGCAGCAGATCATAAAAGTTTGTGAAGCACAACAAGACACAACTCAACTTAAACACAGCATGATGATGATGCATCAAAATCATGTCATGATGAAATCTTCAAACTCACCTGCCAGTCGATCCTTGACCGCCTGATGGGCCAGCGCCGCATGATGCAACGGTGGCAGTGCCCAAGTTAGTGGGGTACGTTGCGGCGGTACACGCAGCACATGGCCAGCGGCTGCTGCTGCTGCCGACGGATAAAGATGCGGATATGAGTACAAGGCAGCGGCACTTCCATACGTTGAGTTTGCAATGCTGGTAGCCAATTTATAGGCAGCCAACTCATGTTCTGCTTCAGCTTGCAACTCCTTTTCTTCGGCACTTCTATCGGAGCTGCTATTATTATTGTTGTTGTTGTTGGGACTACTGCTGCTGTTGTGCTGTATGCTATGGTTATTGTTGTTGTTATTGGTTTCGAAGGGTTTTGAAAGCAACCTCGATATGCTGAAGGGCAGATTCTCGCTGGACGAGGAGCGCGTCTGTTCCGATTGCAGTGATTCACTGCAAAAACAAAAACGAAACAGTAGACGGGAGACGGAAGAGAAAGAAATGTTTGTTATTGGCTCATTAATATTAAAAGTGTCGCACGATAAGCATAAAGACAGAAAGACGGAAAAAGAGAAAGAACAAATTATTAATTAATGTTGCCAAATGAGTTTCGAGACCAGTGTTGCCCACACATAGCACATACAACGTTATAAAGCTGTTGTTGCCATTTGCTTTGCTTGCGATAAGACGCAAAAGTATTTGGCCCCAAAACACGCAGAAATCATGTTTTTTTTCTTTATTAGCTGCCGTCGTTGTGGTTATATGCAGCGTATGCGTAATGCTATGTGTGTCCCTGTTTTGGCAAATTAATATATATGAATTCTATATAAATCATCCAAGCAACCAAACTATAACTTAAAGTTAAAACAAACTAAACATATGGCACATTATTCATGTAAACCTGTGATCTGTCTTTGTTTAGTATTTCCCTCTCTGTCTCTCCCGCATTCCTTGTTTTTATAGGATTTTTATAGCGCGCGCTCTATTAAAACGTTAATCCAATATAAATGCATGCTTTGTTGTTCCGTTTAAACTCGTTTCGACCCATTTGGACATTGTTATCATCGCGCGCTTTTGGCGCCTTGCTAATGTGCATTTTATCGTCATCGACTCCAAGTCTCCAAGTCCCCTATTCCCCTATTCCCTATCCATCCGACCACAAGCTGTCCATATGCTTAGACCAGGAAGTTTCTTTTGGGCTGCTGCAACTATTTATTAGTGTATAAAAGGTTTGTTCACACCGAACCCAAATCGTTTCGATTGACATGAATGAAAGCATTTATGGGCGTTTTTGTGTTCAGCCTATTTGCCTCGTTGTCTTTGTGTCTTGGCCAGACAATGCTTAAGTTATTTGGTCGTTAAATTATAAAGAATATCATAAAAGACTTGCTTTGGTAAAATAAAAAAGTTGTCATCTGTTTGTTACGACCGGGCTAAGAATATGAAAAGTTTGTTTGTTTTTGATATTGATGTGATGCAATTGGCATCTTGTCTATTACTATCATCTCTTAAAAGCCGTTGGGAATGCTTTAGTTTCCTTTTCCAATGCAAACTTCTCCCCGCTAAGCTAAATTCTTATCAGTCTTATCGGTATCAAAGTCTGGTCTCATTTATCTATCTTTAGGTCATGCCAACTACGAGGGAGAAACTCTTTCCGTAAAAGACTCTACAAGAATCGCTTCCTTTGTCTCTTTAAAGTCAGGGTTCTTTAAATTTATCGATTTATCACATGGATTATGCCTCTTTATATTCATCAATTAATATTAAGTATACTTAAAATTGTTTTTGTTACATACCTTAGCGGTGTTTCTGATTCGTCATAGCAACTGCCACCATCCATATCCACATCGGAGCCACTGCCGCAGGACATTCTTGAATCGGAATCAACATCGACATGTATTTCCTGCTCCTCAACATCATCCCCATTCTCATGATCGTGCTCGTGTTCATCCTCCTCGTGGCTGGACATGTTGACAATGAGTGGCGCCAATTTGAACAGTTTTGCAAACAATTCACACTAACTCAAGATTCACACAAACTTGGCACTTGGTCTTGTTTATTTGAATATGTATGCAAAATATTTAACTTTTTTTTTTGTTGAACACTTTGACACTTTAAACAGCGTATCGAATTTAAGTTGTAGTTTTAATTAACTTGATGGCTGCAATGCGACGACAACAAAAATCGTTTAACCGACTCGATTGGATGCGATTCGATTCGACAAATTGAACGGACGCGGTTTGAGTGTTTTTGAGATCTGCGAGATCTTTTCGTGCATGGGAAGCGTGCGCGTGTTGGCGGGCGTAAACGCTTTTCATAAATGAATGCAACGAAACGAAAATATGCCGACGGACGGTCTTACAGCCACTGCCAGTGCCAATGCTGCCACGGTTGCTGCTGCTGCGAAGCTTGTTAGTCAAATGATATCGAGCCCAAAGGCAAAGGAGCCACCCCGCTGGCAGCAAAAAAATGACATGAAACAAGTAAAACCAGTTCCGTTTGACGCCGGCAGCGTCGCTTTAGCCGCTGCTTCCTTCCTATTTGGTTAACGTTAACGAGCCTGTTTTTGCCACCTTGTTTGAACCTAACCTACCATAATAAACGTTAGCCAGCCAGCCCTGTCTCTCTCTCTCTCTCTCTCTCGTTCTCTCTCTGTTTGTCTCTTCTTCTCTTCACTGCCACCCCCGCTGAGCTGAGCAGCTTCTTGGTGGTTGCTCTTGGTTGGCCCGCCCCAGTTAAGCCAACTTCATCTCGCTCCCACACACACCATAGATACGCTCTCCCTCGCTCTGTCTTGCTCACGCTGACGGCAGCACACGCGCTGGGCTGGGCTCTCTCTGTTTTTTGCTCTGTGTAGAAACAGGTTTCTTCTCTGCATGGTGCTTGGCAGCACTGGCCAACAATTGACGCAGTGGGCGTAACGCTGCCAGACTACCATTGGCTGCTCTTGTTGCACGGAGTAGTGCACTAGGGTGAGAGGGGACGTCTAGTGGATGGGGGTGAACAGTTGGAGCTTTTGCATTTGCGACGACATTTTAAATGGAAAACGTTTTGCTTTTGGGGTTTTTATTACGAATAGACGAGAGAATGAAGAGAATGTATTTTCATTTTGATTGTTTCTATTTTCGGTTTTAGCCAAAGCGTGCGCTCCGCCATCTCAGTCCCGCTGGACAAAGACAAAGACAGACTACTGCTCGGCGAGTGTGTGTGTGTGTGTGCGTGTGTGAGAGATAGTGAGTAAGAGCGGGTCAGAGAATGGCCTGGAGAAGTGCAAATGTGGCAGATTAATAGCACAATTGGAAATAGCAGCGTTTTGTCAGTTTGAGTTCACAAAGCGATGGGGCGGGTTGACGAAGGTGCGGGTTACGGGGGCTGTTGGTGCGTATGTCTTTGCCTGTGGTCCACTTTACTGCGGCTTTTCCCCATGTCCGTCCATTGACAGCTGGTTTGGCTGTGAGCTCTCTATTAGCGCCAGCGTAGAAATATGTTTAAGCAGCTATCTCTTGGCTCGGCATTCTGGCAGCCAGCGATAAGATATGCCCCCAATCCGTGTCCTAATGTCTATGCAAAAATGGAAATTATTTTGTATGCGCGCATCGCTTTCCTGGAGTTCACTTAAAAGGTTAATTGACAGTTTTATTGCCAAGTCTTGGCCTTGAGCACGGGTCCAGCTCAGGTGGGGCATCCTAAATAGGAATGCCGCATCTTGATTTTGAAATGGCATTGGAATGGTGAAAAGAAGCTACTTCTGATATATGTTGGCATGTGCCATGTACAAACAACGCTAGAGAACTGAATTAGAAAAGAAAGAGAGGGTGAGAGAGAGAGAGGGAGAGAGAGAGAGAGAAAGAGAGAGGTAGAAAGGAAAAGAAGATTGTCTATTTTCTAGGCACCATTTGATTATTTGTAGCTTTATTTGCTCCTGCTCCGCACAGCCAAAAAAATTAATCACAAAAATTCATTTTTGCACTTAGGAAACGTTTTTCTTATTATTTTTATGCATTTTTTTTGTACGAGCCATGCAAAATCATGGCCAACAATGAAACGTGCAATTACTGAATATTCAATTGAGCGCGTGAGGGCAACAAACATGTTCTGCACTGAGCGAAAGTTGTTTTGAACTGATTTGCTAGAAAACATTGGTCTGTTTTTCTATACAGAAATAAATAATTGAAGGCTTAAAATATTTTTCAAGTTTAAAAACTGAGAAGTAATTTTTATGTATACAGTTTTTAATGAAAATGGAAAAAAGCTATTAATAATTATTGGAGAAGCCCCAAAACACTTATTTCAATAGAAGTAGGTTTGTTATCATGCTCGAGTAAGCTTTGAATATCCTTACGATTAGGAATTACAGAACACATGCTGACACCAAAACTCCCAAAAGCTATAAAAAACATTTAAAATTTGATACAAATTCTTGATTTAGATTTTAAAACATTAAATCCTATTGTAAGTTTAATCAAAGTAAAGAGTAATATTTCCATGATAAAATAATGTTTGTTTTAAGTTGGTGATTTTCTTTCAATGTCTGCATCTGCATACAAAGTCATAGACATAATATATACACACTCATATTCAGAAAGAAAAGGACTTTTTGCCAGTCACGACGCATCGCCATCGCCATAGCCATAGCCATCGCCATCGACGTTGTTCGTAGGCCTTGTAGCCAACTAATTGGATTTCATTTGAACAGCAACAGCAACAGCAAACAGAAACGAGCAACAATTGCCATAATAAAACAGCAACGGCAACAACAACAGCAACAACAACAAAAGGTCTCGACTTTGGCAATTGCAATGCAATTTTAATGCAAACTAAGAGGCGGGCCACATTTTTATTGCATTTTTACTTTTATTTCAGTTAATAGCAGGCAACAACAGCAACAACAATAGCTTTAGCTGGCAGCAACAAGAAATTGGTGCTTGGTATGAATATCAAATGAGGCCAAGATGCCACCACAATGCACGTTGGCAAGGGGAAGGAGAGACAAAATTAGTATGCAGCAGCTTACTGCAGTCAACAGCAGCAGCAGCAACAGCAACAACAAAATGAGCTTACGAGTTGCCCCAGCTTCTAGTTCCGAATTCCAAATTCCGAATTTAGCAGGACTTGCCACTTGACTTTATTGGCAACTTCATGGAATATTCAGCAGCAAAGTTTTGCGCAAGTGCCTCCAAATGCCGAGTAGCACACACACACACACACACACACACCCCTAACCTTCCGATGTTAGCTTCTGTCTCTTTTGGTTGCAGTGTTTGCCAGCTTCATTTGATATGCATTTTTATTTGGCTCATATACAAATGGCAGTAGCTTGACTTGGCCAGGAGTGGGTGGTTGGTGGACGTGCTTGGAGTCGGGCTAACAGTGAAGGGGTTGGCAAGAGGGCAGCACAAAATGTCACTTCAATTGCCAATACTGATTATGGCTGTCTTTGTACGTCCGTTGCGCGTATTTTTATGTGCGCCCAGCAGAGCGCTATTATTGGTGACAGTTTTACATTTATGGCGAATCACTTTTTCAAATGCCCACAGAAATTCGCTAGAGACAGAGAGACACAGCGACACACTGTCACTGACAGAGATAGCGATACAGACAGAGGTACTCTATGTTTGTATGTATTTTATTTGCCATTTGTGTGATTTCCCTCAACACGTTAAGCACACTAACTTTCTTCGTTCGTTCCTTCGTTCCTTTCGTTCATTCGTTTGTTCGTTGGGGCCATACAGAAAGAAAGAGAGAAAAAAAAAAACAACCCTACACCCCATCATGATTGCTTTCCGAAATTCTTCTTTTCGCCTGTCCACACTTGATTTCGATTTTTGTGCTGGGGTTTGGGTTCTATGCGTGATTTTGTTAGTAAATTGACCACACAATTTGCAAAACGATAAATTAGCACATTAATTATTTAATCGCCAATATGTCTGCGAGTGTGTGTGTTAGCCATTAGAATTTGCTTGAATTGCTTGAGTTGTGGAGCACTGATTGAATCTTGAAGCACTGATTTGAACTGAATAGGAGAGTGAGAGTTAAGTCAGCAGCCTAAGATTTAACTAGAAATCGATTAAGAATTTCAACTGGAAGTAAATAAAGCTTAGATTTTATGATTTTTCAATTTAACCTAACTACTTTGTTGTACTTCAATATCTCATGCGCTTTAATTTAAATAAAATTACTTTAATTTCAATGTTTACTTCACTTAATCGTAGCGTTAATGAGTGTTCTTATTTAATTTTGCACCCACTCTAACGCAACAATCACTGATTTTTATGCAGCCACACACACATTCGCACTTTTATTCGCATACGAATGTACAAAAATGAATATTGTATGCGCTATATGGGCATTTTTAATAAGTATCCGATTTTATTTTTCACGCAAGTATTTGCTTCTTGGGGCACCCTTAGTAGCTCGTCGTCACCCTCTCGTGTTAGTCCTGTGGCCAGGCCTAAGCAGATGCCCCTTAACAATTTGGTGTGCGCCATTTTGGTCGTTTTATAAATTAAATATGCTCCTCGCGCGATTTCAGCATACGATTCTTTGCAATACTCAGTACAATATGTATGCAAAGTAGGGAGTTTTAGCTTAGTGTATGTGTTTGTAAATATATCAATAATATTTGTATGTCTGCTGAGCAATGCAAGTCCAAGCATATAGCGTTTGAAAGTACAAAAGCTTTCTGCGTACTTGTTAATTTTTGCATATGTATGGCCTGCTCGTCACTGAACTCAAAATATACAATTACAGGGTATCTTGTGCTTCTGACATAACAATAACCATTAAGTTCTTTGCCTCTGTTGTCGTTTGGCCGCCACAAACGCAAATTTGGCACAGTTTTGCTGAGCCTGGTTAAATGGAATACAATGGGGTTGTTATGGTTAGGGGTTTGAGTTGGGGTTAGACTTAGAGTTGGGGCTTTTGCGTGCTTTGCAAATGTGCGACACGCCGTTAAGCAGTTCATTTGTAGGCAGGTTTCGTAAGATTACAAACAATTTCCGTTGTGTTTGCTTCAAGTTTGTGCGATTAGCTGCAATATTTATGGATTCTACTTAGCTGCTTTTCAGAGGCAGCCATGATTTTTATTGCCCTGCAAAGTGTGCGCAAGAGAAGGGGAGATTTGTTTGGGGTGCTTGTACGACGAGCATGATATGTGATTAATTAATCTGTTTCTGAGTCTTAATTGTATGTCCCTTAAAAGCTTGTACATATTTTTTGGCACATTTCACTTATCTGCTTAACAACTTTGTTAAATTTTATTTTAAGAATTTTACAGCTGTCGTATAATATAATTAAATCAGCTACGCTCGTAAAAACGCAGATCTATCGCTTGCATTCATTGAAATGACACAAACGGCTCCAGTTAAAAGCCTAAGCAAAACAACACCTAAAAATATCTTTACATTAAATATTTGAAAAGTAAATTATGACATTAATACACGTGGAACTTCTAAAAGCATGTTAAACACTCAAAATGATGCACACAAACCGTTTCAAAATGTTTAAATAAAATCATTTCTTTACAGAAATGTTTTTACTGAAACAAAATTTATAATAAAATCGAACTCACGACACGTCTCTGATTTGCATATATGCAAACTGGCTAAAAACTTAATGCACAATAATCGTTTAGATTAAAATTCATACTCAACAATACTTGTGTACACTGAGAAGAACTTTGCACGCAAACCTAGTTCAAGAAATGCTAAAATATGTTCCATGATGAGTCTTTCAAGGCAGTAAAAAAAACCTTATGGTACAGGTTTTTGACAAGTTTCTATCAGTTATTTCTTATGACTATTGAATCAAGAACAACATTTTTCAATACCATATTCAAACATAGATAATTACGAATGCTTTGAGAACTTTTGTTTTCCAACCACATTTTTGCTGTTACAAATTCTTGAAACTTTTTGTGGTATGACTAATGGCTTACGAACAAATCAGTTGTAGCTGCGATTTTCTCTGACTGTATTATGCATTATAATCATCTATATAAAATGACACCTCTTTAAGGTTTAGAGTTAGAGAGATGAGTGTAGTGGGTTGTCAAGTGTGAGCCTCTTATCTCAACTACCCAAGTTAATTGCTTAATCTAAGCGAGAGGGCAATCCGAAACCCAAACCTAGTGCATTAGACGTTGCCTGCTTGGGTCAGTTAAACGACTTTTACCTGTACCTCATTCACTTCTCAGTGGCATGAGTCATGCTGACTGCCTCTCTCTCTCATTCCGGAGAGCAATTTGCTTATCGATACGAGAAATGCGTGTCTCCTGGCGGTGGCTTCAATAATTTTATAGCCCACGACGTTTTTTGTCGCAGCAACGTTACTGCAATCAATTAGCATTGTGACCTGTTTTACTCTCTACCCCTCTCTCTCTCTCTCCCTCTCTTTTGCTCTTGCTTTTGCCATAGCATCTTCCAGGCTTTATCAGTTTGACGCGCTTGTTAATGAACGAGCGAGGCTTTCCGCTCATATTTTGATGCATCGATATTCGGGCTGACTTGTCGTTTTGTCTGTATTGTTTTGTCGCTTTTAATGTTGTTGGAGGTTTCTTAAAAGCTTTTTGCTTAATACGCATTTTAAATGCTAATTAAAATGTATTTTAGTATATTTGTTTCAGCAGCTCATTAACCGTTCGGAATGTTTCACTTAAAATTTGCATTTATGTGCACCAAAATTCTGAAAATGCATATTGTTGATGTTGTCAAATATTATAAATGACTTGCACTTTGCCCAGCGCAATCATTTTTCAAGTGTGCCTACGACAATGGATAAAAAAATATGAAAGAAAAATCATGAAGTTCCGTGTAACAAATGAATATTTTCATTTTTTCTGGCCGTCTTTTCCCAAAACAATTAAAAATGGCAATGGGAGCGGGAGCGGGCGGATGGTTTTTAGGGCTTCTGAACCCGACAGGCTCGTTCATCATCCGAAATGCATTTTAGTTGAAATTAAAAAATCCTGTACCCTGCGGACCAAACACGACGCCAACTGGAATGAAAACGGTAGTCCATGAATCACAGTTCATTAATTTCAAATGGCCATAATGCTTCTGGAGCAGGTTCAGACAGCTTTGTAAAATTGTTGCTTATTGTTGTTGTGTTTTGCACGTAACGAAACTTCCGGAACCAGAGAGACAGAGCGACAAAGAGAGATAGAGACTTGACTGCCCCTTGACTGACTGACATATGACGCTGCTTGACTCTTCTCGATGCGGTTGACGTTGCTACATCAACTCCCAAGATTCTGTCCACAAAGGCTTTTCACAGCATCAAAAAATAAAGCCAAGAACTTTTCAACAAAAGATAGTCTGCACCATATTATCTATAGTTTTTCTTGAGCGCATAAATCTGTATGTTCTATGCGTTGACTTTTTAAAGGATACAAAAAGGATTGATGTTGGTGAAGTTGTTAGCCAGAAAGTTAAAATAATTTAATAAGTTTACTCCAAATAGAAAATTAGTTAAACCTTTAACTTATATCATTTATTCAGGACCCCAGCAATTATGATTGTGAATCGCATATTTTTTTTCGGAACTCTAATCTGCAAGGTCCAACCAAAAGCTTGCCAACAATTTAGCATCAATGCCAGAGGGATCGTAAAAATTATCTTTGCGCATTTTAGGGTTGACACTAACATTAAAGTTGGTTATGACAACAACGAGGGATGCCTTAATCAGAGTCATGGCAAAACTCAAGATTGCAAAAAGATTTTTAGTTGTATCCTTAACCTGTTAGTTGTATTTTTAACCTCTTCTATTTAACCTATGCAAATGCGGGGAACATTGCCAAAGCCCTTAAATAGACTGCAAAACACCCACGAAATATGACTGAATCTGACTAAAACTCTTGCGGATTGTGAAAGTGATCTTCGTTAAACATTAAGCAGGCATGTGGCACAATAAGTAAGTTCCATTTCTGTTGGGCAACTCGATGATTTCAGTGTTCAGCTCGTTGGATTGCGGAAATGGAGAAAAGAGACGAAGCGCCTTTGCTAGAAATATGTCAATAAGTAAATGCCAACAAGGAGATTCTTTCTGATACTTTCCAAGCACACTTGCAGCCAGACAGGGTAGCTCGGTAAGCTTATATAATTCAATGAAGTCTTGGTTAAAGTTAAATGATTAAAATTTATAACTTGTAAATTAAACTTCGCTTAAATCATGCTGATTGGTAAATATGGTTTAACCTTTATGGGAACTTTTAAATGAATTTATTTATTTACGAATGCTTTTAGGAGAACATAAAGAAAGAAAGTAAAGGAGGCCACCAAGCAACAACACAACAATCCGCTTGCCAAGTGACAAAGTCTGATGTATCTATAGCTGTCTCTTTGCCTTAGGGTGGTGGCGGCTTGTCAGTGTTGCATTTTCCATTACACCCACTCGCATTTTGTATTGTCGTCGTCCAATTGCTCACTTAATGGATTGCAAGCGCAGTTAATAACTTAGACAACTTAGCCCGGGCGACATAAGTGTGCCACACTTGATGGCAAAGTCGTTGGCTCCAACTGCAAAAGGGGGCAATTAAACACAAACACACACACTCGACCACAGTTCTTAATGACAGCGATGAGAGGGAGGGCGCGAAGGCCGAGTTAACTTGAGCTGACCACGTGTGACAAATTGACGCTTTTTAATTTTCGCCAGCATCAGACACACCACTTAAAACGTTAAGCGCCACACGAGAATCACCAATAACGATCCACCTATAACGTATCCAGTATTACGAATCACGCATACGCTGCATAGTCGCTTCCACCCCACACACCCCCCACCGCTAACTCTTGGAATTGAAATTGGGGCTGGCACATTCTGTAAATGGCTTCCTGGCTGCCGTTGTCAACTGGTACTGATTGACGATGTTGTTTCTGATTATTGTTGTTGTTGCTGCTGCTAAAAAGGTGTTTTCATTTTGAATGCAAAAACGTCGCCTTGATTAATTGCCTCGCACAAGCATCGCCCGGTTTGTCCAACAGGCAGTAAGTCCAAGTGTTATACATTTGTACAAGTACACAGAGAAAAACATGAGGGGAGACCTTACTGCAATATATACTTAGGCAAAGAAATGCTTGTAAGGCTCTTTAACTTTTGAACAGTTAGGAGGAACCAACAAGATTCAAGTGAAAACGAACAAGAGGTTAGAATGTTTACATATTTATTTTGTACATCGAAAAACTATGGTGTATCTAACTTTTTTTTTCCTGTGTATCTATCTATAAGGAGCAACGGAATCTGACGCTGACTGTGACTTCAACTCTTTTACTCCTGTGACTGTGTGACTCTACTTTATTTAACAAATGATGTGCATGCCTTGTGCGCTGATAATGATGAGCGAGCCTGCGAAAGCCTGTTCTGCTGTTCTGTTGGACTTCTTGGTGGAGTTGAGAGGCAGCTTCAACCAGTGTCTGTCTGCCAAACCAATCAAAATGTTAATGACACTCTCAATACAGTTATCACAACAGCGTCAACTTCGATGAGGAACTGGGGGAGGTGGTAGACCAGGGAGGTAGTCAAAGTAGCGATGTCTCCCAATGCTTGAGATGTGTTCACTTGACCGAGCCTTTTAACATTTCTGTTTGTTGTTGCTGTCGTTGCTGTTAAGTTGTCATTTCCATTATGACCATGTCGCTTTAGCATTTAACAAATAGTTGAGACATTTACAAGCAACGATAAGAGACTGCCCGGTAAAACTAAGGGGAATCCAGCTACAAATGCAGCAACGAAACGAACGAATGGAACGATTTGTGTTAATGTATTTCGATTTTGGGCTGAAGCCGACGACTAATTTATGTCGCTTTTAAATGGCCAAGCTAAGTTTAATATTCATATGGTTTTGTTCGCGACACACACACACACGCTCTGTCACTTATACACATTAATCAAAGGCAGCGTCCATAATGCTCATAAATAACTTAACTCAAAGTTATAACCAACATCAAGAGCCAATCATTGGCCATTGGCAGCCATGGCATCAACGGCCCACACACATACCCCTACTCTCCTACTAGCAGACAATAGCCAAAAACACTCAGCTTGCTTAGCCATAATAATCGCCTGGCGCTTTTGACATGCTATAACATGATAATATGACAGACAAGTCAACGGCGCATCAAGAACTTATCAAAGACAAAAAGCACACCGGATGTGCTGCATGCGGCAAAAGAGGCATGGGAAATGTAAGTGCACTTAGAGAAATAAAAGGGGTTGGAATATCTCGAAAGTACTTTGAAAGCCTATAATACAAATTCAGTTTTAATATGATACAAGATATAACTATATTTCTTGTGCGTTCTATGTCTTCACTTTGTTTAGCATTAAAGTTAACTATGTCTTTTTTTCTAAGTGTGGGGATGCGCTTGAATGGCGCCCATTTTTCTGTTGACCTTTTTGTTTGTGAGCGAGTGTTGACAAACGGAAAAAATATTATCAATTGATAATGCAGCAAATTGTGGGCATTAAAAACATATCGAAAACAGTTTGTGTAATTTATCAAAAGATATGAGAGCGGAACGGCCTTTGAGAGGTGGGCGTTATTGTTTATTGAGAGCTAATGACAAACACACTGTAACAATTTTATATCCATTTGTCATTTCAACAAAAACAGAAAGAGAGAGACACTGAGAGACCATATGGTGAAGGCATCCTTGTGTTGGTGGCGTCTCTTTATTAGAAGAACTCTTGCACATAAATCATTCTCGTTGATCGGTTTCCGTGAATCGATTGAGTAAAGAAGGAAAAAAGAGGAAAGACTTTTAACAAATAAATATATGTATGTAAAAAAAATATATATAAAGAAGAGAGAATCAGCAACGGGCAATCAGTAAAAACACTTCCGATGATTTGTTGTAGATCGATTAGCCATTTATTGCAGATCTTTCAACCTCCATTTTAGAGATTTGTTGATGATGATAATGTTGATGATGATGATGATGCAACATCACACGTACAGAGTTAAAAAAAAACCTTTGCGTAATTTGCACAAAACGTTTTGTTTGAAATTGAAATTGGTTTTCTTTCGTCAGACAATTTAACCGCAAATCGAGTAAAATGATAGCGACGACGACCATTATGAAAAGACGCTTGAGAACTGTGTGTGAGAGAGCTGAGAATGAGCATGAAAAAAAAAACAAAAACAAAAAAAAACAACCTAAGAAGATTAATTCGAGCATGCGAATGCGAGGCAAATGTTAAACTTTCTGTACGATTTAGCATACCCTACAATGAGCGAACTATATAATTGGACACGGCGCATCAGGCAAGCAGGCACGTTTCGTATTAACAAAATCGTCCAAAGACCAAGCTGACAGAGCGAAGTATAGTTAGTCAGTGACTGAGTGAGTGAGCGAGCGAGAGAGAGAGAGAGATAGAGATAGAATGAGGTAGAGTGCAGCGGTCAAAAGCATGCAATTGGCTATGAAAATGATGGCAAATCGTATACAGAATGAATATGAATGCTTTTGAGTTTCGCCTTCGCATTCAAACATTTGCATTCACCACGAATCAATTTCAAATAGGCATCCATTATTATCATTATCATTATCGTCATCATAATCATTCGAATGATTATTGCTGCAATCATTATGAAGAAGTCATCGCTGACTGATTGCCGCAAAATCATTTCAACCAACAACAACAACAGCAACAACAAAAAGACTCTTTTGAGCTGTTGTTGATGAAAACGATTTTAAATTATTTTATTTCAATTGCAAAATTGTATTGGCCGACTTGGCTCCAGGCTTGGCAACGAACTGGCTTTAGTTGCAGCTATGCTTGGTTGGTTAGCTTTGGCTATGGTTCTGTGCTTACATATACATATACATACATACTTACATATATACATATATATATATATGGCTATAAATGTGGCTATGGCTGGCTTGTATCGCCTACCAACTGCCAACTGGCAACTGAGGCTGCCGCATGGCTATATCAATTTTGTGCGCTTTTTCTGTTTTATTGCTACTCCATTAAAATTGAATTGACTTTTTGTTGCATATTGTTATTGTTATTGTTGTTGCTGTTGCTGGTGTATTGCCTGTTAATGTTGAAAATATAATAATGGTCATTACGCTGAAACAGAAACGATTGTGCGAATGATGTTAAATTAAAAATTATTGATTATGCTGCCTTACACCAGCTACAAATGTTCGCACATTGAGATACCTATTTGTGAATACAATATAAAAATTAGTTATAAATATATCCATCGTAAAGTGGCACTTAGCGAAACCTAAGTCTGAGTAAATTGTGTATACAAAGTTAAGCTTTGTGCAATTTTATGTTTTATTTCTTTCAACTAGTGAAACACTGTTCTGAGTATGCATAGATAGTTACAAAATGATGAGTTATGAGCTTTAAGTAACACTTGAAGAGGAACGTAAGGAAACAAACCGAAACACACATATTTTACTTTTGTCGGGTGGCAAATACTTTGCTCACAAGCAATCAAGGTTGTTGTACTGGCTAAGTTGCAGTTTGGCAAAATAACGCGGCATACTTTTATGATAATGTAGAAAACGAGGCTTAAGCTTAAAATAGATAGGAACTTATAAGCAGTGCAAAGTGTAAAGCAGTATGTAAGCAGATTTGCTTTGACGTTAAAGCTTATAACACTAGGTGGCGTATTCAAAAGCGTGGTTGCTTGGTGTCTTAGCTAAAAGACGCTAAAGTCGACAATAACTTGACGAATGTGACTACTGAACGATGTAACCATTGACTAAGTAACTAGTTGGTCTATGGAGTGCGTATTTAATTTAAAGGAACTGTTAAGATAAAGGATTCTTAAACAAAAAATATTGAAGTTTTTCTCTTTAGAAAGATAGTACTTTATATTCATTCATTTGTCTGCCCATCGCAGCAGAAAGTCGCGTATATATTTCTTAACATCATAAATGGCACAATCTGGCATCAAGAACTGTCGCATACAGCTGTGTGCGTATGTACATCTGGGGTAGGAGTGCTGCAGTCAAGCCTCATTAATAGCCGCCAGTTTTACATGGACCGCCCTGATGTTCCTCCTCGTTCGTTCAGGAGTCTTTTTTTTAATGCAAATGCTTTTGATTTTCATGTGATTGTTTTAAATTAGGCGATGTCAATGAAGACTCTCTTTCTTTCTGGCTCTCTCGCTTAGCATGCGCAAATTGTGCTGTAATTGAAGTGGAACGGTAAATTCAGTTGGCGTCGCAGCAGCAGCGCCGGCAGCGGCAGCAGCAGAGCACTCATACGCACCGTTGCTGTTGATGAAGGGAAATGATAATTACAGCTACACAAACACGCGCATATGCATAAATACAGCTGCAATTTTTGTGGAAAAACGTACATAAATAGCAACAATCTCATTAAAAAAATCTCCACCAAGGGCTCTCTAATGAGCACAACAACAACAAATCGACTCCAAAAAGCAAAACCCAAACAAAATGTAATTATATCGCATTATTTGTCATTTCGAGCAAATGAATTGAAACAAATTTAGTGTGACAAATGAATTGTTTATATGCGTGTACAAATACAAAAATATATTCAATACATACATAATGTTTACTATATGTATGTATGTTAATGTCTATGTTCATATGTTGTATGTGCACGAGATACAGTCAATTTATGTTTGACTTTCTAGCCAATTTCATTTCATTTGAATGCGTGCGAGAGGTTCTGTGTGCTAGACAAACTTTGCCTGTTGGCTGCTTTTTTGGCTGGTTCGTATCATTTGGCCATCTCTGGGGCATTTTACCTAATTCAACTTTATGAGCCATGTCTAATTGCCAAATGAATTGTGCAATTATTTATTTTTGTTTATTAATTGGCTGCCTTACTAATGAGCCCGTCCAATGCAAATAGCTAAAAGCCAGCTAAAATTGAAAATGAGTTGCAATGAGTCAGCTTTGTATATGCATTGACCAACTGACTGATTGACAGGGCTAGCAATAAATGTCATGAGTTATGATCGAAGCCGATCTGCAGCTTGTGGTAAGGGCCGGAGAGCCCATCGATATATCCATATTGTCTGAGTGGGCTTTGGGCCATCATTCAATGCGTGTTATTTGCGGTTATTGAGCACAACGAGCAGCGCTTTTTGGTATCTACAATGTTGCCAACGCCAGCAGGAAGCAGCCACCACAAAGAGCCATTTATGCAAAGTGCTCAAGCATTTAATGCTGGTTGGGTTGAGTTCGGATGGGATGGGGATGGGACGGTTCTTCGCAACTTCGTTTGCTTCGCTCATTGTGCAACTCATTAGCACTTATTAATATTAAGTGCAGTCAAAGGGCTTCAAAGACATGACAAAATACACAGGGAAAAATAAATAAGTAGCTTATATTAAAGAATCATAACGAGAAGCTTAAAGGTTAAAGACTCGACTTTAATAATGTGGTTGTTTTTAAAACAAGCATACATTATTTGAACAAATCTATTTCATAACTATCAAATGAATAAACAAAAAATAATTATCATATTTATTTCTGAGTGTAGGCGGAAATGATGGTCTAAGATTTGTGGTGCGGGCTGTGTTAACTGTGAGTGCAACAACAACATTATTATCATCAACAACAACGCCAGAAGTTGGCAGCTGTTGCTTTTGTTGTTGTTGTTGCTGTTGCAGCGTCAGCTGTAATCAACATTTCAACAATTGTCAGTTATATGTAGTTGCAGTTGTTGTGGTTGATATTCCGCTTGTTGCTGCTATCATTATTGTTGTTGCTGTTGCACGTGTGCAGTGGCGCGTGTCGCTTCAACAAACAGAGAAACAGTCAAAGAAACACAGAAACAGAAACAAAAACTAAAAATGGCGACCAATTAACGTGGCTGCCATATTTGTATTTTCCCATTGTTGTTGTTGTTGTCTGTTGCCGGGCAATAAAACATTTCATTTATTAGCCTGGCCAAAGCCACCACCACCAATCCATCCAAGTTACGACTTGCCTGCAGTCCAACAAAAACAACTAACAAAAAAGCTGCCTGCAGTTTCATTGATTTTGTTTTTTTTTGTTTGGCCCTGATAATGTTTGTTTGGTCGTGTCAGAAGGCAGTTATTTGACTTCGTGTTGCTTGCTGGCAGCTGTGCCCCCAAAAAGCAAAAAAAAAACTTAGTTGGAGACACGCCTCTTTGCAGCAACCACAACCCACGAACACTTCACACTTTCACACACACACACACATACGGACTTAAAGTCAAAAGGATGCGGCCAACGAAGGAAACAAATTAAAACAAATTGGTCAACACAATTTCATTATAAAAGCAATAGCCAACAAAGAGACAAGACGAGACCCAAACAAATTCACTCACTCACATCATCACATTAGGGGCAGCTGCAGGCGCCGTCAAATCGATTATCCTTTCGCTGGGGTCCCACCACAGTCCAATCCTTTTGCATACTATATACTATTTAATGCATACGTGCCGCACCTGTTGTCATGGTTAATCGACAGGCGCATCACAAACATGGATCGGATCGGATCGTTCTTGTTTCCATCTTGCTCTCTTTTGGGCTAAAATGCTAAATGCTGTTAGCCATGCAATATATACTGGCTAAGATGATATCGCTCTAATGGCGAACCAGGCCATCAAATTGGCCTGTCCATTAATGGATGACGTGCTCGAATTGGACACGGACAGGATGCATGCCACAAACTCGAACACTGCTCAAGAAGAAGGTGTGAAGTTCGGTGTCGCCTTTAAAGTGTTGCCGTTCGGTGTTGCCTGTGTGCGTTGCATAATTATATGCAATTTATTTTGTGAGGCACACTAAGCCGAGTCCTTCTAGGAAGCGGCGGCTACTGTGTTACCTGAGCCTGAATTTGCTGGTCAAAAATGCCTCATCTAAGACAGGTCAAGGGTCATTTGGTATAGGAAACGCACTTTTTGTCTATCTAATTGTATTTCGTTGGGTGTTACTGGGCTGGGCGAGCAATTGTTTGCCTTTAGTTGCGTGCAGCTGCATCAATTAAAAATGCGGGCGTTTTAAAACGCGCACAAAACGCGAGCACGTGTTTTGCGGCTACTAACTTAACTATAACTTGCTTAATTAGCAGTCAATATCACGCACTTCATACTGTCCAATTAATTTAGCATATTACTACGGCTAACTACAAGCAGTCTAAGCAATTGTTGTTGTTGTTTGGCAATTACCTGCGATGCAGCAAACTGGATGCCTGACTTTGACGGCTTCGTTTGCTTCTGCTTCTGCTGCTGCTGTTGCACCAACAACGACGCCCGACATGCAAAACTTAAATCAGCATATTGCATGTTTGTCGCAGTCATGCCTATAGAGTAGGCAACCACCACCCCCACCCCCCCTCTTCCACACACCCCCAACTCCCTAGTCAAGGGAGTTTCCTAATGATAGAGCCTGCGTCGGGTGGCGCAGGCAAAACGTCAAAACGTCAAGCATCTATTAGCCCGATTTTAGTTGATGTTTTGATGTTGTTGTTCTTACTCTTGTTGTTCTTGTTGTTGTTGTTGCATGCGTCGTCATTCGTCTAGATTCAACGCCTTGTCCTGCTTCTCGTTGCCAGAAAACAGCCTAAGGCTAATATTTTGTTATATGTACTATATTACTAGACTAGAGTACACTCAGAGAAAACATGAAGACTTAGAATTAAGTACATTTTAGCTTCACGTTCGTTCTAAAATTAAGGTACAATTTTGAATTTTTTTTTGTAACTCTATTTATAGTAAAATAAAATAAATAAATAAATCTTTTAGAACAGAACGTGTCCTAAACTTTCTCTAAGTGTAGACTAAAACACATAGACGCACACATGTGTGTAAACACACACATATATACACTATTTGCATGCCCTGCGCTATTTTAAATCAGCTAACAAAGTCTCAGGCCTTTGAGCTTTGAGTTTGTTTAGTGTTCGTTAACATTGTGATATGCAAATGCCAGAGTTGAGTGTTGCATGCAACCGATTTATGCTGCTGCTGTTGTTGCAGTATCGAGCAATATTTATTAAATATACTATATTGTTGTTGTTGTATGTACACATGTCTATTTTGTGAAATCCGTGTCATGCGCCTGGGTAATTTAGCGTTTAATGAGAAGGCGTTTGTTGGTCATTAAACTGTCGCCTTACTTGCTGATGCCCCCCGCACGCCGCCTTTACGTCTCCGTCACGTAAATGTGACTTGACTCTTTTTATTTTTGTAATATTTATATACTTTATTCATATATGTATCTGGTATAGCCAGTTATTAGTTGCACTAAGCAGCTTGTAACGCAGCCATTGAGGCAAGTTGCGTGCTAGTTTGGCGTGTTTTGAGTTTATTTTTTATTTAGTAGCTTTTATTAGTTTCAGTTTAGTGTGTAATCAAGGGTTAAGAGGCATGCTTAAAGAGGTGCACAGTAATTGGATGCCATAAATATAACAATTACAATTATAAACAATCAATGATATAGACAGAACAAATTGATCCTACGATGATTGCAAATACAACTTTAGCTAGAAATTAAACAATTAAAATAAATAATTGCCATTAAAAATGCACCGAGTATAAATTGAGTTGTTTGTTTGTTTTTTGAGATCGTTAAATAATTTTAATAGTGATTTTTATAATGCCATTCAATGTAATGTAAACACATTGTGATTTAATTTTGCCACTTTCAAAAGCACATAAATAATACAAAACTGCAATTAATTTTCGTCTAAAATGAATGTGAAATGCAATTAATTCAAAAGCCTTTAAAAACACACACAACGCAACGCAACCCACAAACATTGTTGTTATGAATAATAATAATAAAAGATAAATTTAATGACAATGTTGCCGCCATTTTTTCTTTATTGTTTTTTGAAATTGTGCCAGCTTAAATATATATATATATATCTGATTGCAATGTTGTTGCTATTTGATGTTTTTGTCGTCTGTGTTGTGGTGTTGTGCATTCATTCATATTAATTATAATTATAGCGCTGGCAAGTTGCAAAAGTATCTCATTTTCCAAATTACACACAATCCAACAGCAAGTCTGACTTTAACTTCGACTGCGGCTTCAACTTCAATTCCAGCTCCAATTTCAATTTTGAATTCAGTACCAACTGTGGCATTTAAGTTAAATATTTCTTTGTTTGTTGTCTCTCTCGCTCACTCTCTGTTTGCCAATTTTGCTGCATTTAAATTGGCGCATTAGTTGGCTAAATGTGTTTTGTTTGCCTTGCAACGAGACACAAACAGACGGACGCCCGTGACGAATTGCCATTGCCAAGCTTACCCCGCCAAGCCCCACACTTTTCAGGCCTGCCATGTCTATGTATGCAGATGCAATTGCCACGCCCTGTGCCGCAGCCCAACAACAACAACAACGACAATAACAACTACGAGCCTTATTTGTAATTCATAAGCTTGACGGCGGCTTTTTGATGTTTTCTGTTTTCTGTTTTTTTTTTTCATTCGCATTTATTTTTTCTTCATTTTTGGCGCATACATTTGTCATTTGGCGGCAAAACTTTTCCTCCAATTACACGTTGCAACGATATAATGACATAATGTGTCAGGCGATTCACGTGACTGCTCCAGCTCCTGCTCCTCCAACCAGTTTGCATATACACATTCAGGCCCATTCGCATTGTGTTTATGCAAATCGCACAATTCTGCGACTTATGTATAATTGGCAACGTTGTCGTTGTCGTTGGCAATTGCTAGCAAATCCTGGCCAAGTTCAGTGCTGGTCCAGTTCAACATTTCAATCGTCGGACGCGAGTCGTTTCAAAGAGTCATAAACTGGAAACTGGACGATTTGATTGGCCAGCTCGGGCCGAACGCCATTTGCCATTAAGTTGAAGAGAGGCTTAGGAGGCGGCTTTGTCGGGATCTTTATTTATGTACACTTAAAGAATTGTACGTAGTAGTTGATGGTAAAGTTATAATTTTAACGTCAAAAATGGAATCAGAGTTTGCTATATGAAATATGTAGAATAAAAATGTTTTCATGATCGTTTGTTGCTTATTAATAATATATTTTGTAAACTCTCAAGCACACTTTTCTGTTAGTGTAGTCAACATATAATGTGCAGCTGCCGCCATATTGTGGCATCATTAGCTTTTTGACCGTTGCATTCAGTCGTCTTGGCCTTACTCGCATTCGTTATGACGGCTCAGTCAGTCCACATCTACAGCTTCAACTTCAACTTAAACTTCAGCTTCAGCCTAATTGCCTTAATTGCATCTTGTATTTGGCATGAGTGTAAAACTTTAAGTGTTAATTTTGTATCTACAGCCACAGCATAATTATCAAGTGGGCTAGTCTCAGGTGCTTCAGCCCATTCCAATCCAAAGACTGAAGCATGTGACTGGTTGAGCACGGGATTTGGAAAGTTAATGTTTTATCTGAGGGTCTGAATCAGTCGACTTTGGGCCGATATAATGGCGATCAGCCATTTGACTTGCTAACCAAAGACACACAAAAATAAATCAATTAGCTGATCGAATATCTAGTATTAGCCTAATGGCTGACTAGGCTAATTAGTGACTGCCGATTTTAATGCCTCTGACTGCGTCAATTAATTCATTTTAGGTTTCACCAATTAACACATTTTGTTTATGGTTATTTTCGATAACCCTAAGTCGATTGTCGATAGATTACTAATATAAATGTTTTCGTTAGTATTAATAACAGCAAAACAGTTTTATTGCTATGTAGGCTCCTTGTATAAATGTGACTTTAATTTGCATATTGCAAAAATATCACGCAAAACAAAAGTTTATGCAAAAAAAAGGTGCTAATGAAAATTAGTTAAAACCTACTTGAACCCATTTTAGTATGGCGCAAATCACATCCAAATCAAGCCCAGACTTGGAACGGGGCCTAACTGCAAAGTATTCCTTGGAAATACTAATTAATTAGCAAATTTTCGTTTGAGCTCGTGATCAAATCATTAAAACAACAACTTATTAAGTTAAATAAAAACATAATATAAATCTTTAACGGAACTAAATAATCATGATTTAGGATAAGTTGTTCGGTAAAGTTGATATTATTAAGGAAAAAAAAACATCAATTAAAACAAAAATAATCAATTTACATATCCTTAATTCGATTTATCAAAACCTCTACTATTTTTATGGATCTGTAAACAAAACTTGACTTTTTTGATACAGGAAATAATTTGAATTACACATGTTCTTAAATACTTTGTTCTAGGTACTTAAAAACCATTTTCTTAACGCTTTACACAGCCATTAATATGAATTTGAAATATTTAATTATAAATTTCATACACTAACATTGTTTTTTGATTTTCTCAACCCGCTGATTTAGATTTGCTCTTTGAATTTAGCGGGGCCTGGCAATATTCGTTGTAAGCACAAATCAATTAGTTGCCAACTCTGTCTGAGCATGAGTTTCATTAGCAACGTGGCCATAATTAAGCTAAACAATCAAAGCCAACGATTGTCATAACTTACTCACGGCAACAAACAAAAATAGTCGTCTGGCAATCAGACAGATAGACAGACAAATAAGATGACACCAATTAACATTAATATTTATCAATAACACAAGCATTTGAGGTAATTGGCATATGCCAGCAGACTTGTGGCAAACTGTACTAACCAAAAAAGCACAAAAAAAAACTTAAATGTCATTTGGCATTATTATTTATTCGAGTTTTATTCAAAGCAATTGAAGTCTGCTTAATAAAACTTAACGTTTCGTATAATTTCTAAGAATTGGCAGCGATGCATGCTAAATGATATATATACATTTATATATGTATATGTATGTGTATACATTTGGATAGGAAGCGGGACTTTGGCGTTATGGTTGACTGGGGGCCTGGGAATCGGACTGTGGATTTGGTTTGGCGTTGGCGGCACTTAAAATTCATATATGCATTAGCCGTAGCGCTTCTTTATCATATTCTGCTTTCAGTTTTTTTTTTTTTTTGTGTGCTCCATCACATCCGGCACAGATATATGTATGTCTGTGTGTATTATTATTTCTGCTAATTGGACTGTCAGTTTTGTTGAGTGGCTTTTGTTTGCCGAATTTAACTGGCATAAATTTCACTTTAGTCAGAAACGCCCACTTTTTTTCTCTTACTCATATATGTGTATTGTATACAAATGTGTTGTATTACCATAAATAAAAAACTTATTTACTTAATTATACGTTTAATATATATTAGTCTTATGAATCTCTATCATAAGCATAACTTGACAGCAATTTATTTAGTTTTAAATGTGTTTTGATTTCGAAATAAATTTGTCAACTTATTCACTAGACCAGATCGTTTTTATAATATAGTATATACACACATATATAGTGCACAAATAAATTTTCATCTAGTCAGCGATATTTGTGATCAGTGTCTGAAAAGCGTTTTATGCATGCCTCAATGCTGCGGCACAGTTGTTAATTAAGTGCCATTAACTGAAGGATATAAACGCAATTAGCGCCGAGGCGATCTCAAGCAAATCGTCAAAAACCACCGAACACCCCCACCACCACCCATTCTACCACGAAATGCGCCCGGCGCTGTTGTAGATGTTGCGTAGCCGCGAGCAAAGTGCCGTCTGCTTAATTAGTCTGCGTCAGTCACATGTAAAAAAAAAATATTACAGAGAGCGAAAGAGAGAGAGAGAGAGAGAGAGCGACTGTGTGTGTGGATGTGTCCCAACTCATTTAAGTCGCATTTAATAAAATCAAAATCCATTACGCGTAATTTTGATTAAAACATTGGCAAAAAAAAGTAAAAAAAAACGCAGCTATATCAGGCTGTGCTCTGTGCTCATTAAATTGTCACGCATGTTGTGTGTCACACCCAGGAACGATCACTCCCAGTTCTCCAATCCAACACTTTGAAGTTGTTGCAACAGAGGCCGCCAACGCTGACACTTGCCTGACATCCCGTTTGACAGTTTTGCATTGTGGCATGACACAAATATACAAACAGACAAACTCTTCACACATTCTTCTTCATCATAATAATATCCCTATGTTTCTATACATGCATGTGTAATACCACAATTGTGATTGGCTTGCGTGAGGATTTTCTGTTGTAGTTGTTGTTGTTATTTGTAAGAGTCACCTCCGATCTAAGTTTTTTTTTGCAACATCTGTCGACGGAGGGAGGATTGGAAAATGGGAAGCTGTCGCTGGCAGCGGCATTCTTAAAAACGATTTAATTTAATTTTTATTGTTGACATAAACGTAATTGTCAGACCATTTATCCGCATTAAGTCTTGTGATGCGTAAGGATAACAACAACAACAACGACGACGACACGACAACAACAGTGACAGTGACAACGACAACAATAACAGCCACAAACAAATATGGCGACAGCATTGGGCGTTCATAGGGGGTAAAGACAATGAAACAAGTTGAACCATTTGTGCTCAATTTTAGTTCAACTGAAGTCAAACTGAATTTTTTAAATGAAATGAATACACAGGGACCTTGGAATTTCCACTGTCTCTAAAGAGGTGACCAAAGTCAAATAGAAAGACACACGAGACCCACTGCAACATCCTGGCTATTAACTTTCTTAGCGTCGCCGACTAAGGAGGCACCACCATTTGGATTTGCCTTTTAGGCCGCCCAAAGATGGACTAAGTCGTAAACATATATTTTGTATTATATTATTCCAGAGTTTCTAAATTAATTTATAGTTATCGATAGTAAAAGAAGAGGACAGTAATCGATAGTTACAAATAAACTTGATCTGCCTACTTAAATGCCAACGACATCCACTGTACTCTATTCCGGAAAAAACAACATAAATATTTACAATTTTGCACACCGTAAAATGAGATTAACTTTATCTCCCTTCATGTGGTTGTGTTTACCCTGGATTCAGGCTTAATCTGGTATCCTGCTCGAATTGGAGGATGAATGAATGGTAGGAGTCGTAGGTAGAGAATATCTAAAAGTGGGAACAGTTATTTCGTTTGTTTCGTTGGTTATTTATATGCAAGTCAGGTTTTGTCAACAAAATGTTATACAACATAATGGCGTTTAATGTGTTTGTGTGTGTGTGTGTGTGTGTGTGTGCTGCAACAGCAGAAGGCGGACTACGGAGAGGGAGGGTATAACGCGCATCATGCGCCTCACTGGACACTAATGGAAAAACTCGACCACCCCCGAAAACAACATTTGACCGGAACTCAATCGGTGGTTGTTTCCACTTTCACGCCCAGCAGCAAACTAAACTGGCATTTAAAGTTGGCCAAAAAGCGTTCGTTGTTGTTGAAAAACTCTTCAATTGTGGCCTGAATGGCGGCTTATGGGGATTGATATGCCGTATGTACATATATGAATCGGCTCAATTTATGGGAATGTTATTGTTATTGTATCCAAATCAATTTGTTTGATTTGCAATTAAAGCTACAATTTGTGGCTGCCACATGCTGAGTTTCAAATTTCCGCTGCGGTTGCGGCACGTGTGTGCTAGTGTTGGAGTGAGTGTGACTTATGTTACATGCGAATCATAAGCATAATAAATAGATAATAATAACGTCTTCTTGCTTACACATGTGAGAGTTCGAAGTCTTTCAGCTAAATGATGGCACACATTTCATATATCATATTAAATCAAATTAGGCCATACTTTCTTTTTGTGTATTGTCTAATGATGATGTAATGTATACTCAACTGATTATATCGTAATAATTTGACTGCAAGTTGGCTACATTAAAATCTAATTAAACCAAACGATTCCAACAACAAGCCGTTGCAATTAGCATTTACATAAAACAAAATGGCTGGTAAAATAAGCACACAAACAACACAAACTCACTCCCACTCCATCTTAAGTTGTAACAATTTTTTGGGCGTTGGCTTGCCGCTACACAACATGGCGTATAATTAATTAATTTGTACACGCGTAGCAAATATTCATTATTTAAGTTGATTGTGTCGTTGGTTGTTGTTGGTGTTACTGGCGTTAATTGCACAAATACGTTTTTGAGCAGTATATTTTTGGAATTACTTAAACCACGTTAGCTTCCCCATCATCAACCCAAACTTCTCACCCAAGTTGCGGCGCGCGTCAAAGGCGGAAATTTGTTTATAATCGTTGTTAGCGTGTGGTACAAAAAAACGACTATATAATAAGTCTCTATATACATTTATAATACTATTACATAACTGAAAGGCCCTTTTGCCATATCAATTTCCTAAATGATTTCGTTCCCAACACCAATCAAGCCAACAAAACGAAAACCAAAAAACTTGAGGCTGAACTAAATTGATACATTACCCCGCAGCAATATTTCAAGTTATGTTCTTCAGTTCTACTGTTCGTCGCTTCTGGGTGTTCCTGCCTGCGCCTCCGTTCCATTCCCATTGGCCATATGACATGACCACTTTCCTTGGGCCCATTGTCTTTCTTAAATTTCTTTGTTTCCTAATTTGTTCGTTGTGTAATTTTCATCGTTTGCCTTTCTTTAATAAATTTTTTATTGTTTGTTTGATGGCAGCCACACAAAAAAAAGAACTAAATAAATAGAAGCACATTGAGATATTTGATGGCCTCGAAGCACGCTCTAAAAATGTATCTATTAGGTAATGTGCAGATCTATTAGTGCGCCCTTTTCTCTCTCTATTATTATGTGGGAAAACCCTTTTGTGCGGGATTGTCTTTATATTGTTTTGATAAAGGATTCTTGGGTCTCGTCTAATTGCTTACTTGCCTGCTGGTATTTTTTTTTTCTTTTTGTCTTTTTGTAAGTAATTTACCGCCTGAAAACCGCAACGAAAATCCACAACATATGAGCGTCATTAGAAAATTGTTTTGCCAAATGGTTTTTAAATTGATTTTGTTTACATCTTTTCATACGGCCAGCGTTTCTAAAACGCTTTCTATACTCGTACCAACTGCCAACAGTTGTTTGTTAACCGCTCAAAATGAGTTAATCTCTCTCTCCCTCAGTCTTTGGTTCTTGTGGTCAGAAAACGATCGTTTAGCAATTTCAGGCCACAGCGCTCAAGCAACTGTTGTTGGTTTTAAATTTGTATCAGACAACCAAAGCGTTATATTGATTGGCATTAATTAGCGATGCCACAAACTTGACAATCAAAATATCAACTAATACCAGTTCAAGGATCTGCTAATCAAAAACGTTGCTTAGCTTATTCGTATAGTTCGTCTTCGATGCTAAATAAATATTTATCGGAAACTTGGAATTCTGCTTAACAATTTGAGCGTGAATCTTACTCATTTTAAAAGGCTTTTAAGAACTCGTATACTCGTAATTCAATTAACTGTAAAAGCAGTCATTAAGGCCTTATAATGCACTCGGAGAATGGAATATCGATGGTTTCATACAGAAGTAAGTAGCCCATCGTCGGCATCATAAAAAAAAAAACTCAACAACAAAGTCACACCTCAAAAGCGGCACAATAAATCAGCCAACAGATCTGACCGATCTGCCTATATATATATATATACAAACCCATGAATGTATAAAATTTATGTTTCAACTGAAGCTTTTGGCTGCGGGCGGCCAATTTTAATTATCAAAATTATGACAAAGTTGTTTATGACATTTTAACGTGAGTTTTTCGGTTCGTTTCAGAACAAAAATTTGACTGGAAATTTATTGATTTTTAAGAGTCTCGAAGTCGGCCGCTCAAAGCTTACCAACAATTTATGCAGATACATATTTAGATCCGCTTAGTCTTTGTGCTCCATCAATAAACAATATTTGAGAGCCATAATAAAACAGCAACAAAAGCGCTAAACTGTTGCCGAAGGTTTTTTTAAAACACAGGCAGTTCGCTACCGTTTTGCGGTGGGGTGGTAAAAAGGGGGAGAGGAAGGCAGAGAGCGGCAGGGAGAGTGACGATCGGGTCAGCCGCAAGCGTTGTAATTTTGGTCAGAGCTCATGAGACCAACCACAAGCAAAAAGAAAAAAAAACCACAAAAAAAAACTACAACAAAAAAACATGCCACACGAATTCATAATTTGAAACTAACCCGAAAAAATAAAAATAAAAGAATCATGCACAAAACTGCGTCTGCGGCTTTGCATCAACATAAAAATCGATTTAATCCTTAGGATGCATTGTTGTCTACCCAGCGCCCGCCCAGCCGCACGCTCGCTCCCAGATTAATTGCTCAGACGCCAGACGGAGCTGGAGTTGGAGTTGGGAGTCTGGAGTGAAGTGAAGTCAGACCTGGGGACCTACAGCAGCGCAGCGCAACGCAAGACATCTGCCTTGGAATGCGAGGCTGGGAGAATCCAATAAAGTCAAAATTATCAATTTATTTCACGCCTCAAAATCACAGAGAGAGAACAACAGTGAAAAAGAGAGAGGCGGGGGGATAATGTGCCTTAGCCAGCCAACGGCTTAATTATAGTCGGTCGTTCTGGCAGCATTTGATGATACAGCATATGTATCTTAAAGATACTACACACTTACCAAGGACTAATAAGCATGTAGCAGGGAAACAAAAGCAAAGATAATATGTTCACTCTTCTGGAATAGATTCTGTTAGGTATTTTAAATTAAATTAATGTACTGACGAACTATAAGGAACAAAGAAATAGTGCAGTGCAAATTGCTAATAAGAAGAACGGCATATCTCCGACAACATATCTCCACCCAGTAAAATTTGTCCAGTACATTTTGCTGGCGGAGATATATCTTATTTTCGGCGAAGATATGTCGTTAGCGATACGGCGCTGATATGACGTCGGAGATTTGTCGCGAAACCAATTTAATGACAAAAACTCGACTTGGGCATTGGAAAAATCTTTCGACTTCGATAGCTTCGTCAAAACTGACCCGATTTTCAAAAACAATGACTAAAAAGTCATGGTTTGACCCCTAAAATAAAACTGCATTTAAGAAATTACATTTAAATAAAATTCGATTTTTGGTCAGATTTCATGTTAAATTTTTATAAACAAACATTGACTTGGGCATTGGTAAAATCTTTCGACTTCCATAACTTCGTCAAAACTGACCCGATTTTCAAAAGCAATAGCTTAAAAGTCATGGTTTGACCCCTTAAATAAAACTGCATTTAAGAAATTACATTTAAATAAAATTCGATTTTTGGTCAGATTTCATGTTAAATTTTTATAAACAAACATCGACTTGGGCATTGGTAAAATCTTTCGACTTCCATAACTTCGTCAAAACTGACCCGATTTTCAAAAGCAATAGCTTAAAAGTCATGGTTTGACCCCCAAAATAAAATAAATAAAATTCGATTTTTGGTCAGATTTCATGTTAAATTTTTATAAACAAACATCGACTTGGGCATTGGTAAAATCTTTCGACTTCCATAACTTCGGCAAAACTGGCCCGATTTTCAAAAGCAATAGCTTAAAAGTCATGGTTTGACCCCTCAAATAAAACTGCATTTAAGAAATTACATTTAAATAAAATTCGATTTTTGGTCAGATTTCATGTTAAATTTTTATAAACAAACATTGACTTGGGCATTGGTAAAATCTTTCGACTTCCATAACTTCGTCAAAACTGACCCGATTTTCAAAAGCAATAGCTTAAAAGTCACGGTTTGACCCCTAAAATAAAACTGCATTTAAGAAATTACATTTAAATAAAATTCAATTTTTGGTCAGATTTCATGTTAAATTTTTATAAACAAACATCGACTTGGGCATTGGTAAAATCCTTGGACTTCCATAACTGCGTCAAAACTGACCCGATTTTCAAAAGCAATAGCTTAAAAGTCATGGTTTGACCCCTAAAATAAAACTGCATTTAAGAAATTACATTTAAATAAAATTCGATTTTTGGTCAGATTTCATGTTAAATTTTTATAAAAAAACATCGACTTGGGCATTGGTAAAATCTTTGGACTTCCATAACTTCGTCAAAACTGACCCGATTTTCAAAAGCAATAGCTTAAAAGTCATGGTTTGACCCCTCAAATAAAACTGCATTTAAGAAATTACATTTAAATAAAATTCGATTTTTGGTCAGATTTCATGTTAAATTTTTATAAACAAACATCGACTTGGGCATTGGTAAAATCTTTGGACTTCCATAACTTCGTCAAAACTGCCCCGATTTTCAAAAGCAACATCTTAAAAGTCATGGTTTGACCCCTTAAATAAAACTGCATTTAAGAAATTACATTTAAATAAAATTCGATTTTTGGTCAGATTTCATGTTAAATTTTTATAAACAAACATTGAACTTGGGCATTGCTAAAATCTTTGGACTTCCATAACTTCCTCAAAAGCGATACGATTTTCAAAAGCAATAGCTTAAAAGTCATGGTTTGACCCCCAAAATAAAATAAATAAAATTCGATTTTTGGTCAGATTTCATGTTAAATTTTTATAAACAAACATCGACTTGGGCATTGGTAAAATCTTTGGACTTCCATAACTTCGTCAAAACTGACCCGATTTTCAAAAGCAATAGCTTAAAAGTCATGGTTTGACCCCTAAAATAAAACTGCATTTAAGAAATTACATTTAAATAAAATTCGATTATTGGTCAGATTTCATGTTAAATTTTTATAAACAAACATTGACTTGGGCATTGGTAAAATCTTTCAACTTCCATAACTTCGTCAAAACTGACCCGATTTTCAAAAGCAATAGCTTAAAAGTCATGGTTTGACCCCTAAAATAAAACTGCATTTAAGAAATTACGTATAAATAAAATTCGATTTTTGGTCAGATTTCATGTTAAATTTTTATAAACAAACATCGACTTGGGCATTGGTAAAATCTTTGGACTTCCATAACTTCGTCAAAACTGACCCGATTTTCAAAAGCAATAGCTTAAAAGTCATGGTTTGACCCCTTAAATAAAACTGCATTTAAGAAATTACATTTAAATAAAATTCGATTTTTGGTCAGATTTCATGTTAAATTTTTATAAACAAACATTGACTTGGGCATTGGTAAAATCTTTGGACTTCCATAACTTCGTCAAAACTGACCCGATTTTCAAAAGCAATAGCTTAAAAGTCATGGTTTGACCCCTCAAATAAAACTGCATTTAAGAAATTACATTTAAATAAAATTCGATTTTTGGTCAGATTTCATGTTCAATTTTTATAAACAAACATTGACTTGGGCATTGGTAAAATCTTTCGACTTCCATAACTTCGTCAAAACTGACCCGATTTTCAAAAGCAATAGCTTAAAAGTCATGGTTTGACCCCTAAAGTAAAACTGCATTTAAGAAATTACATTTAAATAAAATTCGATTTTTGGTCAGATTTCATGTTAAATTTTTATAAACAAACATCGACTTGGGCATTGGTAAAATCTTTCGACTTCCATAACTTCGTCAAAGCTGACCCGATTTTCAAAAGCAATAGCTTAAAAGTCATGGTTTGACCCCTAAAATAAAACTGCATTTAAGAAATTACATTTAAATAAAATTCGATTTTTGGTCAGATTTCATGTTAAATTTTTATAAACAAACATTGACTTGGGCATTGGTAAAATCTTTCGACTTCCATAACTTCGTCAAAACTGACCCGATTTTCAAAAGCAATAGCTTAAAAGTCATGGTTTGACCCCGAAAATAAAACTGCATTTAAGAAATTACATTTAAATAAAATTCGATTTTTGGTCAGATTTCATGTTAAATTTTTATAAACAAACATCGACTTGGGCATTGGTAAAATCTTTGGACTTCCATAACTTCGTCAAAAGTGACCCGATTTTCAAAAGCAATAGCTTAAAAGTCATGGTTTGACCCCTAAAATAAAACTGCATTTAAGAAATTACATTTAAATAAAATTTGATTTTTGGTCAGATTTCATGTTAAATTTTTATAAACAAACATCGACTTGGGCATTGGTAAAATCTTTGGACTTCCATAACTTCGTCAAAACTGACCCGATTTTCAAAAGCAATAGCTTAAAAGTCACGGTTTGACCCCTTAAATGAAACTGAATTCAAGAAATTACATTTAAATAAAACTCGATTTTTGGTCAGATTTCATGTTAAAATTTTGTAAACAAACATTGACTTGGGCATTGGTAAAATCTTTCGACTTCCATAACTTCCTCAAAAGCGACCCGATTTTCAAAAGCAATAGCTTAAAAGTCACGGTTTGACCCCTTAAATGAAACTGAATTCAAGAAATTACATTTAAATAAAACTCGATTTTTGGTCAGATTTCATGTTAAATTTTTATAAACAAACATTGACTTGGGCATTGGTAAAATCTTTGGACTTCCATAACTTCGTCAAAACTGACCCGATTTTCAAAAGCAATAGCTTAAAAGTCATGGTTTGACCCCTAAAATAAAACTGCATTTAAGAAATTACATTTAAATAAAATTCGATTTTTGGTCAGATTTCATGTTAAATTTTTATAAACAAACATTGACTTGGGCATTGGTAAAATCTTTGGACTTCCATAACTTCGTCAAAAGTGACCCGATTTTCAAAAGCAATAGCTTAAAAGTCATGGTTTGACCCCTCAAATAAAACTGCATTTAAGAAATAACATTTAAATAAAATTCGATTTTTGGTCAGATTTCATGTTAAATTTTTATAAACAAACATTGACTTGGGCGTTGGTAAAATCTTTGGACTTCCATAACTTCGTCAAAACTGACCCGATTTTCAAAAGCAATAGCTTAAAAGTCATGGTTTGACCCCTAAAATAAAACTGCATTTAAGAAATTACATTTAAATAAAATTCGATTTTTGATCAGATTTCATGTTAAATTTTTATAAACAATCATCGACTTGGGCATTGGTAAAATCTTTCGACTTCCATAACTTCCTCAAAAGCGACCCGATTTTCAAAAGCAATAGCTTAAAAGTCATGGTTTGACCCCTAAAATAAAACTGCATTTAAGAAATTACATTTAAATAAAACTCGATTTTTGGTCAGATTTCATGTTAAATTTTTATAAACAAACATTGACATGGGCATTGGTAAAATCTTTCGACTTCCATAACTTCGGCAAAACTGACCCGATTTTCAAAAGCAATAGCTTAAAAGTCATGGTTTGACCCCCTAAATAAAACTGCATTTAAGAAATTACATTTAAATAAAATTCGATTTTTGGTCAGATTTCATGTTAAATTTTTATAAACAAACATTGACTTGGGCATTGGTAAAATCTTTGAACTTCCATAACTTCGTCAAAACTGACCCGATTTTCAAAAGCAATAGCTTAAAAGTCATGGTTTGACCCCTAAAATAAAACTGCATTCAAGAAATTACATTTAAATAAAACTCGATTTTTGGTCAGATTTCATGTTAAATTTTTATAAACAAACATTGACTTGGGCGTTGGTAAAATCTTTGGACTTCCATAACTTCGTCAAAACTGACCCGATTTTCAAAAGCAATAGCTTAAAAGTCATGGTTTGACCCCTAAAATAAAACTGCATTTAAGAAATTAGATTTAAATAAAATTCGATTTTTGGTCAGATTTCATGTTAAATTTTTATAAACAAACATTGACTTGGGCATTGGTAAAATCTTTGGACTTCCATAACTTCGTCAAAAGCGACCCGATTTTCAAAAGCAATAGCTTAAAAGTCATGGTTTGACCCCTCAAATAAAACTGCATTTAAGAAATTAGATTTAAATAAAATTCGATTTTTGGTCAGATTTCATGTTCAATTTTTATAAACAAACATTGACTTGGGCATTGGTAAAATCTTTCGACTTCCATAACTTCGTCAAAACTGACCCGATTTTCAAAAGCAATAGCTTAAAAGTCATGGTTTGACCCCTAAAATAAAACTGCATTTAAGAAATTACATTTAAATAAAATTCGATTTTTGGTCAGATTTCATGTTAAATTTTTATAAACAAACATCGACTTGGGCATTGGTAAAATCTTTCGACTTCCATAACTTCCTCAAAACTGACCCGATTTTCAAAAGCAATAGCTTAAAAGTCATGGTTTGACCCCTAAAATAAAACTGCATTTAAGAAATTACATTTAAATAAAATTCGATTTTTGGTCAGATTTCATGTTAAATTTTTATAAACAAACATCGACTTGGGCATTGGTAAAATCTTTGGACTTCCATAACTTCGTCAAAACTGACCCGATTTTCAAAAGCAATAGCTTAAAAGTCATGGTTTGACCCCGAAAATAAAACTGCATTTAAGAAATTACATTTAAATAAAATTCGATTTTTGGTCAGATTTCATGTTAAATTTTTATAAACAAACATCGACTTGGGCATTGGTAAAATCTTTGGACTTCCATAACTTCGTCAAAACTGACCCGATTTTCAAAAGCAATAGCTTAAAAGTCATGGTTTGACCCCTTAAATGAAACTGAATTCAAGAAATTACATTTAAATAAAACTCGATTTTTGGTCAGATTTCATGTTAAATTTTTATAAACAAACATCGACTTGGGCGTTGGTAAAATCTTTGGACTTCCATAACTTCGTCAAAACTGACCCGATTTTCAAAAGCAATAGCTTAAAAGTCATGGTTTGACCCCTAAAATAAAACTGCATTTAAGAAATTAGATTTAAATAAAATTCGATTTTTGGTCAGATTTCATGTTAAATTTTAATAAACAAACATTGACTTGGGCATTGGTAAAATCTTTGGACTTCCATAACTTCGTCAAAAGTGACCCGATTTTCAAAAGCAATAGCTTAAAAGTCATGGTTTGACCCCTCAAATAAAACTGCATTTAAGAAATTACATTTAAATAAAATTCGATTTTTGGTCAGATTTTATGTTCAATTTTTATAAACAAACATTGACTTGGGCATTGGTAAAATCTTTCGACTTCCATAACTTCGTCAAAACTGACCCGATTTTCAAAAGCAATAGCTTAAAAGTCATGGTTTGACCCCTAAAATAAAACTGCATTTAAGAAATTACATTTAAATAAAGTTCGATTTTTGGTCAGATTTCATGTTAAATTTTTATAAACAAACATTGACTTGGGCGTTGGTAAAATCTTTGGACTTCCATAACTTCGTCAAAACTGACCCGATTTTCAAAAGCAATAGCTTAAAAGTCATGGTTTGACCCCTAAAATAAAACTGCATTTAAGAAATTACATTTAAATAAAATTCGATTTTTGGTCAGATTTCATGTTAAATTTTTATAAACAAACATTGACTTGGGCATTGGTAAAATCTTTGGACTTCCATAACTTCGTCAAAAGTGACCCGATTTTCAAAAGCAATAGCTTTAAAGTCATGGTTTGACCCCTAAAATAAAACTGCATTTAAGAAATTACATTTAAATAAAATTCGATTTTTGGTCAGATTTCATGTTAAATTTTTATAAACAAACATCGACTTGGGCATTGGTAAAATCTTTGGACTTCCATAACTTCGTCAAAACTGACCCGATTTTCAAAAGCAATAGCTTAAAAGTCATGGTTTGACCCCCTAAATAAAACTGCATTTAAGAAATTACATTTAAATAAAATTCGATTTTTGGTCAGATTTCATGTTAAATTTTTATAAACAAACATTGACTTGGGCATTGGTAAAATCTTTTGACTTCCATAACTTCGTCAAAACTGACCCGATTTTCAAAAGCAATAGCTTAAAAGTCATGGTTTGACCCCTAAAATAAAACTGCATTCAAGAAATTACATTTAAATAAAATTCGATTTTTGGTCAGATTTCATGTTAAATTTTTATAAACAAACATTGACTTGGGCATTGGTAAAATCTTTGGACTTCCATAACTTCGTCAAAACTGACCCGATTTTCAAAAGCAATAGCTTAAAAGTCATGGTTTGACCCCTCAAATAAAACTGCATTTAAGAAATTACATTTAAATAAAATTCGATTTTTGGTCAGATTTCATGTTAAATTTTTATAAACAAACATTGACTTGGGCGTTGGTAAAATCTTTGGACTTCCATAACTTCGTCAAAACTGACCCGATTTTCAAAAGCAATAGCTTAAAAGTCATGGTTTGACCCCTAAAATAAAACTGCATTTAAGAAATTACATTTAAATAAAATTCGATTTTTGGTCAGATTTCATGTTAAATTTTTATAAACAAACATCGACTTGGGCATTGGTAAAATCTTTCGACTTCCATAACTTCGTCAAAAGCGACCCGATTTTCAAAAGCAATAGCTTAAAAGTCATGGTTTGACCCCTAAAATAAAACTGCATTTAAGAAATTACATTTAAATAAAACTCGATTTTTGGTCAGATTTCATGTTAAATTTTTATAAACAAACATTGACTTGGGCATTGGTAAAATCTTTGGACTTCCATAACTTCGTCAAAACTGACCCGATTTTCAAAAGCAATAGCTTAAAAGTCATGGTTTGACCCCTAAATAAAACTGCATTTAAGAAATTACATTTAAATAAAATTCGATTTTTGGTCAGATTTCATGTTAAATTTTTATAAACAAACATTGACTTGGGCATTGGTAAAATCTTTGACTTCCATAACTTCGTCAAAACTGACCCGATTTTCAAAAGCAATAGCTTAAAAGTCATGGTTTGACCCCTAAAATAAAACTGCATTTAAGAAATTACATTTAAATAAAATTCGATTTTTGGTCAGATTTCATGTTAAATTTTTATAAACAAACATTGACTTGGGCGTTGGTAAAATCTTTGGACTTCCATAACTTCGTCAAAACTGACCCGATTTTCAAAAGCAATAGCTTAAAAGTCATGGTTTGACCCCTAAAATAAAACTGCATTTAAGAAATTACATTTAAATAAAATTCGATTTTTGGTCAGATTTCATGTTAAATTTTTATAAACAAACATTGACTTGGGCATTGGTAAAATCTTTGGACTTCCATAACTTCGTCAAAAGCGACCCGATTTTCAAAAGCAATAGCTTAAAAGTCATGGTTTGACCCCTCAAATAAAACTGCATTTAAGAAATTACATTTAAATAAAATTCGATTTTTGGTCAGATTTCATGTTAAATTTTTATAAACAAACATTGACTTGGGCATTGGTAAAATCTTTCGACTTCCATAACTTCGTCAAAACTGACCCGATTTTCAAAAGCAATAGCTTAAAAGTCATGGTTTGACCCCTAAATAAAACTGCATTTAAGAAATTACATTTAAATAAAATTCGATTTTTGGTCAGATTTCATGTTAAATTTTTATAAACAAACATTGACTTGGGCATTGGTAAAATCTTTGGACTTCCATAACTTCGTCAAAAGCGACCCGATTTTCAAAAGCAATAGCTT
>JARNME010000012.1:8181020-8576818 GCA_030179655.1 Scaptomyza flava
CAAATCTTTCGACTTCCATAACTTCGTCAAACTGACCCGATTTTCAAAGCAATAGCTTAAAACTCCTGGTTTGCACCCTAAAATAAAACTGCATTTAAGAAATTAAATTTAAATAAAATTCGATTTGGTCAGAGTTCATGTTAAAATTTTATAAAAAAAAACTTGACCTGGGCATGGTACAAATCTTTCGACTCCTAACTTCGTCAAAAGTGAACCGATTTAAAAGCACGAGCGTAAAAGTCATGGTTGGCCCCCTAAAATAAAACTGCATTTAAGAAGTACATTTAAATAGAAACTTCGATTTTTGGTCATGCTTTCAGGTTCAAATTTTATTAACAAACATGAACGATGGGCGTTGGTCAAATTCTTTCGACCCTTCAATACTTCGTCCAAAAAATCGGACCCGATTTTCAAAAGCAATAGCTTAACAGTCATGGTGTGGCCCTTCAAATAAAACGCATTTAAGAAATCAGTTCAATAAAATTCGATTTTTGGTCAAGCTTTCATGTTAAGACTTTTATAAACAAACTGCCATTGGGCCCATGGTACAAATCTTTCGCCCTCTATACAACGTCGTCAAAAGCGGACCCGATTTTCAAGAGCCATAGCTGAAAAGTCATGGTTTGACCCCTAAATAAAAACCGCCATTAAGAAATTACATTTAAATAAAAACTCGGATTTTTGGTCAGATTGCATGTTAAAATTTATGAACTACACATCGACTGGGCATGGGTCACATCTTGCGCCTTCCATACCTTCGTCCAAACTGACCCGATTTTCAAAAGCAATAGGCGTAAAAGTCCATGGTTGGCCCCCGAAACATAACCGGCATTTAAGCAACTGACATTTAAATCACACTCGCTTTTTGGTCCAGCGTTCATGTCTAAACTTTTCTAAAACACCATCGACGAGGGCCTGGGCCAATCGTTGCGACCCTCCATCCCTTCGTCCCATACGTGCCCCGGTTTTCCCACGGCACTAGCCCTTGCAAAAGTCATGGTGTGGCCCCCACAATCCAACTGCCCTTCCCGCAAGTCCATTTCCGAAACATCGATTTTTGGTCCGATTTCATCGTTACAATGTTATCCACAAACAACTTGACATGGGCAGTGGTCAAGTCTTGCGGCCTTCCCTAACTTCGTCCAAAACGGACCCGATTTTCACAAGGGGCAATACCGTCCCGTCCTGGTTTGCCCCCTCGCCTACCCCTGCCTTACGCAGACGATTTCACCTCCCCTTCGCTTTTTGGTCCAGTTCCCTGTCCACCTTTTCTCCCCCCACCCTTGGACTGGGCCTTGGTCCCCTCGTTCGGCCTTCCTCTCCCCGTGTCCCCCCGCGCCCGCTTTTCCCCCGCCCCTAGCTTCACCGTCCTGGTTTGGCCCCTCCACTCCCCCTGCCTTTCGCCCTTCCCTTTCCCTCCCCTTCGCTTTTTGGTCCTTCCTGTTCCCTTTTATCCCCCCCCCTTGCCTTGGGCCTTGGTCCCCTCTTTCGCCTTCCCCCACCTTCGTCCCCCCGTGCCCGCTTTTCCCCGCCCCTCGCTTCCCCGTCCTGGTTTGGCCTCTCGCCTCCCCCTGCCTTTCCGCCCTTCCCTTTCCCTCCCGTTCGCTTTTTGGTCCTCTTCCTGTTCCTCTTTTCTCCCCCCCCTTGCCTTGGGCCTGGTCCCCTCTTCGCCTTCCCTCCTTCGTCCCCCCCTGCCCCGCTTTCCCCCCGCCCTCGCTTCCCCGTCCTGGTTTGCTCCTCGCCTCCCCCTGCTTTCGCCCTTCCCTTCCCTCCCTTCGCTTTTGGTCCGTTCCTGTTCCCTTTTCTCCCCCCCCTTGCTTGGGCCTTGGTCCCCTCTTTCGCCTTCCTCCCTTCGTCCCCCGTGCCCCGCTTTTCCCCCGCCCTCGCTTCCCGTCCTGGTTTGGCTCCCTCACTCCCCCTGCCTTTCCGCCCTCCCTTTCCCTCCCTTCGCTTTTGGTCCGCTTCCTGTTCCCTTTTCTCCCCCCACCTGCCTTGGGCCTTGGTCCACTCTTTCGCCTTCCCTCCTTCGTCCCCCCTGCCCCGCTTTTCCCCCGCCCTCGCTTCCCCGTCCTGGTTGGCCTCCCTCCCTCCCCTGCCTTTCCGCCCTTGCCTTTCCCTCCCCTTCGCTTTTTGGTCCGCTTTCCTGTTCCCTTTTTCCCCCCACCTTGCCTTGGGCCTTGGTCCCCTCTTTCGCCTTCCCTCCCTTCGTCCCCCTGCCCGCTTTTCCCCCGCCCTCGCTTCCCTTCCTGGTTTGGCTCTCCCTCCCCCTGCCTTTCCGCCCTTCCCTTTCCTCCCCTTCGCTTTTGGTCCTTTCCTGTTCCCTTTTCTCCCCCCCCTGCCTTGGGCCTTGGTCCCCTCTTTCGCCTTCCCTCCCTTCGTCCCCCCTGCCCCGCTTTCCCCAGCCTCGCTTCCCCGTCATGGTTTGCCCGCCTCCCACCCTGCTTTCCGCCCTTCCCTTTCACTCCCCTTCGCTTTTGGTCGCTTCATGTTCCCCTTTTCTCCCCCACATTGACTTGGGCCTTGGTCCACTCTTTCGCCTTCCCCTCCTTCGTCCCCCCTGCCCCCGCTTTTCCCCCCCCCTCGCCTCCTCCCGTCCTGGTTTGCCCTCTCCATCCCCCTGCCTTTCCGCCCTTCCTTTCCCTCCCTTCGCTTTTTGGTCCGCTTTCTGTTCCCCTTTTCTCCCCCCCCTTGCCTGGGCCTTGGTCCCCCTCTTCCGCCTTCCCCTCCCCTTCCCCCCCCTGCCCCGCTTTTCCCCCGCCCTCGCTCCCCGTCCTGGTTTGCCCCTCACCTCCCCTGCCTTCCGCCCTCCCTTTCCCTCCCCTTCGCTTTTTGGTCCTTTCCTGTTCCCCTTTTCTCCCCCCCCTTGCCTTGGGCTTGGTCCCCTCTTTCGCCTTCCCTCCCTTCGTCCCCCTGCCCCGCTTTTCCCCCGCCCTCGCTTCCCGTCCGGGTTGGCCTCCTCGCCTCCCCCTGCCTTTCCGCCCTTCCTTTCCCTCCCCTTCGCTTTTTGGTCGCTTTCCTGTTCCCTTTTCTGCCCCCCCCTTGCCTTGGGCCTTGGTCCCATCTTTCGCCTTCCCTCCCTTCCTCCCACCTGCCCCGCTTTTCCAACCGCCATCGCTCCCACGTCCTGGTTTGCCCCTCACCTCCACCTGCATTTCCGCCCTTCGCTTTACCTCACCTTCGCTTTTTGGTCCGCTTTCCTGTTCCCTTTTTCACCCCACCTGCCTTGGGCATTGGTCACCTCTTCGGCCTTCCCCTTCGTCAACTGGCCCCGCTTTTCCCCCGCACCTCGCTTCACCGTCCTGGTTTGCCCCCTCCACTACCACTGCCTTTCCGCACTTCCCTTTCCATCCCTGCTCGCTTTTGGTCGCTTCCTGTTACACGTTTCTCGCCCCCCCCTTGCCTTGGGCCTGGTCACCCTCTTTCGCCTTCCCTCCCTTCTCCCCCACCTGCCCGCTTTTCCCCCGCCATCGCTTCCCCGTCCTGGTTGCCCCCTCCCTCCCCCCTGCCTTTCCGCCCTTCCCTTCCCCTCCCCTTCGCTTTTTGGTCCGCTTTCATCGTTTTTCTCCCCCCCCCATTGCTTGGGCCTTGTCCCCTCTTTCGCCTTCCCTCCCTTCGTCCCCCCTGCCCCGCTTTTCCCACCCGCCCTCCCGTCCCCGTCCTGGTTGCCCCCCTCCCCCCTCCCCCCTGCCCTTCCGCCCTTCCCCTTTCCCTCCCCCGAGCTTTGGTCCGACTTCCTGTGCACCTTTTCTACCCCCCCCCCCTTGCCCGGCATTGGTCCCCAACTCCGTACTTCCCCTTCCATTCCCTCCCCCCTGCCCCGATTCCCCCCCCCCCGATCCCTCTCCTCCAAACGTCCTGGTTTGCCCCTCCCCGCCCCTCCCCCCTGCCTTTCACCGACCTTCCCTGTACCTGACCCTTCGCTTTTTGGTTCCCGATTTCTGTTCCCATTTTCTACAACACACCATTGGACTTGGGCATTGGGTCAAAAATTTTGGCCTTCCATACCTTCCGTCCCCCCCCCCGCCGCTTTTTCACCAGCCATCGCTTAAACGTCCTGTGTGACCCCCTTAAAATGAACCTGCCTTTCCAATTCCTTTCAATAATATTCGCTTTGTGGTCAGTTTCATGTTAAATTGTTTCCAACACAGCGACTTGGGCATTGGTAAACTTCTTGGCTTCATCCCTTCGTCCACACTAATTACCTTCTTTCTCTAGCGCCCGC
Organism: Scaptomyza flava; assembly: GCA_030179655.1. Classification (NCBI taxonomy): domain Eukaryota; kingdom Metazoa; phylum Arthropoda; class Insecta; order Diptera; family Drosophilidae; genus Scaptomyza; species Scaptomyza flava. The sequence goes on from JARNME010000012.1 coordinate 8,185,243, forward strand.
CTTTCCCCCCAGCCCTGTTCCCCGTCCGGTTGACCCTCCATCACCCGCCTTTCAGCACTTAGCTTTCCATCAACTTCGTTTTTGGTCCGCTTTTCTGGTCACGTTTTCTACACACCTTGCATTGGCGTTGGTTCAATCTTTGGACTTCCTCCCTCGTCCAACCTGACCCGCTTTCCCAGCCCTCGCTTCCAAGTCTGGTTTGACCCCCTACACTAACACTGCCTTCAGCCAGTAATTTCCCCCCTTCGCTTTTATCCGATTTCCTGTTAAATTTTGTCCCCCCTCCTGCCTGGGCTTGGTAAATCTTTCGCCTTCATACCCTTCTCCCCCCGGCCCGCCGTTTTCCCCACCCCTCGCTTAAAAAGTCCTGGTTGCCCCCTCCCTCACACGGCTTTAAGAACTTCACATTTAATACCCCTCGCTTTTTGGCCGCTTTCATGTTCATTTTTATAAAAACCCTTGATGGGCCTGGTCCCCCTCTTGGACTTCCCTACCTTGTCCGAAACTGGACCCCGCTTTCACCAGCCCTCGCTTCAACAAGTTCGCTGGTTGACCCCCTCCCCCATAACCTGCCTTCTCCGCCCTTCCCTCCTCTACACCTTCACACTGAGCTTTTTGGTCCGAGTCATGTTCCATTTTGTATGTACCACACCCCTTGCCCCTGGGCATTGGTACAATCCTTGCGACCTCCTCACTCCGTCCCACTGCGCCCCGATTTCAAAAGCCATAGCGTCACCGGCACTGGTTTGCCCCCTACATCTAACACTGCCTTTCCGACCTCTACCTTTCCCAAACACTGCGATCTGCGGTCCGCAGTTTCACTGTCTGGAAATTTTTCTCGCGCCCGCCACCAGTGATGGAGCGAATGGGCTGTGGTCCCATCTGTCGGCTTCCCTCACTTCGTCAACCCTGCCCGGATTTTCGCACCGCATAGCTTAACCTAGTCCGCCGTCTGGTATTGCCGCCCTACCGCAGACCAGCGCCCTGTGAAGACAACTACCTATCAACGAATCGTCGCGTTGTTGGTCCGATCTTCCATGCTGGGTCGCTCGAGTTTTATACACCCGCGCCCCTCGCTTGGGGCGCTAGGACGAGATTAGCGCGGACAGAGAAAAGCCCGCTTTCGAGTACGACTTACCTGCTAGAACCATGTTCGCTCAAACACTAGACCCAGCTTGTTCCACCTGGACAGCACTCGCGTACCCGGGTCCTGGTTGACCCCTACCCTGCACTCTGCCTTCAAAACGACTACTCTCCTGTCCTGCACACTTCGATCTTTTGGTCACGCATGTCCGTGGTCACTTTGTGATACACCACGACCCTCGACGTGGGCCAGGTCAATCGTTGGCCTTCGCACTGCGTCACCAATGCCCGTACTTGCCAGCCATGCTTAACGTCATGGTGCGCCCTCACTACACCCTGCATCGCCCGCCCTTTCCCTCCCATTCGGCACTACTGATCAGCTTTCCTGTTACAGGGGATAAACAAGCGGCGGGCCCTTCGACAAGCGGCGAGTTCAGAACTCCTCAAACCGCACTCGCGGTGACAGAAAGACAGTAGCGGAAACAGGTCAGCGTTTGACCGGCCAGATAACAGGCAGGTAGAATGTACAGGTACCAAACACTCGGCCTGTGGGCAGAGTGCGGTAAGATATATGGGGTCTGAACAGAACTTGACCGGGGCTCCGGTACCCAACTTTGGACTCCGCTCCTTCTCACCCGACCGTAATAGCCACACCGCGTCACAGTCCTGGTTGGACCCCACAACCCACGATTACAGAAATTGAGCACGACCTAAGTGCACGCGTTCTTGGCAGGCTTCATGTAAATTTTTCTACACAAACATGAACTTGGGCATGGGTAAAATCTTTCGACTTCCATAACTTCGTCAAAACTGACCCGATTTTCAAAAGCAATAGCTTAAAAGTCATGGTTTGACCCCTAAATAAAACTGCATTTAAGAAATTACATTTAAATAAATTCGATTTTTGGTCAGATTTCATGTTAAATTTTTATAAACAAACATTGACTTGGGCATTGGTAAAATCTTTGGACTTCCATAACTTCGTCAAAACTGACCCGATTTTCAAAAGCAATAGCTTAAAAGTCATGGTTTGACCCCTAAATAAAACTGCATTTAAGAAATTACATTTAAATAAAATTCGATTTTTGGTCAGATTTCATGTTAAATTTTTATAAACAAACATTGACTTGGGCATTGGTAAAATCTTTCGACTTCCATAACTTCGTCAAAACTGACCCGATTTTCAAAAGCAATAGCTTAAAAGTCATGGTTTGACCCCTCAAATAAAACTGCATTTAAGAAATTACATTTAAATAAAATTCGATTTTTGGTCAGATTTCATGTTAAATTTTTATAAACAAACATTGACTTGGGCATTGGTAAAATCTTTCGACTTCCATAACTTCGTCAAAACTGACCCGATTTTCAAAAGCAATAGCTTAAAAGTCATGGTTTGACCCCTAAAATAAAACTGCATTTAAGAAATTACATTTAAATAAATTCGATTTTTGGTCAGATTTCATGTTAAATTTTTATAAACAAACATTGACTTGGGCATTGGTAAAATCTTTGGACTTCCATAACTTCGTCAAAACTGACCCGATTTTCAAAAGCAATAGCTTAAAAGTCATGGTTTGACCCCTAAAATAAAACTGCATTTAAGAAATTACATTTAAATAAAATTCGATTTTTGGTCAGATTTCATGTTAAATTTTTATAAACAAACATTGACTTGGGCATTGGTAAAATCTTTGGACTTCCATAACTTCGTCAAAACTGACCCGATTTTCAAAAGCAATAGCTTAAAAGTCATGGTTTGACCCCTAAAATAAAACTGCATTTAAGAAATTACATTTAAATAAAATTCGATTTTTGGTCAGATTTCATGTTAAATTTTATAAACAAACATTGACTTGGGCATTGGTAAAATCTTTGGACTTCCATAACTTCGTCAAAACTGACCCGATTTTCAAAAGCAATAGCTTAAAAGTCATGGTTTGACCCCTAAAATAAAACTGCATTTAAGAAATTACATTTAAATTAAATTCGATTTTTGGTCAGATTTCATGTTAAATTTTTATAAACAAACATCGACTTGGGCATTGGTAAAATCTTTGGACTTCCATAACTTCGTCAAAACTGACCCGATTTTCAAAAGCAATAGCTTAAAAGTCATGGTTTGACCCCTAAAATAAAACTGCATTTAAGAAATTACATTTAAATAAAATTCGATTTTTGGTCAGATTTCATGTTAAATTTTTATAAACAAACATTGACTTGGGCATTGGTAAAATCTTTCGACTTCCATAACTTCGTCAAAACTGACCCGATTTTCAAAAGCAATAGCTTAAAAGTCATGGTTTGACCCCTAAAATAAAACTGCATTTAAGAAATTACATTTAAATAAAATTCGATTTTTGGTCAGATTTCATGTTAAATTTTTATAAACAAACATTGACTTGGGCATTGGTAAAATCTTTCGACTTCCATAACTTCGTCAAAACTGACCCGATTTTCAAAAGCAATAGCTTAAAAGTCATGGTTTGACCCCTAAAATAAAACTGCATTTAAGAAATTACATTTAAATAAAATTCGATTTTTGGTCAGATTTCATGTTAAATTTTATAAACAAACATTGACTTGGGCATTGGTAAATCTTTGGACTTCCATAACTTCGTCAAAACTGACCCGATTTTCAAAAGCAATAGCTTAAAAGTCATGGTTTGACCCCTAAATAAAACTGCATTCAAGAAATTACATTTAAATAAAATTCGATTTTTGGTCAGATTTCATGTTAAATTTTTATAAACAAACATTGACTTGGGCATTGGTAAAATCTTTGGACTTCCATAACTTCGTCAAAACTGACCCGATTTTCAAAAGCAATAGCTTAAAAGTCATGGTTTGACCCCTAAAATAAAACTGCATTTAAGAAATTACATTTAAATAAATTCGATTTTTGGTCAGATTTCATGTTAAATTTTTATAAACAAACATTGACTTGGGCATTGGTAAAATCTTTGGACTTCCATAACTTCGTCAAAACTGACCCGATTTTCAAAAGCAATAGCTTAAAAGTCATGGTTTGACCCCTAAAATAAAACTGCATTTAAGAAATTACATTTAAATAAAATTCGATTTTTGGTCAGATTTCATGTTAAATTTTTATAAACAAACATCGACTTGGGCATTGGTAAAATCTTTGGACTTCCATAACTTCGTCAAAACTGACCCGATTTTCAAAAGCAATAGCTTAAAAGTCATGGTTTGACCCCTAAATAAAACTGCATTTAAGAAATTACATTTAAATAAAATTCGATTTTTGGTCAGATTTCATGTTAAATTTTTATAAACAAACATCGACTTGGGCATTGGTAAAATCTTTCGACTTCCATAACTTCGTCAAAACTGACCCGATTTTCAAAAGCAATAGCTTAAAAGTCATGGTTTGACCCCTAAAATAAAACTGCATTTAAGAAATTACATTTAAATAAAATTCGATTTTTGGTCAGATTTCATGTTAAATTTTTATAAACAAACATTGACTTGGGCATTGGTAAAATCTTTGGACTTCCATAACTTCGTCAAAACTGACCCGATTTTCAAAAGCAATAGCTTAAAAGTCATGGTTTGACCCCTCAAATAAAACTGCATTTAAGAAATTACATTTAAATAAAATTCGATTTTTGGTCAGATTTCATGTTAAATTTTTATAAACAAACATTGACTTGGGCATTGGTAAAATCTTTCGACTTCCATAACTTCGTCAAAACTGACCCGATTTTCAAAAGCAATAGCTTAAAAGTCATGGTTTGACCCCTAAATAAAACTGCATTTAAGAAATTACATTTAAATAAAATTCGATTTTTGGTCAGATTTCATGTTAAATTTTTATAAACAAACATCGACTTGGGCATTGGTAAAATCTTTGGACTTCCATAACTTCGTCAAAACTGACCCGATTTTCAAAAGCAATAGCTTAAAAGTCATGGTTTGACCCCTAAATAAAACTGCATTTAAGAAATTACATTTAAATAAAATTCGATTTTTGGTCAGATTTCATGTTAAATTTTTATAAACAAACATTGACTTGGGCATTGGTAAAATCTTTCGACTTCCATAACTTCGTCAAAACTGACCCGATTTTCAAAAGCAATAGCTTAAAAGTCATGGTTTGACCCCTAAAATAAAACTGCATTTAAGAAATTACATTTAAATAAAATTCGATTTTTGGTCAGATTTCATGTTAAATTTTTATAAACAACATCGACTGGGCATTGTAAAATCTTGGTTTGCATTTAAGAAATACATTAATAAATTCGATTTTGTCAGATTCATGTAATTTTTAACAACATGACTTGGCATTGGTAAATCTTCGACTTCCATAACTTCGTCAAAGCTGACCCGATTTTCAAAAGCAATAGCTTAAAAGTCATGGTTTGACCCCTAAATAAAACTGCATTTAAGAAATTACATTTAAATAAAATTCGATTTTTGGTCAGATTTCATGTTAAATTTTATAAACAAACATCGACTTGGGCATTGGTAAAATCTTTGACTTCCATAACTTCGTCAAAACTGACCCGATTTTCAAAAGCAATAGCTTAAAAGTCATGGTTTGACCCCTAAATAAAACTGCATTTAAGAAATTACATTTAAATAAAATTCGATTTTTGGTCAGATTTCATGTTAAATTTTTATAAACAAACATTGACTTGGGCATTGGTAAAATCTTTCGACTTCCATAACTTCGTCAAAACTGACCCGATTTTCAAAAGCAATAGCTTAAAAGTCATGGTTTGACCCCTCAAATAAAACTGCATTTAAGAAATTACATTTAAATAAAATTCGATTTTTGGTCAGATTTCATGTTAAATTTTTATAAACAAACATTGACTTGGGCATTGGTAAAATCTTTGGACTTCCATAACTTCGTCAAAACTGACCCGATTTTCAAAAGCAATAGCTTAAAAGTCATGGTTTGACCCCTAAAATAAAACTGCATTTAAGAAATTACATTTAAATAAAATTCGATTTTTGGTCAGATTTCATGTTAAATTTTTATAAACAAACATTGACTTGGGCATTGGTAAAATCTTTCGACTTCCATAACTTCGTCAAAACTGACCCGATTTTCAAAAGCAATAGCTTAAAAGTCATGGTTTGACCCCTAAAATAAAACTGCATTTAAGAAATTACATTTAAATAAAATTCGATTTTTGGTCAGATTTCATGTTAAATTTTATAAACAAACATCGACTTGGGCATTGGTAAAATCTTTGGACTTCCATAACTTCGTCAAAACTGACCCGATTTTCAAAAGCAATAGCTTAAAAGTCATGGTTTGACCCCTAAAATAAAACTGCATTTAAGAAATTACATTTAAATAAAATTCGATTTTTGGTCAGATTTCATGTTAAATTTTATAAACAAACATTGACTTGGGCATTGGTAAAATCTTTCGACTTCCATAACTTCGTCAAAACTGACCCGATTTTCAAAAGCAATAGCTTAAAAGTCATGGTTTGACCCCTAAAATAAAACTGCATTTAAGAAATTACATTTAAATAAAATTCGATTTTGGTCAGATTTCATGTTAAATTTTTATAAACAAACATTGACTTGGGCATTGGTAAAATCTTTCGACTTCCATAACTTCGTCAAAACTGACCCGATTTTCAAAAGCAATAGCTTAAAAGTCATGGTTTGACCCCTAAAATAAAACTGCATTTAAGAAATTACATTTAAATAAAATTCGATTTTTGGTCAGATTTCATGTTAAATTTTTATAAACAAACATCGACTTGGGCATTGGTAAAATCTTTGGACTTCCATAACTTCGTCAAAACTGACCCGATTTTCAAAAGCAATAGCTTAAAAGTCATGGTTTGACCCCTAAAATAAAACTGCATTTAAGAAATTACATTTAAATAAAATTCGATTTTTGGTCAGATTTCATGTTAAATTTTTATAAACAAACATTGACTTGGGCATTGGTAAAATCTTTCGACTTCCATAACTTCGTCAAAACTGACCCGATTTTCAAAAGCAATAGCTTAAAAGTCATGGTTTGACCCCTAAATAAAACTGCATTTAAGAAATTACATTTAAATAAAATTCGATTTTTGGTCAGATTTCATGTTAAATTTTTATAAACAAACATTGACTTGGGCATTGGTAAAATCTTTCGACTTCCATAACTTCGTCAAAACTGACCCGATTTTCAAAAGCAATAGCTTAAAAGTCATGGTTTGACCCCTAAAATAAAACTGCATTTAAGAAATTACATTTAAATAAAATTCGATTTTTGGTCAGATTTCATGTTAAATTTTTATAAACAAACATCGACTTGGGCATTGGTAAAATCTTTCGACTTCCATAACTTCGTCAAAACTGACCCGATTTTCAAAAGCAATAGCTTAAAAGTCATGGTTTGACCCCTCAAATAAAACTGCATTCAAGAAATTACATTTAAATAAAATTCGATTTTTGGTCAGATTTCATGTTAAATTTTTATAAACAAACATCGACTTGGGCATTGGTAAAATCTTTGGACTTCCATAACTTCGTCAAAACTGACCCGATTTTCAAAAGCAATAGCTTAAAAGTCATGGTTTGACCCCTCAAATAAAACTGCATTTAAGAAATTAGATTTAAATAAAATTCGATTTTTGGTCAGATTTCATGTTAAATTTTTATAAACAAACATCGACTTGGGCATTGGTAAAATCTTTGGACTTCCATAACTTCGTCAAAACTGACCCGATTTTCAAAAGCAATAGCTTAAAAGTCATGGTTTGACCCCTAAAATAAAACTGCATTTAAGAAATTACATTTAAATAAAATTCGATTTTTGGTCAGATTTCATGTTAAATTTTTATAAACAAACATTGACTTGGGCATTGGTAAAATCTTTCGACTTCCATAACTTCGTCAAAACTGACCCGATTTTCAAAAGCAATAGCTTAAAAGTCATGGTTTGACCCCTAAAATAAAACTGCATTTAAGAAATTACATTTAAATAAAATTCGATTTTTGGTCAGATTTCATGTTAAATTTTTATAAACAAACATCGACTTGGGCATTGGTAAAATCTTTGGACTTCCATAACTTCGTCAAAACTGACCCGATTTTCAAAAGCAATAGCTTAAAAGTCATGGTTTGACCCCTAAAATAAAACTGCATTTAAGAAATTACATTTAAATAAAATTCGATTTTTGGTCAGATTTCATGTTAAATTTTTATAAACAAACATCGACTTGGGCATTGGTAAAATCTTTCGACTTCCATAACTTCGTCAAAACTGACCCGATTTTCAAAAGCAATAGCTTAAAAGTCATGGTTTGACCCCTAAAATAAAACTGCATTTAAGAAATTACATTTAAATAAAATTCGATTTTTGGTCAGATTTCATGTTAAATTTTTATAAACAAACATCGACTTGGGCATTGGTAAAATCTTTGGACTTCCATAACTTCGTCAAAACTGACCCGATTTTCAAAAGCAATAGCTTAAAAGTCATGGTTTGACCCCTCAAATAAAACTGCATTTAAGAAATTAGATTTAAATAAAACTCGATTTTGGTCAGATTTCATGTTAAATTTTTATAAACAAACATCGACTTGGGCATTGGTAAAATCTTTCGACTTCCATAACTTCGTCAAAACTGACCCGATTTTCAAAAGCAATAGCTTAAAAGTCATGGTTTGACCCCTAAAATAAAACTGCATTTAAGAAATTACATTTAAATAAAATTCGATTTTTGGTCAGATTTCATGTTAAATTTTTATAAACAAACATCGACTTGGGCATTGGTAAAATCTTTCGACTTCCATAACTTCCTCAAAACTGACCCGATTTTCAAAAGCAATAGCTTAAAAGTCATGGTTTGACCCCTAAAATAAAACTGCATTTAAGAAATTACATTTAAATAAAATTCGATTTTTGGTCAGATTTCATGTTAAATTTTTATAAACAATCATCGACTTGGGCATTGGTAAAATCTTTCGACTTCCATAACTTCGTCAAAACTGACCCGATTTTCAAAAGCAATAGCTTAAAAGTCATGGTTTGACCCCTAAAATAAAACTGCATTCAAGAAATTACATTTAAATAAAGTTCGATTTTTGGTCAGATTTCATGTTAAATTTTTATAAACAAACATTGACTTGGGCGTTGGTAAAATCTTTGGACTTCCATAACTTCGTCAAAACTGACCCGATTTTCAAAAGCAATAGCTTAAAAGTCATGGTTTGACCCCTAAAATAAAACTGCATTTAAGAAATTACATTTAAATAAAATTCGATTTTTGGTCAGATTTCATGTTAAATTTTTATAAACAAACATTGACTTGGGCATTGGTAAAATCTTTGGACTTCCATAACTTCGTCAAAACTGCCCCGATTTGAACTTGAACAACTTGAATAAAACTGCATTTAAATATCTTTATTTAAATGAAATTCGATTTTTGGTCGAAATTCATGTTAAAATTTTATGCCAAAAAATCGACATCATCATTTGGCAAATCGAAAATCGATTTATAGTCAAGATGTATGTCTCCGACGACAAATTTCCGGTGCGACCTCATACCTCTGCCAAGAAAAATAAGACATATCTCCATTAGGTTTTTTGACAAAGTTATCGATAAGTGAAGTTATAGTGTTAAGTATTATATTCTCTCGGTAGTACAGTCTCTGAAAGTGAAAACAGCAAAGCATTCGTATCTTTATCATTTACACATTTCATTGAGAGAAATAAAAATTTTCCACTCTTTTAAAAACGCTTTATTTACTTGGGTTCTTTTAATGAACTTAAAAACCCGACAATGAACGGCTTTTCATAAGCCCTTATTCATGTGTGTTCCGATTCAATAAATGATTGGCCAATATTGTTTTGTGCTTGCGTAATTCACTTTGTGTTTGTGCCGGCAACCAAGAAACAAACAATGTTCTGGGTAGGCGTTAAGAGGGTGTTATCCTTTAGCGCCTTCGCTTTATAAGCAACACACAAAACCCAACCAAACAAAAATCGGCAGCTAAGAGTTCGTCGTTTTGCCATCGTTCGTCGGTCACGTAATTGTAGCCTCGATCCAAAGACTAGAACCAAGCCGAGCCCTCAAACACAAAAGAGAATTTACAATGCCCGCAAGGATAGCAACAACAAGAATATAAAGAAGAAGATGAATAAAAGCAAGACGTGCGACTCTAGGCCCATTGTATGGGTATTGCCAATTTTAGAGTTTCGCTTTGTGGTCAAATCGAGCAGTTGAGTCGACCACCGCCTGCTGTCCATAATGAATGAATTCCATTAAAGATTTATGCCAGTTTGATGATGCCGCATCGCATCGAGGATCGAGGAACGAGGATCGAGGAGTAGGCAACGCCCAGTATTGTCTTGATTGAAGGTTGATTTGTTGCGTTTAGTTGGCCGATCTGTCGGTTGTTTCCTCTGATGAGATTAGCACACGTGTTGAACACGCATAAAAATGCCATTGTGTAGGTGCATCAAGGGGATATTGACTAAGAATCAGAATGAGAGAGGTGGCAAGGGTGACAATGAAGGCGTTGCGGCGGCTGCTTGAAAGGTTGTTAAATTTTTATTTTGACAAATGACGTTTCAATTGCAATTGTTCACACAGCATGTGGCCAAAAATAAGAAGAAAAAAATAAAGACAATTGTTCCCCTCTCCTCACTCATTGCAGTCGCCGCAGCATAATTCAAATTGAAACTGCGCAATTCATTTGGGGCAGATCAAACAAATCGTAAAAGGCAAGCAGCGCGCGAGAAAACGTGATTGGAGCCACCTCAAGCTAACGCCACCAACTTGGCCAGGCCGACCAAGTTGGCCAGGTTGCCCAGACGGGCTAAGAGCAAAGCAAGTGTGTCTTTTGAGAAATGGCTTTGTGACTGGCCTCGCTACACTTAACAAAAAATCCTTTGTGAACATAAATGAAAAAGTCTTTTTTTGATTTTGTTTGAAAATAATTTAAAAATATTCGCAATTTAACATTGAAGAAATTAAATACAATGCTTTCATAACAAAAGAATAAAATGTTATGAATAAATATATATATATTTACAAAAAAAAAGTAAAGAAAGGTATACAAAATAATCTATGAACAACTAAAATATTGGATGAATTGACGTGAAACGGTAGAAATCAATACAGAAGTCAATTGAAAAGTGTATTTCCAATCACAAATTAATTTACTTATTTAAAAAATTCTTGTTATAATAACTCAAAAGCTCACACCTTAATCAGAACTTAACTTAAGGTTTATGTGACTTAAAATATCTTTTTTAAAATCAATTAACAAAAATATTTTTCGTAGTGCACCTACAGCGTCGCTTTGGTGCAGCAAAGTGATTTGATCTTTGCACCAAAGTGGTAATCCGCATCTAATAATGTGAAGCATTCGGCGCACGATCCGCCGCTAAGATGGAGCCCGAGCCTCTGGCCAGAGACAGCCACAGCCATAGCCACAGCAACTGCGAATGAGACCTCCCAGTTCGATAGAGACCCCACTGTCTTTCTCTTTCGCACACTCTTTATCTCTTTCCTTGTGTGTGTGTGTGTGTGTGTGTGTGTATCTTGTGGGCTGCGGGAGACTGTGAGCCCAAAGTTGATTGGAGTCAACGATGGAGTTATTTGTACGATTGCAAAGGCCGAGGCCGCTGCCACTGCCGGTTTGGACTCGACCAGCAGCTGCTGCTGGTTCGCAAATTTGCCGAACTGGGCGATCTGTTTTCGCTGCTGGCTGCTGCTGCTGATCAGTGATTGTGCCGCGTATAACAACAAATTATATGCGTCGCGAGTAATTGAGAAATATTGAGACATTATAAAAACGGCGTCGCGCGATATGAGCAGAGAAGAAACTAAGAGAAAGAGAGGTAGATTTTCAAGAGGTGTGTCGACTGCTAGCAATTACAAACAAACAAATCTTCGAACCCCTTCCCTCCTTTGCCACCTGGCATTCTTTCTAATTACAAATAGTTCGAAATCGAAACGTGTGCTTTGGCAGCCCGACTGCTCCGACTTTTGCTCCAACTGCTGCGTCATTCACATTCCCCCTATAAAGACAGATGCCCTCCATGCTCGTTGCGGGCGCCGGGGCAAAGCAAAACGAACGGTGATTTTATTTCATAGATAATTCGCTTAAATTATGGCGCAGCGGCGTCGACTCAATGCCCCAAAGCGACCTACAGCAGCGCCTGATTGGATCGCTCGACTCTCCCTCTCTCTTCCCACACTGCACCCAAACTCCTCTCCTCTCAGCGATCAATATCGATTGAGCGACGTCAATCATGCCACGATTTGTGGAGAAAGAGCTCTCCAGCAGCGTGCAACAAAATGGCCGCAACAAAGCCATAATAACAACTAGTAAGTATTAAAGTATATAAACAATGATGATCAAGCAGAGGGGATGTGCCTTAGAACAGCTTTTAGATAAGAAACTAAGAAAACTTTTATTAATGCGGCTTTTCTGTGTTCATTTTTCAACTATAAAAAAGTTTTGAATAATTAATGTTTCAATGTAATGTTTTATAAAGCAGGTTATTCAGTCAAAAGACACTTTTCTCAATATCCATATAATAGCGTTATCGATATTTATCTCACAAAAATTACTTCAGTTTTATTTTCCCAGTAATCAACTATTTTGTTAAATGCTAATTATTTTTCAATCAATTAAAAATTTTTGGAATCCCTATTAGCTTAAATCCACTAAGTCTTAAGATAGTTAATAAATGCATTTTTCTTTTGCTCATTAAAATAACTTCTACTGCATAAAAAATGCATTAACAAATTTTAATTCAATTTTAGAATTTTGTGACATAATACATCATTTTTTCAGCAGCACTTCAACTGCATCACATTGTGATTATGATAAAAAATGCTTTTTGCCTTTGTCTCTTGTGTGTGTGTATGTTTGTGCAATTGAAAAGTGCTGTCATGCATATTTTATAGTCGCATTTAGCGGAATTAAAACACGCCCCTGAGGCACAGTCATGTGCAAAGAGACACTTGTGTCCAAAAGAGTGTTCGGGGGGTGAAGGGCGTGTGTGTGTGTATGTGTGTAGTAAGCGAGATTGACAAATTGAAACGAATGTGGCCATTCACTTGGAAAACTTCATTAAATACCCCACCTACCCGACTCGGACTGGGGCGGCATATCATAAAAGGCCAGGCAAAGAAGAAGACATGCGTCAGGGACATGGACATTATGACAATATGGCCAGCAAACAAAACACCTCAGCAACTGACAGCCTAACTGGTCGAGAAGGCTCATTCGCACTTGCCAGCAGTACTCAACAGCTCTTGGAATTGAAAATTCTTCAATGTCATCCAAGTTTATTCGCCCTCGGCCCACCCTGAAACACCACCCAGCGCACCACACACAGAAAAAGCGTAACGTGTTTCCGCTTCGCATTTGCACCTGCATTCATTATCCTGAAGTCAGTGTTATTGTTGTGTTTATTCTTGTATTTTTTGTTTTTTTGGTATGCGTAACTAAGTTTTTGCTGTCAGTTTTTATGTTCGCCGCATAATGAAGTCCGATACGGTAGGAGGGTGTTTTTTCTGTTTTTTGGGGGAGGGGATGGGTGCTGATATTGCCCACTGTAAGTTTTGGATACAAGTGCGCGTATCTAATACGATTAAATGCAGTCAAGTGACTTTATTTTTATTAGCACAACTTAATGAACTTGAAATATCTAAACATTTATTACTATTTCAATCTCTTTTTGTGTGTGTGTGGTGAAATTTGAAATTAGAAAGTCAAGTGATTTATGAACGTGCCGTGACTGAAGATTAATCTGTCGTTCGTATAAAATCCAAACAATAGAAATGATAATATATATATTTTTGTTCATCAAACTGAGGTTATGGAGGTGTTGAGTTGGTGAAGATGTTTTGATTAACTTAATTATAGTAACATTTTATTTTTTTTTTAATTTTGATAACCGTGACAAACTGTGCAAGGATGTAAGTATACATAATAATTGCAATTCACCACTCTTCTGAACAAGATTAAGCTTTGTTGAAGTATTAGAAAATACTAAATTTTGCAGTGTAGGACAAATGCGTTGATTTCAGAATCTATTTCCATTCAAATGTTGAATTTAAGACACTTCAAAATCTAATTCATGTAATAAATGAGCTTTCAAGTTGTTCTCTAATCACACTAATTTAACTCTTCTTCAATCACTTCCGTCCAACTCCCCACCCACACACTTCTGTACGCACATGCTTTTGAGCCACCGAAACCGCCCAAGTGGTTCATTAACGAGCGCAAACGATACATTTGATGGCAATGTAATCAACAGATAAAAGAGCGAGAAAGTTTAATTGCAGCTTTTTAGCTTGAAAAGCAAAAGTACACCATAATTAAACTTGCCTTCATATATGTATCTACATATACAGATATGAGTACAAACTAGTGACTAGATAGAGGGGCAAAGAGGTGCTAGCCATGACGCTTGCGCGTAATTGCTGTAACGCACACGAAATGCCGTCAAATAACGGCCTCATGCAACCAACGAACAAGCAACGAACAAGCAACAACAATCGGGTAAAAGGGTGCAACGTTGCGGCCGGCCATTGTTGCTTAGCTTACGTGACTTATTTATGTGGCCTGCATTGTTGTCTACCGATGACGCGAATGCGTCGACGTCGTCGTCGTCGTTGCTGCAACTTAGCCAAATCGCATTCTCATTACTTACGAGGCGTTCGGTGTTGACTGGGCAAGAGATACTACACTTCAAAAAAATATGTGGTATTAATTGTAAAACCTAAATGTCTTTGGGAATGTCGATGATCTAAGAATAAGTAGAAAAAGTTTCTTTCCTGAAATTTTCGGAAAAAGTTGCGTTACATATATTGTATAGTAAACTTTTTACAAAGTTAATTCTTAAGTAATGAAAAATTATTAGGAAATAGAAGCATCTGTTAAAAATACAAAACTTTAAAGCATTAAATACTCAATGGCTTTTGATAACGACTTGTTTTTTTTTCGGTGCAGTTTGTAAATACTCCAGACGGGGATACAGTCATATGGGTACTAAGCTAAACAACCATTAACGTCAGACTCGCGTTAAAAATCGATAGATAGATTGAGCACTGCCAACTACTGAAGGCCGGAGACGCCTCGTGGTCGCCAACGAAGCTCAACGGAGGAGTCCAAAGGCGATTCGAGGCGATCTCTGGCTCTGGCTCTCTCTGCCTTTCAACTCTTGTTTGGCGGCATTGATCAAAGGCGCGCGAAAAACCACCATCATCTTCTTAAAGGTGGTAATTATGTCTCGACGATGCGTCCTCGTCTGCTGTTTGTAGAGTTAGTTAAAGTCAGTTGGTCAAAACGTTCTTATGTGTGTCTTTTTTTTGTATATGTGTGCCAAAAACTTCTTCTCGTTGATAAAGAACTTTAGAATCTTATTCATTGATCGCGGATCGTTGATCGAACTTATTTTTGCGATTCTCGTTGGGAGTGAAAGCTTCACAGTAAATTTGTACACACTTGTGGCCTGGAAAAAGAAAAAAAAAGTAAAATGGCCGACGGCTGCATAACCCGAAATTTAATTTAAGTAGCCTTATAGTAGTAGTAGCAATCGATGCAGCCCTTCATCATAACTCAGCTGTCAGCTGCATGTCACTTTTGTGGCTACCGTTGCTCTCGATGCTGTTGAGGCAGACGGCCGATCGAAATTGTAGAGGCAATTAGTTTGAAATATTATTATCGACACGTACTCCACATTCTCGAAGTGGAGCCGCACCACAATTACCCTCAATTGAAGGGAACATCATTCGTGTTAAACTCTTTGACCACACTCTCGCACTCTTGCCACAAGTCTGTTGAGCTGATTTTACTTGCCCTGCAAACCCGAAGCTACATTTTTTGTATGTGTCGCTTCAATTGAAAAGCTGCTGACAAATGTTGTCATTGATGATCTTACTCCGAACCGCTATTTGAAAATCAAATTGCGTCATTAAGTGGTGGCAATTAGTCTAAACCCAGACACGGACACAGTTGCTATATACACGATTCTATAGACTATAGAGAGAACAAACGGTAGTGGAACGTTGCTTTTTTCAATTATGAATAGAGAATGATTGTTTCGTGCCGTGTTGAATGATAAATTGATGGATGGTTGAAAAGCTCCACAACAAACATACAAACACATATATATTAGACAATGCCAGGCGGGGGAATTCTTCTTTTTTTTTGATGGTACCAAAGCCTCCAAAGCCTTAAGCCGAAGTCATCAAGCTTAATGAGCAGCAATAGAAGCACTCTCGTCGCTTTCAGTCTTTCTCTCTTTGTCTCTCTGTCTCTGTATGTTGAGGGCGGTGTTAATTAATTTGTGACAGATAGAAACAGACAGAGACAGAGCTTATTAATTAGACAATGAGCTTTCGTTGAGACCTCTTCAAAGTTAACTGACTTTACTCGTTTCTCGTTCGAATATGAATATGAATATGAGTGCCAAGTTTGAGTGCAAGTGCGAATAGTTAATGCTGAAAGCTAAAAGCGCAATTATCATTAATAATATGATATTATAATTAAGGTGAATGTATACAGCTCGATTATAGTATAAAAAGTGTACGGGCACACAAATTATAGGTATATCCATGCCACTCTATCTATCTCTTGTTCACTTCCTCTCTCTCTATCTTTCTCGTTTTCTCTCTTTTGACAGCGTTGTAACAGAAATGACACAACAAACGAAGCTCTGTCATGTGAATTCATTTCATTAATTTATTTTCGAGTGTTGAGGCGCAATTCAATTGGTACAAAAACAAGAAAATAAAAGTGTATACAAACAGTAGAGATTCTATAGAATGAACGTCATTAAGTTTAATACAAATATTTTGGGAAGTATTCAAATAAGCTTTCCCACAAGTAACGAGTAACTTAAATAATACTAATTTTAAACGAAACTATTGATCTAAATAAAAATTCAGATTAAAACACAAAATCCTTAAACACGTTTTGGTAAAATATTATTTAAATAAATTCAGTTAAAAAATATATTAAGAGTAATGAAGTTCTTTACAAAGCTAGTTCACTGTACTCGCGCACCAATGCACTACGTGTATGACAAAATAAAAATGACGACAGCAGAATAAATAACGAAAATTACACTGAAATTATAGCAACAATTATTTTCAAATTGAATTACATCCAATTACAAATAAAATGAAATGCAGATGGCATGAAGATACGCGACTCTTTCATTCAGCATAATGGCGTCGTTGTTGGCCGAGACTCGACTTGAGGCCAACGAAGCCAGTTGAAGGGAAGAAAAACGGAACCCCAGCTCCAGCTGGAGAGTTGTAGGCGGGTACGGTTGCAGGTCTGGCTGACTCTGGGATGTGGGTGAGTTTTTGTTCGGAGACTTTAAAAACAGAACGAAAAAAAAAACCAATTAGAGACTTGGTCTGTGCCGCCTGCGGCTGTCACACGGGGGCGGGCGGGCGGGTGGTTGGTCGGTCGGGCGGTGTCCGCTCATAAGTTATTATCCTGCAATTAATTTGGCTAAATGTTCCTCTTTGTGCTGGACTTGTTTTCAAAACGTTTTTGCGCCGACGCGCAGCGCAAGCGCCTGAAAGAGAGATGCTGATTGGCTGCTAACTGTTATGACGTCACGGTTGCATGAGGCATGCAAGACACGCCTGCAACTCGGCTTCGAAACTGTTGCCACACCAGAAACAAGCAGAGAAAGAGAGAGGGATAGAGGTACAAAAAAAAAAGGTAACAGTGCTGGCAAGAAGAAGAGTGAAACCAAGTTCGGAGTAAAGTTTTTAACTGACACTGCAACATGTTTGATGTTCGATGTTGCAATCGAATGTTAGTTTTAAATGGGTACAAAATGATTTAGCTGAAAACAAACTATATTATTTTATTACAGTTATTTCTTAGTACAAATTAAAGTTGTGGGTTGCCTACTGAATGCAAATACTAATTAATAAAATTAAAAATTAAAATTGAAACAGCATTTTCTTCACGTTATTGGGCAAAATTTCTTGTAAAATAATCTTCAGGCTAACATGTTTTAATGTAGGATAGTTTATATTTTCTTGCAACTATCATATTTCTTTTTTGATTAATAGTTTGCTTAATTTCGATAGAAATCTTTATTTAATTTCTATGAAGCCTTAGTTCACACACACATTCACACAGAAACCATAATAGATAAAGTTAATGTTTAGTTTTCAAGCATTGCTCTCTAGCGCTTATCGGAAAAATGGTGGAAACCTTTTAGGCACCGATTGATGCGTTGAAACTATGTGTGGAAAGTTAGCAACGCTGCTGTGGCGACTCGCCTCGACTTGGGTGGCAAATTAAAATTCAATTTTTCAAAATATCAAATCAAATCGCATCAAATCGAACAAATCGAACAAACCCAAAGGGCTCTTAACAATTTTTTGTGGCAATCAGTGTGATGCATCATGGCCCAGAGCGCACATATTGAATGTCAGTCCAATTAATTCGATTTATTTTAATATATACTCTTTGTTAAAACTGACTGATGTTGTTGCTGTTGTTGTTGTGTGCCAGCCCGTGTGTTAATGACGCTTAACAAAATGTAACAAATGCAAGAATTGTTGCATTGGTGTGAAGCTGCATTGTCTGTGGCAAATAAAAAAGGATGCGTAACAAATGTGCCTAACGCACAAAGGGCAAGGGAATTGGCACAGGTTTGCCAGCGGGTGTAGGTAAAACGCATTATAAATCGTGTGATAATCCACACAGTCTACTCAGGCACAAAAGGACACATTAGCCACACATAGTTAGCGCAAGGACCTGCTCAAAAACGATCCTTCGGCGTAGGTGGCTAATGGCAAACAGAGAGAGCGAAAGAGTGAGAAAGAGATTGCACTTTAGTTTTGGTCAATGCCTTTCACACCTACAACGAAAGAGCGTGAAGAATTGTAAATAAGTAACAAAACAGAGAGAGAGAGAGAGAGAGAGCTAAGCTGATCCTTTTGTGTTCCTGTATCTATTTGATCAATGCCGACTTACACAGGTGCCGGGTTGGCCAATAGCCATGCCGCAATTAGGATTTAATACGCACAACCGAAAGATTTATAATTGTGTTAACGAAAAAAAGTGAAAGACGGAAAAACTCGCGTTCCCATTTTACATTTCATGTGAAAAATCCAAAGCAATCTGATTTTAACTGATCCGATCTGAAGGGCGGGCGGCGTCACACGATTTGCTGTTCGAAATATTTGAAAGCTAATTTACACATTTACACCAAAACATTAAAACAAAATAAAAATGTAGCGTCACAGTGTTAATTGTCGACTTACCCTCTAAATTTGTATTCCCTCTAATCTGTATCTAAGCATCTGCATCTGTGGTCTATTCACGCCCCATATTAATCTCCATTATTTGGGTGCTAGCACACAAAAAAAAAATCACTCTCTCTCTCTCTCTCTCTGTTACTCTGTCATCGCGCGGAAGCAATAAAAACTCAAATTACTTTTCGTTTACATCCTGACTTAATTCTTATGTTAATGACAGCAATTAATTTTCGTTCGCCCACACACAAACACACACAGATATAAAGCAGGAAAAGTCATCCCCACTTTGTTGTTGTTTGAACCCAAAAGTCGAAAAGTCAAACAAATCGTGAAACATATTTTTATTGTCGCATCGCAAAAATGCCGCTGGGAGCGATTAATTACTCAAAATGTAGTCAACAAATAAAACCCAAATCTCCAACGTAGCGAATTCTTATCCCTTTTCAATTTCAACCAAAACTTTCTAGCTCTGTCTTTCCGTCTCTCTCGCTCTCTATTTGGTGTTTCGCCCACGCAGTACGTGTCGCCTTGGTCTGATTTATGGGGCGCTGGGCAAACAATAAATTTCAGCACTCCAGGTGCTGATGCACATAAATCAATCCATTAGTTTTTCGCACTCACATGTATTTCGATTTGTTGACGTTGACTTTTATTTGATTGTTTTGCGAAAGGAAAGGGGGGTTGGTTTTGGCTGTGTTGGGGTGCTTGCTGCTTGGGGTTTGTTCTCGATTCGTTGCACTGTTTGTCCGAAGCTTTGCTTTGAGTGACAATAAATTATGGCCATGATTAGTCTAAATTTGCCAAATAAAACGTTACTCAATGCGGAAACTTTGATAGATGCTGCTGTTAATTCCCACAGCATAGCGAACTTCTGTTTTTGTTTGTTTTCGCCTTAATCGACGTTTCCCAACTTTCCCGAAAAACTTTTCTCACGGCTGAAAAGTATTGTGAAAATTGAAAAAAAAAAAATAACCGCTCAACTAAATCTTCAGCAAACATCAATAATAATAACGTGCGAAAGCGACAAAAGTGACATGAAATTTGTGTAACGCCGCAAGGTATGCAGCAAGTTTTAGAGCACTATATGTGTGTGTGCCTGTGCGGTGTGCGTGTGCAACACAGGTGGCAATGTGGCCATTATGGCTAATGGGCTAAACGCAACGTAAGCCCCCCGGCCAAATGAGTTAAGCCAACAAGAAGACGAAGACGAAGCAGCAAACAGAATCAGCTCAAAGTAAAGCGTTAAAGTAAGCCATAAAAAAGAAAGACAAAGCCGTCATTTTTCTAATGAACCAGCAGAAGTAGCCCCAGCAGCAACAGCAAAAGAAAGAGAGAGAGAAGAAGTTAAGAATGCTGATGCTGACCAAGTAGAAGCCAGTTAAAGACTTTTGCTGTTGCGCCTTTAAAGCCAAGTTAGCTCAGCCAATCATGCAGCTGCGCCGAACTTCAAAGCTAAAATCAGACAGTTGGCTCTGGCAGAGGCGCGGATATGAGCCGCTTAACGCAGCCACAGATACGCACGCACACACACACACTCATACACACTTAGTGTTGCCACAGCTTTGATAAATGAGCAGACAGGCGTACAAAGTGGAGAATAACGAGCGAAAAACAGGCTGCCGAGAAGGCTTTCAATGTGACGACTCTCCGAGAGAGTGTGTGTGTGTATGTTTGTGTGTGTGTGTGTGTGTGTAAAGCAGGCTTAATCACATTGCTTGGCCATTGGCCAGGCGGTAAAAGATCAAAGCGCGCTTTAGCTGTTAGATGTGGCTAGCTTGGTGGTCGCCTGGTCGCCTGGTCTTTCTCGGCTGCCTGGCTAGAATGATGGCTAGGTAATTGGCAGGTAGCTGATGCTGCAACCAAATGACATGCCAATGAAAACAACAACAACAAAAGGAACAAATATGTTGTTTGCACAACAACAACAACAACAACAAAAAAGCTCTTCCTCTCCGAATTGTGATATTTTTGCCGACTTTGTCTTCGACTCAGACTTGTCGTATATTCCCATGACATCTCCAATCGATCTCTCATCCAGCGGAAGCGGCACAACTGTATGGCGTTTCAAGACGCCGCCGACACCATCAACAGATCCCCCGTCACTCCAAACTTGCCCCTTGATTTGGGCGCATTTTTGCACATGCGATTTGCGACAAAAAGTGACACGACAAAATTCTGTCAAATTAAAGTCAGTCATGGCGATGGCAACGCCCCATGAACTCCAAAACCGAAACTGAACCGAGCTCATGATATCATTAGCATAACTGTCAAAAGCCAGAAGCCAAAAGCAACAACAAAAGAGGGACCATCCCAGTGGCGTCTCAGTGAGAGGAAGAGGTGGCAGGCAGCAGTCAGATCGACACGCATCGCTGACAAGCAGACAAATTTTGAATGAATAACGACAAACGAATTCGCAGTAGAGACATTAAACAGATGAAAGATCCCAAAGATCACTATAAAAATTGTTAGCTTCGCAGGGTTTGATTTGGCCAGAAATTCGTTCATTTCATGTTTCCCGTTTTTTCATTTACGTTGAAGCATTTGAAAAATCAAAAAACAATAGCATAAATGTAAATACAAACAAATATATAAATCAAATATTAAGTTCTAAGGAAGCTAACGACAAAAACTAAATAAAAAAAACCTAAAAATAAGCGTAGAAACATCTTAATAAAGTCTTAATGTTTATTTATGTTTTTCTTGAAGATATAAAAATATCAGTTAGTCCTTCATAGCTACTTACTCAACGTTGTATAACTGTCTTGCAAATTTTCAATTTTTCAGCTCAATTTCAAAACTTCAATAATGCTTGCACTTTATAACAATTTACATAATGCTCATATCCGATTACTATGTTTCTTTATTCTCCTATAAGACAACAAATTTATGATTTATTTTTGAAGACAAACACCAACTGGTATCCTTCCCAAGCAAACAACTTAAGTGGCTTGATAGCTGCTTGCTTAGTAGCTAAAATGAGGCACATCCTGAAGGAAATGTAGGACATGAAGGAAATGATGGACATGCACTTCCCATGCTTAACAGCACAAGTGCCAACAAAGATGCGCGGCAAATTCGAAAGTAATTGCTGTAAAAAATCGGGAGAATGAAACAAAAAACAACAACGAAAGAAAAGAATAACAATAATAAATGTATGTACAATAACAATCAAAACACACTTGCAACGCCCTCTCAACTTGGCCAGTTGTCAGCCTAAAACAACAAATAAAGCAATCAAACTGAGGAGCTGCACACAGAGATACAGAGATACTGGGAGTTGCAGGCAGTGCGACATGTGTTCTCACACGCGGCACCTTTGTCCATCAGCATTACGTCAGAGACACAGAGTAAAAGAGACTAAAGGTAGAAGGAGAGAGATGAAAACAAATTGTGGGATATTTATAAACGTCAAAATAGCCCAAAAAGGGGAAGAGAGATCTGTGCAAGATCCCTTAAAGATATTTTATGACGCATAAGGCCGAGCCCTGGGCGTGTGAGTGGCCAATCTTTAAGTTTGACATTGGCATTGGATAGAGTATCTGTGTGTGTACGTGTGTGTGTGTGTGAATAGAAACATCAAATAGAGCCAAAAGGGCTGCAGGAATATTGCCATCAAAGGGGCAGCCACAAATCGTAAAACACGCCGAGAATTTCACACTCGCCTTTTTGTTTCTTTTTTGTTGCCACTAGTTTCGGGATCGTAATAAAAATTAAACGGTAGCTAGTTAGGATGCATTCTTGGTAAGTTCAAATAGTTTTGTTTGCATTGATCGGTGTCGGCGGTTTTTGTTCTGCTGCTGTTATTTTGTTTTCGGGATTTTCATTAACAAATCAACTATTCGTGGAAATATGAGGGAAGACGGTGCTTTTGAAGAAGGTTCCCGGAAGAGGATTGAAGAGATTGAATAATCAGGCCAAAATCTTAAACGTTTGTTGCTAATTAAAATCAATTTTTAATGACATTCTCACTTTTTGCCTATGATAAATATATATTCATGAATTTGTTACGGTAGATACACATAAAGATCGTTTGATTGAAAAAAAATCGATCGTGCATAAGATTTGGCGAAGGTGCGTACCAGGCCTGTGTGTCTGTTGTGGTGTGTGTTTGTGTGTGGCAAATAAATAACGAACCAATCATTGAGAAATTAATCACAAATCAACAATTTGACTGCTAATTAAAATGTTTACGCAAATGAATAGATCGATGATGGCAATGAATATTCATAAGCGAATTCGACTCACAAGCACAAACTTAAAATTAATTAAATTAAAATAAATTTTAAGCAAATGATATATAAATGCCACCGACTGCGTTCTTCGCGTTCCATGCTTGCCCCCACCAATAAAATTAATTAATTGTTTCTGCTCACAAAGTCAAAGAAGCCGCTTTAACGGTAGCAAACACACACACACACTGCTGAACAAGAAACTAAAACCTAATCGTGGCCATAATAAATTCCAGATAATGATCAAAACTAGTGGCAACCACAATGTTCCGGGGCCAATGGACCAATCGCAAAGCGCTTGCAACTAATCATAGTTTATTATAGCTTTTTATAGCTAGTATAGTTAGTTGTTGTTGTTGTTGTCAACTATGACAGCATCAATATAACGAGTAACAAAAAATAATTCCTATCAAAAACATCGAATGTAGGTTAAATATAGGCAAATATGGCACAGTGCTATATGACGTTTTATATATTTTTACAGTAGATAATGCTGTAAAATGAATGTCAAACAATATGAGGAGTCAATATTCTTAAAAGATTCTTGTATTTCTTTACCCAGCAGCTTGTCTCTTCAATGCAGCGCTTACTGTACTCGACCAGCTTTTATTTTTGGTGCTGAACATTTAAATTTGTAGTGATTTAATTGACTGAACGCCACTAAATAAAAATGTAAATGAGATTTATGCTGCAATTTGCAAACAGAATTATGTTAATTGCTGTCAGAGTGTGGCAAGGGTGGGCAGCGGGTAGGGTAGTTGGATGCGGAATTCACCCCGATGGCGCAGCGTCAAGTTCTTAAATGCAGTTGAGCGCAAAAAAATAAAATTGTTTATATATACGTACTATATCATTGATTTAAATTAATGGACATGTCAGGCAATTAATAAATGCAAAAACCATGGCAGGCTGTCTAGGAAGGCGTGCAGGTGATGGGGAGCAGGCGGATTCAGGAGGGTTGACGGGGGTGTGAGACGAGGCCAGCAAGCAGAGCGAGAGCATCACACACACACACATGAGAGGCATACACATAGAATAAGATCATTTGTGGCCTATTCTATAGCTTGGGATCTGACTTTTGTTGATCACACTTGAGAGCTCATAAATAACTGATGCATTTTTTTCTCTTTACTGCTCTGTCCATTGGTCGCGCTGTCAATCAAACAAACTGGGACTGAGGCATGCACTCACCCTGATATTAATAGACTCATAAATGAGACAGAGCGACATAGCAAATTTTCGACGCCCAGCTGCATGTGTTGCCAATCAATTTTTGGCCCTATTGTGTCCTGTGATTGTGTCCTGATTGCACTCGAAACTCGAGTCGACCCTAATGAGTTTTCGATTAAGTGTGACATGCTAACGTGTTCTCTACGGCTAATAGATGAGGCATATTGTCTACTCTCTACAGTCAGCTCGCCTCCTTCTCGTCAACCCTCTCGTTTGGTGTTTGGCGTTTGCTCCATTTTTCACTCGAGTGCACAGATTTAATTTGTTTACATTAAAATGCCATAAACTCAAGTACAGTTGAGTGCGTTCGATAGCTGGGCATTCCCCAGAAAACTGTTTAGTCACGTCGCATGCGCCAAACTTGAAATTGTTTCTGATACTTGTAGATATAAGATGCCTTCATTTCCGGTGAGTGTATTGGCTGCTGGCACTCGCCATTTTCACACTCATGCAGCTAATGAGCAATAAAGCTAAATGAAAATGCCGCCAAGGAAAAGGCAAAAAAAACGCCACAACACAGAGAACCAAGAGCAAAAAAAGAGAATAACGCGCACACAAAAGCGCAGCCAACAAATCGATTTGGTCAATTTGTTATTGTTGCTGTGGATGTGTTGCTTTGTGGATGCTGCTCTCCCCAACACACTCTGACCCATCCTGCTCAGGGCAGCATTCTGCTTCTTAAGTTTTTTCTTCTGTTCTTTTTGTGCCTTTTTTTGCACGGGCCAGAGAGCGCGAGAACAGCGTGCAAAACTGGAGTCTTCTTGGGCTTTAGACGGCAAAGTTGAAACGTGTCGGCATCCTTTGATCAGTTCATATTATAAAATACTATGGTCACGCCTTAAAGGCATTAAACGAGATGGCGCTCAGCTTCACACACACACAAACACAATCGGAGTGTAGCAATAGATTCCAGCTTACAAAGTTCTTTGCTGCATTGGCTTCCTCATGAAACACAGCAACAAGCTTCAGCTTCAGCCAGAGCCTCATCATCATCTTGGGCCCATGAGCCAGAGAACAGGAATTGTTATTTCCACATATGGGCAAGCAACAACAAAAAAACAACAGCATTTCCTCGCTTCCTGCCTCAACATGCTGCCTCTCGGCATCTTGGAGGCAACGTCGCAAATGCAACGTCATCTGAAGTGCGGCGCGCGGCAATCAAGTAATATGTTCTCTCACTCTCTCTCTCTCTCTCTTCATCTTCATCTTCTTCAGGCTGGGTCCAGGGCCAGGGCCAGAGTCGTCTCTTGGGCAGCAGCATCAGCTCTTAATGCTTACTCGAGGCGTTGTGGACCACCAAACAAGCAACTCTCTGCGACTGCGACAGCAACTCAAGACTTCGAGGTGTTTCAAATGCGCTTTTTAACTGCATTGTAGTTGATTTGATATTCATACGTGCGCGCAATGATGCCCCTTTACCCTAGTATATACACATTATGTGTGTATCAATATACGTGTGTGTATGCGTTGATGAAGCTCTTTAGTAACAAAAAAAAATAGTAAGAAAAGAGTTGAAAGATGATACATTTGCTTACAGCAAGTCGTTGAATTTATACTCTTTTAGATTGTTGTTAAGTATTTTCAGATATTTTGATTAAAATGACTTAATCAGTAAATCAATAGCTCAAGCATATTCTATGAACATGAATCTGAATATTATTAAAAAGTTAATAAGCTCTTTAAATAAGGTATGTATGTAGTAGTCAATGTGGTCAGAACAATGTTCAGCCATATAATTAGTGTAGTATAGTTTGCTGATTACATTTGCTACTGCTATAAAACAGCAACAACAACAAAAAACTAACAACAACAACGCTATTTTCTTTTGCTCGATTGCCATGGCTACTGTAATTGCCACTTGCATTAATTATGTTAAACACAAGTCTCAATATTTAAACAAGCAGCCGAAAACAAAAAAAGCAACAGCAATAGCTACAAAAAAATGCAGTGCACATGGCAGTGAACCGTTTGTTTGCGCACGGCCAAAAGTAAACTTCAAGTCAAAGAAAGAAAAAAGACCGCTTAGCCACCGTTTTAGCCTTCGCCTTCGCCTTTTGGGCCCCATCAAAGCGGACCGCAGCATCGATGCTAGTATAATTATCACACATCGGTCAAAGTAACAGAAAAAAAAAAAAAAAACTGAACACCATCCACGCGCAACAGCGACAACAGCAGCAGCTTCTGGCCAACTCCACTCAACTAACTCAATTAAGAGGCCAACGGACAAATATTTGTATGCGGCATTCAGTCGAAAAAGTATCTAAACAAAAATTCTCATAAGAGATGTAAATGTGCCGCCATCGAATCGAACATTCAACTTGGAGTGGAGTGGAATGAAGCGTGTGAGTAGCTGGATCAGGGGTCAATATTGATATAGCTAAGAATTTATACCAGCAACAACAACAACAAAAACCACATGTGATACATAGTTCAAACGCAGTTCAGGCCAGTGTAAGCTCGTTTTGAGCTTGCTTACACCGCTGACAAACCCACTCGAACTATGAGTAGTTAGTATGAATGATTCTATGCTGATGTTGTTGAGGTGTTAAGTATCATACCCTGGAGTTTTGTTGGTTAGAAAATAAAATTGTTCCATCATAAAAAACTTTTTGTTTGAACTTTAGATTTGGATTTAACACAAATGCATCCAAATGCATTTCAAATGTAAAGTCAGTTGAAATTAAAAGGAAAACATAATGGAAACATTTCCATTAATTGCTTTCCAGACATTTCAAAATCCCCTCGAATCAATGCTTAGAGGGTATTTACCGAAAGTTTAACATTTCAATTTGAGTCTAACTTTAATTAGCATTCGTTTGTTCATTGTTTTCCCCATTTTTCGTGCTTTCCATTTGCAGCAAGCGTTTGATTTGTTGTCGTTATTGTTTCTCGCTTTTAAGTTTTCTTTTTGTTTATTTGTGAGCTCTTAACTTTTCGGCTATTAACTTTTAGCTGGCTATTGTGGAGTAGCTTGATTAGCGTGGCCGCGTGGCTGCTACCAATGTTGACCTGAAACCCAACGCACATTTTTCTTTGGCTGCTCTTTGACAGCGCTTTGCTCTCAATGTGGGTGGCCATAAACGGCTTACTTCGATTTGCTACTCTTTTTTTATTATTATTTTTTTATATTTTTGGTTTTCTTTTTTGTCGACTGTCGCGCACTTTGTCGGTTTTGGGCCAAGCTGTGTTGGCCATGGCGATGATTACTGTGAAATTGGCAATGTTTAATGCTCGCTCGAGCTCAAAGTGCTGCCACACATTTCAGTGTCTTTACTGTTTAGGTCTAACTACTTTTTTTGTAGTCGTTTTTTTTGTTTGATGAGTTTTCTTAGGCAAGCATTTGCGGGCACGAAACATTAGAAATGTTTTGCAGACTTTCTCTACGGCAGTGGCTGCGATTCAACTTTGTTCGTTTTGTATGTCAGAGGGGAAAACTACTAAGGAAGCACAAAAATGCCTTCAAATGTGTTTGTCATTATCGCAAACGCATTTTAGATTGAATACCAGATTGTAGAATAATAATCTAATGCGGGCTATTTATTGTTTATTCTCTTTTATAGAATCTAAATACTTGAAAAACTTGGCCATATAAAATTTCAGCAGATCTTTTCAAATCACACAATTATGTAAAATAATTGGATGGAAAACAAATAGCTTTAATGCACTTAACAAATTTGGTTAGAATAAAAAACGAATTTAACAAAATATTAACGATACAAAATTAAGATTTTGTGTTATATGTAAAGTTATTAATCATATGCAGTTATAAAGTTATTTCCAATAGCTAACAAAAATTATATCGCTTAATTTACCAACTTTTAATAAACTCTTAGTCAAAGTCTTAAAAACACACCCAAGTTAATCAAGCAGAAAAATAATCGTTAGCCCGTAGCTTAAGCGTGTAAATTTATAATGCTTAAATAGAATTTTATAACAATTACAATGCATAGAGTCAGGTAGTTTTCGATATGCTACCAAAACGGCAGCGATGCTGATGCTCAGAATTGCTTATCTAGTAATAAAATCAACACCGACAGTCGGCAGTCAAGTGGCAACGACAGCCATGTGTCAATCCAGCGTGGGTTGTCTGTCTGTCGAGTTGTCGAGTTGTCGACTCCATGGAATATGCAAATTGGCAGCTACATTGAAAGAACTATATAGAGGGGAAACTCACAAAAAAATATATGTGGAAGCTGTGACTCGACTGCTGCTGCTGCTGCTGTTGAAAGCTTGCTAATTGACAATTACAGACAAGTTTTAGCTGTGGCCATGATTTGGTGCCCCGAGCCACAAGCTCATAACAAATATATGCCAATGTGGGCGTGCAACGGTTGCATTTAGAGAATGTGCCGCATTGTTTCAAGTCTTTTGGATAGATTATACACAAACAAAAATTGAATTGGAAATCGTTTAAAGCGCTATCGTAGCGATAAGTTAAATCGGCTAAATTATGGAGAGTATTTTTTATTTAAAACGCAGCTGCCACTGCTTTGTGGTGCAGCTGCCCCGGTTACCCCAAACGCAACCCCAACCGCCAGCAACCACCTTAACCCTTAGCGATAAATCAATGAAATCGTCGCCATTTGCCTGGCATTTGAATATTAATGAACCCTTTCCACCACTTTCACCGGCAAACCACTATTTATCAGCGTGTGAATGAAGCCACACACGTTCACACGGCAAGCGAGAGACGAAGAATGTTAAAAAGGAAGCAGCAGGCACAGGTGTAAGGTGTAAATTGACTTTAATATGGCAATGGAAGGATTTAAACAAAAAATTTACTAGAGCTCAAGGACTTTGCGCCGGCATAATTAACACCGCAGGTTTTCCCACGCAGCGTGCCGTATCTTCGTATCTGTGAGTGTGTGTGTGTGTGAATCAAATAGATACACTAATAGCCGCCACGAAAAAAGAACGAAATAAGAAATTAGAATTATATAGAAAACAGAAAAACAGAAGCGCTAAAGTTGAGAAATCAAACGTGCCGCTTTATTTTGGCCGCCGCGGCGAAACTCAATCACACAAACCCAAATGCTCAAATATTTGTGTGATTAGTCCTTATCAACAATAGGTTCTAGTATTAGCTCTGATCAGTCAGGTAGCAACGCTCTCCCTCTCCTTTTATTTCCCTCTCTCTCTCTTCGGGACCCACTGCTGATAAAGTCGAGCGCTTCTGCTGCTGCTTTTGCCAGCTGGTGGTCGGTCGGTCGATCCTTTTTCATTTAGCATCCTGCAGCGACGGCAATTGGTTTCGATTTTCTTTCTTGAGTTCGTTTAGCTAATAGACTTTTGGGCCTTTTGTTTTCGAGACGCCTTGACGCCTTTTGTATTCTATTCTGTTCTGTTCTGTTCTGTTCTTGGCCTCTTTTCTGTTGTGTCTTTTGTTATGTTTTGGATGTTGGAGTAATGCGCATTTGTTTCAATTAAAAGGATTATAAGAGCTCTGCTGTGCCTGTGTAAATGTCAGCAATGTGCTTAAGTCCAACATAAATGTGTCGACAACTGGACAATAAGCTGAAGATGCTGCCAAACACCAAAAAAATAACAAAATACGTTTCAAATCTGAGCTAAGAGGTAGAGATTTTTTTTACATGGATTGTTAATTTCGATATGCAGATTAACTTTATAAATAAAACCGATTTACATTTGTGTTCGCTTGAAGATTTCAAATATCGGAAAATATTTTTCGCTTTTATTTTTCTTAATCAGAATATGCAGATATTTGCTAGAAGAGTGAAAATCAAAATCTTACAATAATCGAAAGTTCATGTAATTTTAAACATTTTTGAACTGCAAATATTAGTTGATTTGATTTCAAGGTTTGACCATCAATACTTCAACGTCTTTATAACTGCAGGACGATCTCGCCCAACGCAACCCTTGTACACGCAAGTCCTCGATAATTGCAACACCCGAATTCTTAACATTCGCGAAGCAGCTATTCAAAAAAGTATAAATTGTAACAAAGTATACAGCCCACAATTTCAAAAAATAAATAAAATAAAATGAAATCCTTGCTTTGAACACAGATTGATTAGAAATTGTCGTCGTGGCCTCCCTCAGTTTTCGTAATCGGCCAAATTTGAATAGATTGCGTTTAGCGAGGTCGAACTGTCCTTTCGCTTCACCGACGGAACATTTTAAATTCAATATAATTTAATATACCACTTTTCATGACTATTTATCTCTGTAGATATAATATAATATATTTGCTTCCCCTTATATTTTCTGGACTGACCTCATTCGCTGATTTGTTTAAATTACAAACATGCAATAAGAAAAACAATTCAATATTTATGTCATATCCCATTTGAGCTGTCCTAACGAAATCACATTTGCTGGGTCCTCAAATTAATTAAACGTTTTTCTTGCAACAAATTAAATGCAAACGCTTGACAATTATACACGATTGCTGTCGCTGCTTCGCCGCTTCGGCTACGACCGCTGTTACTGTTGGCAGCGCTGCCACTGGAGGCACGGCAGATCGTCTGTAGTATGCGTCATTAAAAGCATAGACCATATGAGGGAGGTGAAACGGGGGCAAGTCTCGGTCGACGTCGCTGCCGAAGTTGTGAAAACTTTTGCAGAGGCTGAAATACTAAATACAGTCTCGTTACAAACTGAGGAGCGTCGCGTTTGTGTTTAGGTTGTGTTTTTTTTATAATTTTTATTTCTTTGCTTGTCTCGTGTTTTTGTGTTGCTTGCTCCCACTCGGCGCTGCTGCTGTCTCGCTCGAGCGCGTGGCGCATGATGAACGCCATAATTACCGTTACGTATACGCCACCATTGCTATTTTTTGTTGGCTTCACTTTCCGGCCAGCTGATTGGCTGGCGAGTAAGAGAGCACACACTCTTATGCTGCCTCGCTTGCACTCTTTGCTGTAAGGGCAAACTGGTTATCTGAGCAGAGAGAGCGCAAAGAGAGACAGAGAGAGAGAGAGTGCGACGCTTGTTGTGTTCAGTTATGATTTGATTGCCGAGTTTAACCACCGACAAACGAGACACGACGACGAGAGAGCAAACGATGTTAAAGAGACGTCTCACACGCACACACACACACACACACTGACACGAAGTGAGCATCGCGGAGAGCGGCGCGGGCAGCAAAAGAACTGAAGAAATATCGACGTGTCTAGTTAGCAAACCAATCTTCAATCTAGTTTCGAACAGTTGACTGTGAAACGTCGAGTTGAGAGGTCCTCCTATTGGATCAGCGTCGTTTTCGTTTTTCGTTTATCGTTGAACGTTGCACGTCACAGATTGATATAAACATACATACTTATGTACTTATTAACAAGAAGCAGATACTAAAGTGAATATACACACGCAGAGTTTCTTGACATTGGCATTTAAAAAAGGCCAACAGTTGAACACAGACCGTTTAGTGCTTTAACTGAAAGCAAAGTGAGAAGTTCTCTTCTAAAAGTGTGTGTAGAATTGCGAGCTGTTTGTGTGTGTGAGTGTGTGATAGACAAATTTGAACTTGTGCCAGGTGCTTAAATGCTCTGTCCGCCTACAATGCGTCCGGCCAGCCCTGCCGAATCCGAGATCTCCGTCGGTGGCGCTCCCAGCCCCTTACCGGCCCAGCATCATCAACATCATCATCAGCATCATTTGCAGCTGCATCATCCACGCGCCAGTACCATTGATCTCCTCCAGCAACAGCAGCTGCTGATGCAACAACATGCCGCAGCCGCAGCTGCTGCTGCTGCTGCCGCCGGACTAACGCGCAGTGCCGTCGGCACATTGCCGGAGGATTACTTTCAGCCATTGAAGCGCCTGCGCATGTCCTCCTCCTCATCGGAGCCCAGGGAGCAGACACCAAGTCCACCTCCAGCTACCCAAACCAATGCCCCAACAGCACCAACGGCCGCAGCAGGAGCAACAACAACAACATCTCCTAGCAATAGCAGCACAACAAAGTCTGCCATTGAGGGCGTCAAGAGTTTCTCCATTGCGGACATCTTGGGTCACTCGGAGAAACAAAGATGCTACTCCAGTTCACCGCCGCCGACTTCTGCACTGCTGGCACCTCCAGCTGCGCGTCCCGCTGCCGGTTTGCTACAGCCACGCTCCGAACCGCTGGACATGCATCCGGCAGCAGCGGCCATGCTGTTGCCCGGCGCCCAAATTGTACGGCCCTGGGATCATTTGCTCGGTCCCATGCCAGTGCGTCCATTTATTCCCTCAGCGCTGCTGCACTACGAGCAGCGTCTGGCCTTGGACTATCATCGCCAGCTGCAGGAGCACTTCAATGCCCAGGCCCAACTATTGCGACACATGGGCATGGACATCATACCCTCAGAAAGTGGATCGGATCGCTCCAGTTCCGCTGCCAGCGATTGCTGCTCCCCGGAGATTGCCCGCGACTCAGCCGCAGCGGCTGCTGCTGCCGGTGCTGCCATGCGTCGTAGCCATAGCCCCCAATCCTTGGCACAAACGGAACGGGAACGTGAACGTCATGCATCCAGTGGCTCAGGGAATGCCTCAAGTCCCTCCCAGGCTGGGGGCAGTGCCAGTGCGGCAGCTATTGCCGCTGCCGAGGCAAAGGCCAAGGCGAATGGTACACCACTTGACGCACTCTTCCAGATGACCACCAAGGACTTTGATGAGTCACAAGGTAAATTTTACAATCACTTAACCTCAATTAACAATCAATCGAGCGGTCCATCGATAAGCATTGACAAATGTCTCAATTTAGTTTAGTTTGTTTTCTTTCAAAAATCAATAATGAATTTGTTTCGCGGCCTTTAATTTAAATAACAGCCCCAACATTAATTTTGCATCAATTTCCAATTGAAAAATTGCTTAATTGAAATGAACAATTGATCGTACCGTTTATATCGGTTTTGTTATCGATTTCAATTTGTGTGTTTCCATTCTCTAATATTTTGCATCCATTATGCAAATGCCTTTTGAATAATTTCTTAGTTTTTGTGTATAGTGTATTTGTTTTTAATTAATTTAGCGACTTGTGCCAAAAGCTTTAAGACAAAAAACAAAACAACAGACGGAAAAAAATTATCAGTTTTCTTTACTTTAAATAAATTTAATTTACGAATTTAATTTACTGAACAATGCTTTTTCAAAGTCATAAAACAAACTCACTAAAAATCAGAACAATTAATTTGAAAAGAAAGAATCAAAAACACACACAAATAAAAACTGTTTGTCTCTTCACGGTGATTTGAAATGTAAATCGTTCTTTTAAATTGTGGCGCATGTGTATCTTGTTTTGGTTTTTTTTTTCAAGTGTTGCAGCTGCGTGTAGCACATAATATTCCTTTAGCTAATTACTTCAATTTTCCATATCATCGAGAATCCAAACGCATCTGTCACACTCGACGCAGTCACAGTTCATGTTTACACTCATTTTCGCTGTATTAAGTGGGCGTTTTAGTGTCAAGCAAAACACTCTGCCCTCCCCCAACCCCATACACACCCGCACATCGCCCTCAAACCACTGCCAAAGCACTCACTTAATTTGTATGTGTTTTCATGGTAATTATTGTTTAATACTCAAAGCTGCACTTAGTATATGTATATATATATCTATGTTTGTATGTTTGTTATACACTCAATAGTTGTTTTTTTGTGCATTCGTGTCGATTCTGCAACGATTAGCAACAATTAGCCAGCGGCCAACTTTGCTCATTTTCATTACCTAATAGAGTTTGACTGTTTTTTTTTTAGTTTTTATTTTCATTTTTATTGCTGTTGTTAGTTTTAACAACAATTAACATGCCGTTTCCATTTGCTTAAATTACTGTGTGGCGGCTACTAATAGCTGACAAGCCTCAACTTGCAGCTGATAGTCGTAAGCATATTTATTGTTGTTGTACAACATAGATTTATCAAGTATGCGTATAGCCCAAAAAAGACGAAATATTTATGACTGCAACAAAAAAAAATAACACAACGCCTATGAATATTATTTTCATTGTACGTTTCCTCGTTAGTCAATCAGCAAGAAGGCTAAGGTATTAAGCATTATTTTCATGCATCGTAAATATATTTTTGATTTTACTTACATCAATATTGAGAAAGTGTGTAACACATTAATATCATTGACACTTGGGTAAGAAAACAGAGGGAGAGCAGGAAGAGAAAGTTGACAAGGAATTGATAGCTGAAGAATAAAAGATATGATAACTTATATATATTAATTCTTTTATAAATATTTCTTTAACTCTGTTTGTTTGGTTTTTTCACGAAATAATGTGACCTAAAAAGTTAATTGAATGAAATACAAAAAACTATAAATAAGGTTAAAAATTAAATTTCCTTAAGAAAATTAATTAAAAGTTTGATTTATTCAAATTTTGTTTAAGAATTTCCTCACTAAAACTTTTAAAAACAGCCTGAAGCAATTCATAAAATTTATTGCAGTCCAAGTTCTTAGGAGGACTTTCCTGTCTCTTTGTCAGACCTTGCCAGACACACTGTCGTCTGATCCAGTCTGAATTCTTTGAACTTCAATAAATTAAAACATAAGAACGTCGACTGCAACTGTTGCAACGCAGGTTCCTCAGAAAGAAATTGATCATGGTTAGTGACCATTTAGCAGTTGAACTCAAATTTCAAACATATTTTAAAATTTGAAGGCAGTGAAAAGGTTTCTAAGTACAAGACAATGCTGACAAATGCAACCAAAACAAATCCACCCCTTAACAAAATTGAACATTATACCAGAGTAAGTGGACACCTGAGACTCGGAGAAAGGACCCACATTTCTCAATCTCCTTTTTTTCTAAGTTGGGTAGATAAGTCACATAGAAATTACTTAATGAGTCTCTGATAATAACAAATGTCATAAATACTGCATGTGTTTTTTTGCTTTTGTTTTTTTTTACCTCCCTAACAACACTCGCACACTCACTCAAGTGCCTAATGGGTTTTGGGTTACAAAACGCGCTCGAGATAACAAATAGGCCAAATTAATGTGTGTTTTGCATTTGTAATTTATACAAATTTTAGCCCAGAGCTCAAAGCGTTTAATTGGTTTTTAATGCTGGGCTAGTTTGTTTGACAAGCAATCGGAATTTGAATTGGCGTCAAACACTCCAACCCGAACCGGTTCAAACAATAATACAAACGTGTATGCATATGAAAGTCAATCAACAACAGCAATACATACACATATACTATATCTGCATATTTATGAAAGGGAAAAGAAGAAGGGGCAAGATACTCCCGCAGTCACAGTAGCATCTGGAGTTTGGTAGGCGCCCATAAATTAGCTTTGAATTGAGCCGCGCTTTAGAGCTCTCATCTCTGATTGTCTGATTGTCAATCTGAAAGCAGGAAGCATTATGCAAGTTTCTCATTTTAATTGACTTGCTCATTAATCAGGCAACAATAGCAAATTGTAGGTGCCAATAATTATGAAGAATAAATCACACAGCAAATGGGACAAATGATAGCCAAAGTCCAGTCGAAGTCAATAACGACGCCCACAACTTGAACGCAATTAATCAAATCGAAATAACTTATATACAAGTTAGGGGAGTCTTGCAATTAAATCATTTATTTAAATGTATTAATCAAAGCGTCTTAATTGGCACTCGCAGCAACAACTCACTCATCTCGAAGCAATTAAAAATTATATCTAATGCGACTTACAAATTCGCTTGTTAACACTAGTGTACCAGTTTTAAGATCGACTTTGAACCGGTTTTTCGTAAACGCAACCTGGTCCTAATCGTATCTTTCTCTCTCTCTCTTTCTCTTCAGATAAATCGCACTTGGACATTTTTTCGAATCGTCCGCAACCGAAGAAGAAACGCAAATCACGCACCGCATTCACAAATCATCAGATCTTTGAGCTGGAGAAACGTTTTTTGTATCAGAAATACTTATCGCCAGCCGATCGGGATGAGATCGCTGCCTCGTTGGGTCTCTCCAATGCCCAGGTAATCACCTGGTTCCAGAATCGCCGTGCCAAGCAGAAGCGTGACATTGAGGAGCTCAAAAAGGATTTCGATAGCGTTAAGGTCTTCTCAGCACACAAATCGTTCCTGGAGAATGTCAATGATCTAAGCATTTTGAAGAAAAAGCCCATGCATGAGGCAGATATGGTTGGACTGGCTGCAGCTGCTGCTGCCGCTGGCATGGTGGGCGTCGGAATGAGCGTGCCCGTGTCAGCTGCCCAGGCACAGTCTGCCGCCCAGGCGCTAAATGCGCCACCCAAATGAATGGGCGGCTGGATGCGTTTAGCGCATTTGCAACCTGGTGAATGATGGTACAGAAAGTAGAGCAAAGTATTGAGGACGACATTAATCATTGACTGCGACTGCAAGGCGTGTTACATATTCGAGCATTTTGTTTAGTTTTGAAGGCAAGTGCGAGAGGAGACCTCAAGCAGGGCGCTACCGCAACCCAATCCCTCCCTACTCGGCACCAGTAAGAGGTCAGAGGTGAGAGAGAAAGAGAGAGAGAGAGAATTTCACGAGAGAGAGACTCAACTCCGAATTTTTGAAAAAGTCTCAATCGATATTATTTGACACGGATATATATGGCAAAAGGGCACAGCACAGCCAAGCCAAAAACCCACAAAATGGACAAAAGGCCAGACAAATGAGGCAAGCAAGGCACACAAGTGTCGCGCCTCACGGCTTGAGTGGTCGAACTACGGCCAGCCCTGCTGCAGGGCATCAATAACCACACCAGCTATGACGAAACATGTAGAGCAGAACTGCAAGAAAACTACAAATACAACAAATCAGTAAAAAGTGAGCAAAAATAAATCAATAAATTCAATCGGCTCTTTTCAGAGCCACCAAAACGATAATCGTCAAAGAGTTATCAATATTATCAATACAGTGCTGCATTTTCATATAGTCACAAATATTGTAAATAAAATTCGAATTTCTATTTCATAAATTCGCAATTTTAATACTGATATTAAACAACTGAAAACTAATTTGGTCAAATGCGATTTATGAAAATATATGAAGAAGAAAAATCTTTCAGCAAACAATCTTAAATCTTAATATGCTTGCACAAAAAAATTTATTAGAAATAAGTAAGTGAATGTGATTTGAATCTTCCCTTTCAACATTTTTGTTATGAACTTATTAATTCATTTAATGGTATGCAAATTTAATTGAATCTGTTGCCAATAAATTCGAACATATTTAAGCAAACAACGCAAAAGTCGCGGGTCATTAGGGAAACAAGTTTAAAAAAAGAGCTTCCATTTCACCGGTTCAGTCGTTTGAATCGTTTTGCATTGATTTTGATTTTTCGGAATATTTAAATTCTTTAATAATGTTGCTGCGCATTTTGTATGGGTCTTAAAAATAAAAGAAATCTTTTTTAATTTTTATTAATGGTTATTTACAACCGTTATTCAAAAATGTAAACTAATTAATTTTTAATTTAATCACTTGGCAAAAACAAAGAAAAATCAAAAACGAGTTGACTACACATAAAGTATAATAATATTTAAGAACTCAATCGCTCCAAGTGTTTAAAGCCGAGCGCGTTTTGCAGCTCGCAACACGACAAACGCCATGCGATTTGCATTTAAAAACAAAACTTAACTGAAATTATTTCAGTATTTATTAATTTTCAGCTAATCATTATGCCCTGTAATAAAATTCAAACTAACAGGCATATTAAGTATTAACAGAGACAAACAAAATCAGAACAAACTTGGATTATTTATAAGAATATAAATTATACGCCAATCAATGTTAAGACTTCAGGCCATCGACAGTTAGAGTTATTGAAAAATAAGTTTTATTTTTATTTTATTTTCTTTTAACAAGGGAAAATTCGGAAAAAAATAAATGGTAAAGAAATACTTTCAATCTGACTATAGATAAAGTTTATAGAAAAGCTCTTTCAAACCACGGGGTATTTGCTTGTTAATCATGCGTTTATTCTGTGCTTCTCTTTGCTTGTTTTTAAATATTTCCAAGTGAAACGGACGGACAGATCTTGCGTTTGGCTACCGTTTGCGGGCAAGTTCAAAGGTTTTGAACGCCGCCGCCGGCGCAAACATTTTTTACTCTCAACTCAACTCGACTCGAGTCTATGGTGACCTGGAGGCACCTGAGCACTTTCCGAAAACTGAAGCGCGCCATCAATCGTCGCTTTTGGCCTGACCTACAACAACAACAACAACAACAACAGCAGCAACACTCTACACAACAAGTCCAACAACCGACCGCCGATCGTTTGTTAATAATTTGAATAATCAAGCTATCAATTCCGTTGCTAATGATGCCGACCAAGTGATTGGGAAGAGAGCTGGTAGTTTCAGATCAGCTCGGCTTTTATTTTATTTTTTTGAATCGGTTTAATTTGGCGCTTATCGCGCCAAGCCAACGAACGGCTGTCGGTTATCTCCGCTAACAGTTCGTAAACTAGACGAAAAACCCTCTTACATATGCATGAGTTTGCCATAGGGATTGTGGGTCGAGTTTGGGATTTGGAGCTTGGATTGGATGCTTTGAGACAAGCGGCCTTAACATTTAGTTAAAAGCAATTTATTTTCATTGTCAAATGTGTGACAATGTGACGCATGCCCCAAGATAAAGCATCTTTTTAGACTTACCGACCGATCTCCCCGCCATCTCTCGCTCTCTTTCGCGCTGTTAGACTGGGCGTGATTAATGCGTTTTGAAAGTGCTGGGCGAAAGTTGCAGTGGAAACTGTTTAATTGAAATCAACTCATTGGTTGAATGACGCGTAAAAGAGATAAAGTGCATATTAGTATGAGAGAAATAGATAGCTTGTTTTAAAGTGTGGTGGTCGGGTAGGGAAGGGGGAAACAAATGACCAGCCATTACCGGTAGCATTTAGTTAAAGTAGCTGAGAAATTTGCCCAGCCAAATTGAGGAAAACTGTGGGCTCTAATTATGGGAAAATCTCTTAGCACCGGAAGAAATAGAAAACCACCCGACAGCAACAACCGGCGCTTTAATATGACCATTATATGTCTGAATGTATGAACTAGTACAAGAAATGCGTAAGTGTCGAAACTCATTAATCGAATCAACTAAAAATTACTAATGAACGCTTCACACGACAAGTGAGATCCGTTACTCTATCTCCTCTCAATCCTCTCTCTCTCTCTCTCTCAACTGCCCACTCTTTAGTTTAATTGACGATACTTTGTTTCGATGGCATTGCAAAAAGGCAATCTTAAGTTTATTGTGCAGTTATGTAAAAAGCTTTAATTTCGTTAAGTTATTGATAGAATACAGGTTATACGTCTACCCATTGCCATAACGATGTAATAGATTAGGACACTAGCGGAAACAGAGTCAGAGATGGGGAGACTATTTAAATATGGTTTCTCTTTCCGTTTCCTTTCTTTAAGTATCTATAACAAGCAACTGAGTCAACTAATTCATATGGCAACTACATATATTATAGCTAACATGCAACCTAATATTTCAAAAATCCTCCTTTTTATAATTTTTAAGCCTTAAAAAACGGCTTAACATATTTTATTTTATTGCTTGAGTTTAACTCTTTTTTCATTGACTTGTTACATAATAATCAATATAAATAAAATTTTACTTAAACAGAATTTCACTTTATTGCAGGGTATCCTACAACTCCAACACTCTCGATTAGTTCGACAAGTTTAACATATTTTATTTGATTGCTTGTTAAACACTTTAATGTACTTCCTGCTCAGTCACATTGTCAGCAATTACTCTGCGTTACTCTGCCCCCTTTTTCCCACAGCGCAGACGATCAAGTGCTGCCCTTTAGTCGACCTACATCATTCTTCAGCTCAGCTTCACAGAACCAAGCCCAGCCCTGGTCTGGCCGGCCAGCCCTCTCTGTTGCAAGCTGCCTGCTCGGTTGCCCGGTTGGTTAACTGGCGCCGTTGTCCAAAAGAAAAGTTGCGCTTGCGGCACTTGAAGGCAACTTTTGCCCAGTGCCTGATTATGATAAATGTAAACAATTCAGCTTGGCACACAAATGCAATCAAAGGACTGCAATTACAACTTCTTTTTTATTTGTACTAGTGAGCGCAGCAAGCAAACCAGTTAAGAGAGAGAGTGGCAAGAGAGAGGAAGTGAGAGATAGAGAGAAGCGACTCTCTCATCTACAAAACTGAATTGTTGCCCCCCCAAAGCGATGATCAGTGCATTCGCATCTCAGAGAATTCCTCTTCTGCTTCTATGCATGTGTGTATGTGCATTAAAGAACGAATGTATGTGTGCGTGTGTGTGCGATAGAGATATAAAAGCTAAATTGGTAACTCATACTTAATTTGGTGGCGGTGCCTTTGAACATGCTTCCAATTAGCTTACAGCCGACACCTCGGGCCTCTTTAATACCAAAAAAACAAAAAAACCTAAAAATGCCGCTTCGGGGACTTCCACTGCCTGCCGCGACTGTCTTTGTGTGTGTGTTGGGCCAAAAGGATAACCATGTTCATCCATCCAACAAAACACAATAACTAAACCAAAATGGAAATGATACAGCAGAAAATGGCAACGCACTCAAAGCAATTTGTTTCATTCATCCATCCATCCAGAGTTGATTCAGTTGATTCTACAGTTCAGATCGTGATGTGGCGCATTTCTATAAAACATAACACAGCATCGCTTTATGAATGAAAGCGTGTTATTCGATTCAAACTAAACTTATTGTTAATGAAGTTGTAAATTATGAGAAGAACAATATTGAAGACAATCGAAAAAGAGTTATTTAAAGCACATGTAAATTACGATTGTTTGTCAGTCGTTAAACCAATAGATTTCTAATACAAAAATAAAGTCTTAATATTTAGTTACAATAAAAATAAAAATCTATGCCACTAGTGGTAGGTTAAGAAAGAAGGAAGAGCTTATTATATTTAAAACTTTTGTATAAGTTTTAGAAAAAAACTTGAGTAAAAATCAGCTTTAAATACAAGAAGATAGAAGAACTTTTATTTGTACCATTTTTTTTGTTTGTTTTGTATTTCAAAATCCATTTAAGTAGCGCCACAACTGCAAAATTTACATGAACAACAAATTTATATTTGTGTATAAAACAACTCTGCTTCAATTTTGCTGTCAAATCGTAGTACACCTGGAATGTTTTGCCTAACTTTTTGGTACTTCCCAATCTGACTAAAGAGTTATCTTCACTTTTTGTCTAGCTCTCGGACAGTAAACATATATTAAATATTTGAAAATAATATTTGCGTTTGTTGCAAGAAACTGTTTTTAAATTTAATTTAAAAAAAAACTATATTATTTTGATTATTGCAACACGAATTTAAAATCCGTAAAATATTGTTATTTTGATTTGCAAATAGTATTTCAAACTTCAGCTGCAACAACAACGTTTGACATAATTTCATTATATAAAGTAAGTAAAGTGAAGAAGCTTTGTCTAGCGAAAGTGTGATATATAAACAATAATAAATCTAATCAATTTGAAAAGATTCCAATCGCAATGCTTGAAGATTACGAAAGCAACCAAGTGGAATTAGCAGAGGAAGTAGCGGATGAAGTAGCGGATGAAGTAGCGGATGAAGTAGCGGATGAAGTAGCGGATGAAGTTGCGGAGGAAGAAGCGGAGGAAGAAGTGGAGGATGTAGCTGCCGAGGAAGATGACAACCCACACAGCCTGGAAAACTTATACAAACAGCTTAACGCAACGGCCAAAGCGCTTAAAGAAACACTGAAAGCGTTCATACATCAAGGAGCAATTGTGCTATGCATTTTCAATGCGATTGAAGAAGACTTACAGGTTGAACCATCTTTCCAATCAACAAGTCTTCAAAAGGTGATAGCATACCTTCAACCAATCTATGAAACCCATGATCAATTTATAGATGAAAATTGGAATTATGACGAAGAGTTTTATGAGGACCCTGATTTGTTTAAAGATGTGAAAGTGGAAAGCACTGAGGGAGATAATTTTCCTTACGTTAAGTACCGAATACTTCTCTTAGCTTTCAAAAAGTTATCGAATTTGAGACTCGCCGGCATATTTCAATCGGAAACGTCGCTAAACCTTTTGAATGCGATCGACTTCAGAAAAAATTTATATAATCGATATGGATAAAGTTGTGAATTAAGATGATGTTGATGCAGAATGATGCAATTGGATGCAATTGAATAAATCATAAATCGATTTAACGATTTAATTGATATTTTCTTCAATTCAACACAAAGCCACAAAGTTGTAATAAACTGCGTGAGGATCACAAAATAAATAAATGTACTACATATTCAAAGCTGCCAAAAGCCTAAATTCCAATAAGCCTTTCCATTCGGGAGCAACTTGTGTTATCCTTAAGATAAATTGGTCAATTTAAAACTGATAAATTTAAGCTATAGGCTATTTAGCTTGGTAGCAACCAAGTTCTCAAGATCACACACAAAAGCCGACACAACAAAATCAAAATATCCATATCATTGGGTCCCAATCTTCCAGCAGCTACCAAACAATTAGTATCTTCTCGAGCAGAACACACACGTAGTGTACCCTGAAGCCTTTTTCGTAATATATACTAAAGTATCTATGGACTGTTTTGTGGAATTTGATTATAGCGCCTGCCATGTGTGTCCCCCCGTTGTAGCCACTTTATTCGTTTGATGCCGATGAATTGACGACGGTGACGCCATAACGCTGTAAAGATCCACACACA
Source organism: Scaptomyza flava (assembly GCA_030179655.1). Taxonomy (NCBI): domain Eukaryota; kingdom Metazoa; phylum Arthropoda; class Insecta; order Diptera; family Drosophilidae; genus Scaptomyza; species Scaptomyza flava. The sequence goes on from JARNME010000012.1 coordinate 8,228,645, forward strand.
ATCATTGGAATTGTGAAAATCAAAAGATTCACAGCTCAAACTACAAAAGTGTTAATGTCTGTCACTTAACTAAGAGTCACCCCTTCCTTATCCTTCTTCTTCTTCTCCCCATCTCGACAAACACATGACATTAAGCTTGATCAGAAATTCAACTTCCAATTCCAATTTGCATACAAATTAAAGACGAGCACTCAAAAATGTATTTCTTAGTTGTTGTTCTTTTTTGGTCTTTTAGTTTTCAGTTTATGTTACGTTTCGTTTCTTTAGTTCGACCACAACAAAGAGCCGAGTTAAATCCCCTTTAAATGCACCCAAAGGGCAAACAGCTACCGATTTTATTATTGATAATGTTTTGATTTATCACAAAGATATACAAATTGCCTTTGACGACTGACCACTTTTTTTCTCGTTCCGAATCTTCTTTGTGCGTTCTCTTTTCATTAAATAATTTGAATGTGGTTAGCGGCAGCAAATGCATTCAAGTGGCAAAACCAATTTTGTTGTTGTCACTTTACTTTGATTCTTTTTGTGGCTTTTGGAGACTCAATTTAGATGCTATAATTGCTATAGATATGTTTGATTGCCTGACGCAAAGTGCTTTTCGGACTGAACTTGTGGTCGAAATCTGCACAACAATTTTGGCAAAAATAAGTTTTGATTGCTTGACAGCTGCAGGTGTAAACCAAAGCTGAGGTTTCAACTGTTTTTCGCACTCATCACAATCATTATCATTGTCATTATCATCAACATAAGCACATTGGTCACAGTATTTGGGCCACAGTTTTGAGGCAGGATTCGTGCTGCAAGCCTTAAACCGTCCTTAATTGGCATGCATTTCGAGGGCCCTGCAACGCTTTGTGCTGTTGACAACTACATGGCACAACTTCATCAACAGTTGTACACTGCAAAAAATAATGTAGAAATAAACAAGAAACAAATATCAAGTGAAAAAATAGATACGATAAAAATAAATAAATTAATAATATTTCGAAACTTTGATCTAATATGACTTCAAAACTGAATTATATTCTGATTGTGAGTGTTTTGTTCTTTCAGTGTAAATAAAAGGTGACATTAATGCATTGCCGGCAGCCCAGCCCGCCGATGGGGCGTGACAAGTATGACAACAACAGCAACAGCAACAACAAATACAATGGCAATGACTTTATTACCAAGTGACAATCTCGTGGCTGCTGCCGCTTGCCTCCCTACTATGCCCTTACCCCTCGAACCATATTCAAAGCCATAACCATAACCAACAACTACCAAAAGCCGATGACATTGTATACAAAAATACTCATTCTCGAACTCGAACTCGCACTCGAGGAGCGCTCTTTGAAATTGTTGTCCCGAGGGATTTGAGGGCTTGCCAGCTGTATCTACATACATACAGATCATTCTGTCTGTCTGTCTGTCTGTCTGTCTGTGTGACAATAAACACTTTAGCTATTTATGAGGTTTTAATGAACACACACACACACACACAACGGCAGCGGTGTCGGCCATCTTGTGCTGACTAATGAAAAGGATACCGATATGCGAGATGCATTTGGCTTATGAATTTGCAGAATTAGAGGCGTGTCGAATGGGTGAATCGAGAGTGCCTCTTCTCGACTGAATCGAGTGGCTATTATTTCTTTTTTTTTTTTGCTAGGGGCTCGCACTAATTATGATTGACAGGGCGTGTCGCGTCTATTGAGGCGCCCAATTAAGTGGCAGTTTGTAATTGATTTTGAATATACACTCGAGACACAAAACAGCTGATGGTTTTTTTTTACTTACATAAATACGGACGCGTTGCTATGCGCTAACGTTGAAATAAATTGAACCATACCAGAAACAAACATACAATAGCAACAACAGTATTTAAGTCAGTCAAGTGCAGGCATTAATCAAGCCACACGGCCATCTTGTAAACGATTCGAAGCCGAAATCAAACGATTCAAAAGCAACTAACGGCAAATGCCAAGCAACGGCATTGAATGCTAACAACAAATGAGAGAATCGCAACATGTTTACCCTTGCAAAATAATCCTTAAAAGTTTAATCAACAAATCTACGAATCAAATGATTTTTTTTTACAAAAGTGGCATACAGTCATTAAAAACTCTCAATTTCGAATTTTTATACAAAAGTTTAAATTTAGTTCAGAATTTTCCAGAATCAATTGTACATTTAAAATCAAAGCGCTTCTTAAAAATCTTTCTTAACGTGTAAAGTCATATTCATCAAAATATCTCATTTCAAATTCTTTTTATCTAGAAATCAAAAAAAAAAAAAAACTCCCTCTCGTAAAGCTTGTCACATAGCTAACAAACACAAGTATAGAAAGAGTATGTAGCAAAAAAAATTGTATTATCGATTCCGGTTCAACAGTTGCATCATTTCACTTAGCCTGAAATCCAATGCAATGGGGAGAGGGGCGAAGGGGCGCAATGCAGTTAAATAGACATTTGCATGCAAAAGATATGTCAAGAAAAAACCAGGACAAACACGAGCAAGCAGAAATTGAATAAAACACACATGTCGCAAACAATTGCATAGACAACACATCGGGTGTATGCATAACATTGCAAACTGTGCAAAGCGGCAAATGTGATTTACTGCAATCAATTTAAATGCAATGCAACGCAGGATAGGCACAAGGGTCGGGTGAAAGGGAAAGCGAAAGGGACAGCTGGCAGAAAAAAAAGAAGCTAAAAGAACAAAACGGATGTGTGCCAATATGAAGCGACAAACAAAACGTATAAACAAGCACATATGTATATGTATGTTTGTTTATGTATGTATGTGTAAACGCCTATAAGAATGAGAATGGGGGTAATGACAACAACGCAACGGCTACGTCGACTGCGACGACGACACCTTTCCAAAGCTGATTTTAAAGACTTTTTTCGCGCAAATTGCCGCAGTCAGCGAATACATCAACGGCGAAAATAGGCGCTCACAAAAGCCGAAAAGACGAAAATAAAACTAAGTAAAAATAAAAAACGGTACAAGACGAGTCTCGAAAACTAGACATCATTATTGATGACAATTGAGTGCGCCAACGAAGCAGCTGCCACAGGAGTAATAGTAAAAGAAGATGAACTGCAAGAGAGCAAGCAAGTGAGTAAAAAGAGGACAGAAAGTTCAGCAGCAACAGCAACAGCCACAGCAATTACGATAATTAACACAGTCAACCGCGTGGAAAGGCAGCCACCAAACACACACACACACACACACACACAGCGAGAATGAGAGGGCATGACAAAGAGAGCAGGCAAGCAAGCGAGCGCAAGAGAGAGAGAAGCAAGCCAAGCTGAGCTGGGCGCATGTCAAATTTTAAAAATTGATGACGTCCACAGACCGTTGACAGCCCCCGTTGAGCACTGAATGTTAGTTAGAGTGAGAGATGGGCGAGGGGAGGGGAGGCCTTCTTATGAGAGCAAAATGTGAATGCTGTGAGCTGATTGGTTGAACAAATTAACAAAAGCACGCCTCTCAACATTTCCAATTAGAAGGCGGACTGCGCAGCTGCAGTCGTGACGTCATCAAACACGTTTCTGTCTGTTCGCTCCAAAACGGCCAGCGCCAAACTGAGAGCGCTTGCCAAGAGAGACGGAACGAGAGTGAGAGAACAAAGCCATTTTATTTTTGTGTGTGTGTGTTGACGAGGAGTGCCTGCGAAATGCTTGCACGTTTCACGTTTTGCTGTGTTTAATGTTGAACGTTGCACGTTGAGAGCGCTTGACGCTATCGTTTCTTCACGTTCGCGTTTTTGCCGACGCGTTTTCGAATGTTGTGAAATGTTGTGTGCCCAGAACAATAAGTTAACGTGCAATTGAACAATGCCGCAACGTACATCAAGTCCCGTAGAAATGATTGCGACGCGAAGTTGCAGCAGTCCGGCCGTATCCGAGATCTCTGTGGGCTCGCCGAGTCCCCCGCCGCCAACGGTAAGGCCTCTAAATATAAAACGTTTGCGTATGTTACGCAGTCCGGCGACCATACAAAGTCTGCGCAAGTGCAGCCAATCTGGGCCAGGTGAACGCATCAAAAGTTTTTCTATTGCTGATATTTTGGGCTGTGGAGATGATCGCAAAGCGGAGAAAACAACAAATACAACAACAATCCCAGTGCCAGTGCCAGTGCCAGCTCCAGTTCCAGCTCCAATGTTGCTGCAGGAGCGTTTGCAGGCGCCGGCAACAGCAACTGGAGCTCCTTTGCTGCATGCCGGACTGCATCCGTTCTTGCCACCCGGTCTACTGCATAGCTATGAGCAGCGCTTGGCCTGGGACTATCAGCGCCAGCTGCAGGAACACTTTCAGGCGCAGCTGTTGCGCCAGATGAGCATGGATCCCGCCCGTATACCCATACCCTCAGAGGATGGCAGCTCGGAGCGTTCACAGCGCTCCAGCAGCAGCAATGGCAGCACCGATTGCTGCCCAGTCAGGGAGCATGAGGAGACGCTAAAAACAACAAAGCCAGCCACAGCAAACACTGATGCCAGCCAGAAAACAACAGCAATAAGAGCAGGAACAGGAGCAGCTGGAGCAGGAGGAGATACTCCGTTGGATGCACTGTTTCAGCTATCCACCAAAAACTTTGATGAGGAGCAAGGTAAGTGTGGTGAAATAGTAGTGTAAGACGAGTAGGCAGAGCGGCAAGTAAATTATGTTTAAATATTTAAACTGATTTTCATATTGGCCAACAAGAACAACAACAACAACAATAACAAAAAGCAACAACAAAGAAGCAACATGATTAGCTTGAAGCTCGACTGAACGCGATTGATCAATTGTTGTCATTACGTCTTGATGAGATTCTGCTTAAAGCGTAAAAACAGTAGTAAGGTCAGGCAGCCCCGAGGTGGCTAAATCAATTTTAGCCATTACCACAGACAGATAGACAGACAGACAAACCGACAGACGAGACGCCTGGTTTCACTGCGTCTCCTCTTTGATTATTTCGTTGCCTTTCTCAATCATTTTCTTGGACAACAACAACAACAACAACGAACGCTCTGATCTGATCTGGCGCATGCGTATCGTTCGGCATAATTTGCTTAGCGGCGTTGATTTCTCGTTAAGCTCTGTGCAACCCAGAGACCTGAAAGACTCAATGTAACAATCCATCCATCCATTCAATCCAATGATTGTGTTTTTTTTTTTTTTTATTCGTGCGAGTTCCATAAAATAATCTGTTGTATGTATGTATGTATGTATGTATATGTATTAAAATCGCAGCTACTGAAATTGAATTTACGCGCCGCACGTACAAACCACAATTCGTGGCATCCATCCTCCTCAAAACTGAACTGCCGGCACATCTAATCAGTTACTTATGCGGCAGCTACTGGCATTGAATGCTGACTGCCTGACTGACTGACTGCCATCAATATGATTATGATTACGCCGATGCTTACGACGCTGTTTATGATTATGATTATTATATGCCAATACACTCAGCGCAAAAGCTGTAAGTTGCAACACACTTCATGTTATTTTTAAGCTAATAAAAATAATTTAACAAGATATTTAAAACAATTTTGAATGTTGATTGCTCTAAATATCAATGGTAAATGCTACAATTGTTTGTTGTACAATAAAAAAATAGATTAAAAAAGGTGTGAAACCTGCAAGTTTTTCCTTGAGATACTAAAATCCTTATTTAAAGTTGACAAAAGTTATTTCTTATGATATAATAACTGAATTTGAAGATTATGTCATCTCATCATGATTGATTTCATTGATTCAAAACCGTTATATAGGAGCTATACTTTCCTTTACAGGTATTTTGAACTTTCCTCGAAAATTGCGTTTGTTCCATTGCTAAAATACCAAATACCTTCTATTCTTTTTTTAAGTGTATGCAGTGCAGTTTAAAAGGTTTTGGGTGCTGCATCAGCGTATCTGATATTTTAGCGCCACGTTTTTTTTGCAAAAATTGTTTTCCCAAGGCTGCCCGCCAGTTCATCCCGTCATCCGGTTTGCAATTTCTTTGCTCTTGCACTTTGGCAACAATCTTTTGTTAATAAGAACTTGATCAAAAGCGCTGATCGCCGACTCAGTTGAGTCAAGAGTTGAGAGCTCTGAGCAGCTAGCTCCATGAGTCTTGCGAACTTCCGGCTGACTGCAGTTGGTAATTATTAGGAGTACTTCAAAGCTCTTAATAACCCTCATTGCGGGCACTGCGACAAAACTATGAAGCACTCTCTTTATACATAATTACTTACATACAATGGAAATGGAAATGGAAAAGGCATGAAGAGAAATAAACTGGGAAAATGGCTGAAAAGTTGTTGCGATTTTGAACAATGAAATTGTCGTAAGGGCTTGTCAATTATGAGCGCAACTTTATCAACTAAAACAATACTTAATAATAGTTGAAAACAGTAGGAATAGAAAGCGGAGCGGAGAGCGGGGCAGTGGCACGGGCTGGTTGATAAAACGACACGACAATTGGCACAGACAGTTGAGTTATTGAACGCACAGACGCACAAAGAGGCAACAAATAAAACAGACAGAAACAGAGACAGAAGCAACGGATGCAGCCCTAATTACAATTTAATTACTGAAAAACTTTTCCCACTTGACAAAAGGCCGCAAAGCCGCAATGGCAGCCAAAGACTACAAAACCAGCCAAGCATGAACAAAAAAACAAAAAGATCTTGCGATGGCACTTTTGAGTTGACAGTTGATTTGACAGATAGCAGTGTAAACATTTTGTAACACGAAACAAATTAGTTCAACTAGACGTATACTTAATGCTAAGTCAAAAGGGTGCCAAAAATCATATTATACCATCTAGTAGCTACATAAACATACATATATTATATTTAGCATAAATTTGTATAATTACATTGGCGTAGAGAAGGAGAAAATGTGTCGAACTGCATCGTCTGTTGCTAACTACCATGTAAACTAGATTTTAACCAACATCGTTAGAATGCAATTTTCAGTCACGTCATCAACAAATGGCAGACCATCTAGCCATCTAGCCAGACTATCAATCTATCTATGCAATTCCAGTTCATATCCATATAATAAATCGACAGTTGACTGAGCTGGCAGGAAAATTGCATTTCTGTGTTGAACACGTAACCAAAACATGGCCAGATAGATAGATACAAATCAAACGTGACATTCATTCAAAATGGCGTGCAATGATTATCGAACAAGCCCACAACTGCCACGCCCAAAAGCTGATGTTATGCAAATAGAACATGAAACCAAAATCTATCTCTCTTTCTCTCTACCCTTTATACTATATAATATCAGACATATAAGTGGCAATTTAATTTTTAATTCCAGTTGCATTATTTGTTTTAATCTTTTAACATCTGATAATCGTATACTAATATGGTCTGTGTGTACTATTAATTATTGTGAAAATTGTTTGCAATTGCGATAAAAATACAATAATAAGCAGTTATCACAAGCTCAACAATTGATTAAATTTACAGATAATGTGAACTTTTATAAATGTGTTAAGATTCTTAGAGTACATTTTTTATAATTGTGGAAGAAAACCTTATAAAATTTCCATTCTCAACTTAATGAAACATTTTTCTGGTAAACACTTCAAAATCAATTGTGTTGACTTACTATAAAGATTTTAGCCTTCGTTACAATTGCAAATTCATTCGTTTTAAATGTTTTTAGCTAAGAAACAAAGCTAAACGCGTCACGCAGCAATCTAAGCCCATTGAATAATAATTAAAGTGGCTTCGGCAAAAATCAACAACATAAATCAAGCAAACAAAAAGAAAACCCAATAAAGTGTTAACAAAAAAAAAAAATGATAATGAAAAAACAATTAATTTTAAATGATTAATAGCAGCGCAAAGTTTCAACAAAAATTTGTTAATGACATTAAAACGGGAGAAAAACAAAACACATCAAAATAAACTATAAAAATTACAAAGTAAAAACCACGAGTCTCGATTGCCTCAATGAAATTAATTAAATGACTGCAGGCAGCAGATAAATATTCTAACTAATAATTGGAGGGGAAATGTGGAATGGCATGAAAAATTGCTCAAAAAAAAAAATATAACAACCACAAACTGAATGTCTTTAAGCAGCGCTAGCTAAACAAGTTGACAAGCTGGCGCTCTCATAAATTTCCTAATTAACGGTTGCGCCTTTAAAAACAAAAAGGCTAAAATACATAAATATTTTAATAAAAAGGAAAGAGAATTCTGTGTTTGTAGTTAAATTGGCAGCAGAAATATGAGTTAGCGTGTTGTGTGGTCATAAAGCATTTGCATTTTCTAGTTGGGCATTAAAAATTCGCAAAATACCAACGTGCAACTTGCGTGGCAACAGATTTTTCCAGCGTATTTTTTGCTTTCACTTTGCCCCTGTTGCAGTGCCCCGGAGCTGCATGCCACAATCACACACACACACACACACACGGGTGGTCTGCATACAAACACAACTAAAGACCCTTCAAGCAAATTGCTTTCGAACAACAACAACTTCAACAAGTAACTTGGCTTGCTAAAAGGCCAACACACACACACACAACGATATATATTGTGTGTGTATATGTATATGAGGCTGTATAAAAGAGGTGTGCAAAAGCAACGCACTGAAGGTGTTACCTGCACGCTTTTGATGAGCACTAATTGAGCTCAAGTTGCATTTTTCTTCAGAGCTGGCTTGGGCCCATTACCCCTCTGCGCCACGTCAAGATCAAAGCCGGCAAGCCGTCTATACCATATATAAAAATGGGTTGTATACCATACATAAAGAGACAAGCGAAAATCAAGCATCGACAGCAGAAGAGAGAGAGAATGAAAGAGAGAGAGAGAGTGAGAGAACTTTTTGGGTAATAACTTTATCATACTCTTAGCCATATGGGAGGCCCAACTGTTGCCATAATAAAGGGTAGCCAAAACAAAACCAAATGAGTCGAGAGTTAAAGTTAAAGTTGAATATATTCGTTGCCAGACATATGGGCGGCCCAATGTCGAAGTCAGGACCTTGTCAAAGTTCTTTAAAAACGCATTCGCATTCACATTCGCGTTTATGCCAAACATTAATCAACCTGGACAGCAGCGGCAGCAGCAGCGGTCTCAGACCGCCAAAGCTGTGAATATTTCGGCATGTGGTGTCGAGACCCAAAGAGAGAGACAGAAAGAGAGAGAGAGAGAGAAAAGAAGAAGAACATCAAAAGCCTGCGCGCCACGCACATAAAAAGCCATTTAAAAACGCATTTTCTGCACACACACAGGAAAACTTCGAGTGACCCCCTTGGGGCACATTGGGCAATGGCAATTGCAACTGACCAAGGAGCAAAGAATTTTTGCTTGAAGTAGAGATTGATGCGTTCAGAGACAGCCAAACAGGCCAAATGGGGGAGGTAACAGGGCCAAAAACGCACTGATTGACTGACTAACTGAATGGCGGAGAAGTTTTACGATTCTTGTTATCGTATTGCGAGGATTTTTCTAAATGGGTCACTTGGCGCCTTACTACAGACGTGTAATGTAAAACCAGTTTTTCGTCTAGGTGTGGGCAATTAAACCAACTTGCTGCCAAACAGGTACTGAGTGTGTGTAAGAGTTAAAGATACAGCTGCAGCTAGACAGATACAACAAGAAAGATCGGCAATCTTTGGCACGACAAAGTTAACACACCCTTACATAGCAGAAGACAGCTGTTTACAACTGAATTTTATTAAATATATGGATATGTTTGGATCTTAAGTATAGTTGAGATCTTAGATGTCTTCGTAGAGCAACTCGACTTAAAATAATTTTCACATGATATTTTTGATAATGCGGTGCGACAAATCGTATTTATATGGAGCACTTCGCTGTCCGGTTGTGTCTACATTTGAGTCTTTGATGATAAATGCTGAAAAGCCAGCATGAATTAAAAGCATTGAAATCATTAGCAACGATGCCGAACAAACGAGCCAAAAAGGGGCTCAGACGTAAGGCAAGCGGATGGGGAAATTATTCACAGCTACGGCTTCAACACTGACATTAAGGAGCCTACACACAAACGTATGCTGCGGGCTGCTCTGCTCCAAAAGGAAGTGTCTGCAGAAAGTGTCCCAGACAAGGTGTTTCTTGTACCATTCGTTGCGCTTTGGCAGGTGCTTTGGCTGATTTGCCACAAAACTGTATGTCGACACTTCTTAAGTTGTTTGTGTGTTCTAGTTTCCATCTAATTGAGGGGAGAGGTTCGTCATAGTTATCGTTTGATGCAAGATGAATGCACATTGTAATGCAAAATTTAATGTTGAGCAGCGTCAATTAGTTCAACTCAAGCAAAAAACGACATGTGGCTTCAATTTGATACGTAAGTATTATTCATAACGAATTGGCAGCAACAATAATATGATGTTTGTTTAATAAGTGGTATAGATAAGTGATACGGAAGTATAATGACAAGGAATGCATTGTAGCAAAAGCAGTTGGTTTAATGTAATTATTATTTATACATCAACCTTACTTAAGTGCTCTTTATTTGGGATTATTTTATTAGCTCAAAATTTTCTTCACACTTCATTTTTAACATATTGACTTCTCTATCATCTCAATCATTTCCTTGACTTAACCAAAAATTGTTATTGCAAGTCACTTTAACACTTCTCACTCCACACAAGAACATTTTCAACCCTCCCCAAAAACATTGTTGGGAACTCTTGCCGCTACCCTAACCCAAATGCCATAACAAAAGCATAACAAATTTCTAACAATTTTGAAGCAATCAAAGCGAAAATTGAAAAGAAATTCAGTGATTTGGAAAAATGCACAAGTTGTTTACAACCAACAGCAACAACAACAGGCAGCAAATAAAACAACCACCGCAAAGGAACAAGAAGCAGCAACAACAACAACATAACAACAACCAGTCTAAAGTCAGCGACAAACTTCACGCTAAAAATCTGTGGAAGGCTGTGAAAAATATTTCTTCCCCGAAACGCATAAAACTCAACACACACAAAAGGAGGCGGCTGCTGTAATGGTTGCTGGCAATGTCAACAAAACATTTAACACCTTCATCCGCCCACAGCAAGGCCCTTGGCAGGGTAGAGCGGGTAGACAGACAGACAGACAGGCAGACTTTGTGTTATATGTATTTGTTTAATCGTTTATTAAAGTGTGAAGTAAATTAATTTGACTATTTTGATGCACGTTGTAGCGATGCAGTTGTTGTTGATGTTGTTAATAGTCAATGACTTGCAGTCGTTGACAAGATTAATTAATCCCCCGTCGGTTAGTCGAGTGGGTGAGTAATGTGCTTTAGCTGCCGCTGCCCACGACGCGTATACGTGTTGCGTAAAAAAGTCACAAAAGTTGCACGTTGGCAATAATTGATTTTGCGTTTTGTTCAACTTCCCTTTTGCTTCACTCATTTTCGCAGTTGTTGTGACAAGTCTTGTTATGCCAACGAATATGCTTATACGATATGCGATATGTATACCCTACCTTTAACACAATCCTTACCCCTATACCAAGAGCTTATGTGCAGGCGTCGTCGGGCTGTTTCATGTTTGCCAGGCCCAAACGCGAGGCTGGCCAGTTTTGTTTAAGCCAGCTCGCAGACAGCACGACTCGCGTGCGTTTTTCCTTCTCCCTGTGTGTATGTGTGTGTGTGTGTGAGTGTGCACTTTTGACAAGTAATTTAATAAAGCCAGCGACATGACGCGCTTGTTGTTGCATGCACATCCACACATAAGCCAAAGCCTAAGCAAGAGTCGGAGACTGTTTAGCCGTGGCTGAAGCTAAAAAATAAAAAATAAAAACAAAAAGTGGAAGTGGAAGCGCAAGCCGCCGGCTCGAGTGCCAATGTCAGTCAGTTAGTCATTTAGTCATACATATATCGTATATACAGCCAGCCAAAGACTCAAAAGCACCAACAACCTCTTCCCTTTGTCTTTGTGTTTTTTTGTTGTTTGCTCTTTTTTTTGGTTTGATTTCAATACGTTTTGTTGCTGTTTGATTGCAGCTTGTAATCACAATTAAAGTGTTAAACATAAATGCCAGGGGCTAAGCTAGCTAAAAAAAAAAAAGAACACACAAATTTTATAAGAAAAAAACAAGAGAACTGCACTAGGGTTGCCCAAGTGCCACTTAACTTGGGATCGGTCTTTTTGGGCTCGGGTTTTAGTTAGATTTAAGACTTGGTGCTTGGTGTTCATCAATTCATTTACATGTCGACTATTTGACATGACATGCTAAACAAAACAAAAACAACAAAAAAAATTAATAACAATTCGAAATTAGATACCTCAAAGCGGTTAAATGAATCATATTATATCAACATAGATAGACTAAAAACTAAAAAAGTAAAACAAATCGTTAGGATCTCAGCACGTTTGTAAAACGAAGCATTTAACAAGTATTTCAAGCATATAAATGCCTGTAAACGAACGACTATAAAAATGATTAAATCTAGCCAAGAGTCTTAACAGCCTCATTAGGTTGCCCTTAGCTCTGAACTGAATCTAAGCCCTAAACCAGGGCTACTATCAGAGCTGTCCATCAAATTGCCAGAGCTTAATTGATTTTAATGTGCCAATATCGCGAGTGATTCCAACTGACTTTCTACTTGGACTCACACACAAAACATGTGTGACGATAGAGATCGGCACTTTTCACTAATCGCTTTGGTGTTAATTTATAGCATATACTATATGTATGTATGTATGTAGCTACTGGTTGGCCAGCTGAAATGAACTGAATTACTTCCGCATTGGCGGCCATATTAAAGCAGCCAGGCACTGGCAGCTGGAACGTTTCAGAATCCACTTGAATATCCCTCTCTCTCTTTCGTTCGCTAATTACGGCAATTAAAATGCACTAAATACAAGAAACGTATTGGGAACAAAATGTTCAATGGATATATGTACTTCCATCGACTGCAGTCGCCATCAAGTGGCTGACAGTAGCGCCAGTTAAAGTTTCAAGTGCTTCTCAGAGTGAAAATTCAATGAAAATTATTACTAAAGCATCTTTAACTAATCGTCTCCGGGCCACTAATTAGAGCCAAATGGCTGTTTAAAGTGTGTGTATTGTCAAGTATACTTTCCTTTTGATGATCCTTTTGTTGCAGGATCTGGAGTTTAGATGTCGCCGCTGATTAGCCAAAGTGCTGAACTCCTATATAGAGTTGAATAATGCCGCTGTTCCATTAGGCTGAAGTCTTTGGCAATTGCATCATATTGTTAGTCCGCATATAGCAACAACAACAACTGCAAGTCATAAACAATTTCAATTGCCGTTGCACATTCGCAACACTCAATTAACGCTTTTCAACAAAGACCTAACAAAGTATGCACAACAACAACAGCAACAACAACAACAACCAGTACTCAGCAGCAGCGGCTACAACAATAACAATAATAATAATGCATTCATCACTTTATGACAGCCACATACAAACTTGGCCTAGACAATAGTGTCAACCATAAAGTTAGAGAGAGAGACAGCTAAACCTTTTTTTGCAGCGTATCTATTAAATTATGCTTAACTATGCGCTTTTGTTGCTCCTCAACGAACACTGACAATGTTTTGTGATCGTGGCTAACAATGGCCAAGCTACTTATGGTCGTCCAGCCAGGCAGCTTGTAACTCGCTTGGGCTCGTATAAAAGGCGGCTAACAAAAGCGATCAAATGCAGCTACCATTCCGTTGTGCTGCCATCAAGTCTGGCAAAAAAAAAAACCAAACAACCAAATCAATTGGCACTATATGAATCCGTTAAAGGATTCGAGTTATATATGAGTGTATCGAATTAAGTGTGAGTTGTGTGAGTCTGTTGAATGTTGCCGGTAAATGATGTGAATTCCATATGAAACTCTTCGTTTTTATAAGCTTTGCGGCTTACTCATTTGTTAAGAATTTCGGAATGTGTGTCGAGAATTTGGGCAATTTTATTGAGTGGAACACAGAAATAGGCAAAAATTTATATCAGAAAGTTATTGTAGGAGAAAATAAATGCAGGAAATTAATGTTTCGTTTAAGACTATTCGGATGTACATAAGTTTAATCGATATTTTAAGTCAAAGTTTCCATAATTGTGGAATAATAAGTTCATTTTTTGTTAAATTGTATTTCAATTTCAAGGATTTAAAACGAGTTCAACTTTCTTTATGGACTATTCCAGCCTCAACTTTTCTCAATTGCTTTAAAACTTGACATCTCATTTTGTCAAAGCACAAATAATATTAATACTCTTAACGTTTAGACTTAAACGCTTTGCGTCGTAAAACGTTGGCTCCGGTGGCGGCCAACGTGCAATTGAACCGCATTTTTATGTCAATTGAATTGATGCAGTTAAGAGCTTCAGCTGCTTCAGCTGAGCTTCAAGTCTATAACATTTGTAAACGCCAACGGAATTGTCATAAGACATCATTTGTTGGCCAGTTGCTGAGGCCACTCAACTGGCTGCAACAACGCTGCGTATGCGTAATGGCCACAGAAACTGCTGCAACTGCCCCTGCGGCATCAGGCAAAAATGCATAAACTACGCAATTTATGCGTATTTGGCAGATCAGATCCGCGGCCGGCTGCCAACGGGGCGTAGATTTAATTAAATAAATTCCAAGAGCGCGCAACGCCGGCGACAACAACGTTGACTGCAACTGCGACTGCGACTGCGATGTTGACTTTGACTGCGACCAAAAAAAAAAGTTGTCGTCGCATATTTAACACACACACACACAAACACACACATACGCATACAGCTGTGTGTTTCAAGTCAGCAATTTAATAAATCTGCGCGTTGTTTGCGCCGCAGCTGCAACAAGAACAACAACAACAACAAGCGGCAGCCTCAAATTGTTGCATATTATTATTGTAAATTTATTGTTTTTCATATTTTATTTGCCTTGCCTCAACGAGCATTGCAATTACACACGCAAAAGGCGGCACGCCTCAAACGCCTTAAACCGCCTAGTCCATCTACATACAAACATATGTGTGTATATATGTATGTATGTGCGCATACTTATGTAAGTGTCTGTAAGTAGTTTGGCGAAATATATATCAACGGCTTAACAATTGGCTCTGACATGTCGTCAGGTGGCCGCTGCCTTCAACACGAAGTTCGTGTGCCAACCCTCCACCACCCCCTTGTACCCCCACCCCTCTGTGTGTTGCACACCCTCTGCGTGCGACACACGCATTTTGATACTTTAATTTATGGCTTTGTCATGCCAACCGTCCATAACTGTAACTAGTAGTTCTCTCTTTTCTTTTCAAGTCAACTGCAATGCAAATGGTTGCTTGTTTTAAGTATTTCCTATCTGGACGTCATAGGCCTGGATCAGTAGCTGCAAACTCGTTTTAATAAACAAAAACCGAAGCCATTGCAATGAGCATTAACGACAAGTGATTAAAAACGAAACCATTTAAATGCCCGACAAGATTTTAAAAAAAAAATATCTTATAAAATATTTAAATGCCCTGCAGGATTATAGCTTTTCGTAAAACGAGTCTATAAAAATATGTAAAAGTATCTGCTATAAAATGTATATATGTACATACATTAATGCGCATATTCAGAGTATACAAATTTTTGCACTTGGAAAGTGTATGTATATTTTGTCAGTTTTTCTGGCCGTCTTTTTCAAATATGACTTCCTTAAATTCAATTTTAAATTTAGAGCATGAACATAACACTGAAAAAGTATAAACATACTTAAGACGCAGTTTCATATTCGATAAATTAATATTTTAATATATTCATCTTTAATAAGCAACAAAATTTATTAATCAAATATTCACACAAAAAACAAAAGCTTTCAACTATATCTAGTTTATAATATTTTTATGCATAAAAAATTCATATACTCTTGAAAATCTATTTATAAAGTTTAAAGCCACATAAATATATTTCCTGGTCAAAATTTATAATATTCTCAGTTGTATAATTATGTTCCTTTTGAAGTATTGAAATGGTTAACCAATGCAAAACCCCTTTTCAACACGCATATCAAAAGATAAACTAAATAGATCATTTAGCTGTGCAGCTTTTTAAACACAACTTTATTTCGAACCAACTTTATCCCTATTTCACTCTCTCTCACTCTCTCTCTTTCGCCCCTCCATATCCTGCTTTATCGTTTTATTCGTGTTATCCGACATTTTTGTGACTTGATGGCAATTGTGGCAACTGGTGATTTTATGGCGCCCACTAAAAATGAAACCTACGAGCGCACCTTCATAAGTAATACAATCGATTGGCTGGCTGGCTGGCTGCCTGCTTATCTTGCTGGCAATATCGATAAACATAAATAAAATAATATTGTCCCAGTCAACTGGTCAACTTCCAACTGCATTCGGCATGCAATGAGGGAACGGGGAGAGAGAGAGAGAGGGCGAGAGAGGCAGTCAAGCGACGCCTTTTGGCCAACTTGGCAGGCAGTCAACATGCAGGCGCACATAAAAACTCGCAATAATGATAACGATAACGATAACGATGCGCAGCGGTTGTTTTACAAGAAAATTATGTGTTATTAGCACACGCACACGCACACTTGCACTCTCTCATTCACACACACACACACTTGTTTTATAGCCCAGACATTTGGTCGTCCTGCTGTGTATGTTATAAACTTGGCTGCTTTATCACATCAGCGATCCCTGGACTCGAATCTGACCTGTAGCCAAAGTGGCTGGTGATTCGGTGGGAGGTGTGGGGGATGGGGGGATTATCAAGCTAAAAATTAACTTGTTTTTGAATTGTGAGTTCTGCTCGTGCTGCTGCTGTTGCTGCTGTTACTGCTTTGGCGCATTAACGGAAATTTATCATAAATTCCAATACCCTTGCCTACTAATGGGCGTTGATTAGCTAATTTGCTGCGCTCGTTTTATTTCCCACTCTCTAACACAACTACAAATGCCGGAAAGTTATTTCAAATACTTTATGCTGCTGTTGATAATGATCATGATCATCACCGTTGCGGTTGTTGTTGTTGTTCGATCAAAAAATCGTCTACATATTTGCCACGTTTGATTGCCTACCTCATTCCTAATACTCTCTTGGCCCCGGCGGCATGTTTACTTTGATCTCACGCATAACAACAAAACTGAATAAGACGAAATACACAGAGAGAGAGAGAGAGAGAGACAGACGAAAAAAGCCGAACTTTGCCAACTGATTTGCTTTGCTCGATCAGAGTGTAACGCCCCCCTCTCTCACTCTCTCATTTAAACTTTGGTCCAGCTCCGGCTTGAAATAATGAATGAAATCAAATCAAAATTCAAATTCAAATTAAATGCCTTTTTTTTTCATATATATTCTTTTTGCTCTGCGTTAACTGGATCTGGTTAGTCCACGGAAGAATGTAGAATTGCAGATCGTTTGCGTGTTCTTCCTCAATTCTGTTTCTTTTTTGGCACGCATGCACATGCAACAGTTCCCACTCTCTACCCCCACCCTCTAACTATCTCACTTCCTCTCTCTCTCTTTCTCTCTATCACTCTCTATCGCACTACTCGGCCCTGCAACTTGCTTAACAATGAGAAGATTAATTTATGTTATTAAGTCGGCATTGCGTTCTTTGATCTCGGCTTCTCGCTTCTCCCTCAAGGTGTAAGATAGAGGCTGAGTCAATGCGGTGGCAATGCCGCCACCTTAAGAACCTAACACACACACACACAAGACAGCTTCGCACAGAACAAGGTTAGTAAGAACTGCATATCGATGAAGTAAATCGAGTCTGAGATCTAGATGGATCTCGCACAAGCAAGCATAGACTTTGTAAGGGCTACCTGCTGTCTCTTTGATTGCCCTGCTGAACTGTCCCCTTGGCCCTTGGCTGTGAGCTTGGTTTTTGTTTGTGAACTACCACAACAATGAAGAGAGAGAAGTAAGAGGGTTTAAGTGGGGAGTACACAAGTTAAAGATACCCAGCAACAATAGCAATTGTATGAAAGTTCTATTTAATGTTATTTTAAAACAAAGATGTTTAGGAAAGTCAATAATGTTCGATTAATCTAGTTCGATATATTACCGATTTAAGATTAACCGATTCGGAAGCTCGTTTCCTCTATTTCTTTCTCTTCCACTTTCATTCTTCTATATTTTTTTGGACGATTATCGATTTTCGAGTCCTCGTTTATATGATCTACTTCGTCGGTTGTGCCTTTTCGTTTTTCTTCTTATCGATATCGGTAGTTTTTTTTTTCCATTTTTTTCAGTCGTCTTTTATCTTATATTTTTTAGCACTTCATGGTACGCTTGTTACCCAAATTGGATACAAAGTAGTATTAAAAAAGAGAGAAGTAGAGGCAGAGGTGAGAGAAAATAGAGAGAATGAGATAGCCGCATAAGTTGTTGGCTTTAATTCGATCCTGGCTAACTATTGCATGCTGTCAAACTCGAGCGATTCATTAATTTGTTATTTATGACAGCTTGTCATAATATCAACGCTTTGTCTCCCTTCTTTTTCCTCTTCTTGTTGTTTATTATAATACAATTTGAGCTAATGCTCATTAAGCAGCAACAACAGCTGAGTTACCAAACTTTTTGAACAATGTCTTTGGGCCATGTTAGCGGTGGTTTGTTTAACAACGCATCATCATCTTCGATTCGTTCATTTGTCTATTCGTCTTTCCTCTGTGGATCCATTCATCTATAGATCTGCTGCTGTTGCTGCTTGGGGGCATTATTGTTGGTTGTTGCTGTTGTTGGCTTTATACTGTTGTCAACGCTTTTTGTTGTGCCACCAATAAAACGGCGGCCTCTTTCATCTGTCGGCCAGTTCGCAGACCCAACGAACTTCTAACTCAATTAGTGTTTAGTTTTTTAAACGGTTTTGATTACAAGCATTTTTTTCATCCTGTTTAACTTACCACACACAAACATATATAATTGTATGTATGTATATAGTATTTATGTACTTCATACGCACATATGCTACTTATAAAGACATTAAGCCAACTAACAACTAACAACTAACATTGGTACGTCCCAGTTCAGCCTCCGTTTGGCCTACTTTGGCCACAGTTGAAGCAGAAGGTCACTCAATCAGTGCAATCAGGACTTGAAAAGGGAGTTGGGGAAATGGGCGGGTAACGAGCGATCTTCAAAACCGCGCCGCGCTTTGATCGCATTTTAATGATGATGACCATTGTTAGCTGATGTTAGCGATTGTACATACAGATTTTCACTTAACAATGCCGACGCCAAAGCTGCTGCCACCCCCTTATTCCGAGCATCCCAGTGCCCCAGAGCCAACAACACAAATCTCTCGTCGTCTTGCCACTCGCCTTAGCAGTGGCTTTTAAAAGCCGTGCAAACATAAAAATGATGTAGCACGGCCAAAACGGCAACAGCAGTGGCAGCAGTAACCCAATGGACCCAATTCCCCTCCAAAAAAATACACCAAAAGCCAAGTGCCAAGTGCACAGAAAACATCAGAGACTGAAGAAGTCCGTTCTGTCCCTCTTTGCCTTTGCCTTTGCGTTTGCCTTTGCCTCAGCATCCAAATTGCAAAGCTACATAATTTTTATTATTTCTGCTCTGACCAAGCAATTCTCGCACTGTGGCACAATAATATCATTCAATAGGCAATAATAAATATGTGATTAATTAATAAGGTGAAATATTGCATCGTTTGTAGGTCAAAACATATTTAAGACAGAGAGCTATTGGATATAGTTATGCAAATAAATAAGCTTCCTATATGAATAAATATAATGAATAGCCAATTATTATTACCATAAAGTCTAATGAACAAAGGCCGACTAATAGACGTAGTAACATATTTCAACACAACTATTTAACATCAACTTTATTCTATTCAGTCAACAATAAAATTTTGCGAGCTTTTGAACGACAAAGTTTTTAATGATATGAATAAATCATGTTAAAATATTGAAAAACTTTTGTGTAACAAATCAGTTAGTCAAGCTGACAAAGAAATACTGCTTAAGTATCTTTAGAACATTGGCACGCACCTTGAAGTTTAGTTGGCTAATAAAATTTGTGTCACATTTCAAATTATTTGAGGAGTTCCATAAGCTCCTTACTCCTAGTGAGACTTTCCTTTCGCAGCGACAGTTTTCGAACTTTACAGTTCGTATTTTAACTGCAAATTGATCATTTCAAACCACTGTTTAAGTAAATCGTGCGACTGCAGCCAAGTGCGCCTCGGGTTGTAAGCGTCATGCTGGACCATGGAAGTACAAGCTTGAGGTCGAAGTGGACGTTGTTGTCGTCGTCGTCGTCGTCGTGGTCGTGTTCTTCGTCTACTGCCTGACTGACTTCATTGCTCTTTACGTAACGTTAACTTAAGTATACGTTGGACTGAGCGCCATCTCGTTTAATCTACCTTTTAAAGGGCGTGGCCATAGTATTTTATATATGCTGATCAAAGAGCGCCGACGCTTTGTGCCTGGGCCGACACGACGAACGACGACTATGACGATGACGACGACGACGAAGAGGAAAACGAACACCAAGACGAAGACGTCGCATTTTGTTATTGTAAAGCATTGCAAAAGCCACAAGATTCGCAAGATTGGGTGATCGGAGCGAAAGAGAGAGAGAGCACAGAGTGTGTGGTCGTCCGTTCCAGGGTTGATAGGAGGAGTGGGGTGGGGCTACTAAGCATAGCTTTACGTATTCATTATTGAATTAAGGATGACCACGTTTTCGGCGCTTCGTTTGGCAGCATTGGAGCATTGCAATTGATTTGCCAGCCATTAAAATCAATCAAAATATCACAAAAATACAAACTTATATATCGGTATAGTATGTGTGTAAGCAAGTCCGGTCTTGTAATTATATATTATATTGTTCATGTTTGTGTGTGTGTGTGTTTGTGTTTGTGAAAGCGGTTGAGATTCCTTCTTGCTTGCCGCTTGATCGATTGCTGGCGCTCGCATTCGTCCGTTCGTCCGTCTTGTGGGCCATTAAAAGTGAAGGAACAGGGCTCGCTAACGGTTTGTTGATATACCCATTCATGTTCTTTTGTGTGTAAAGGTACGTTGCAGTGACTTAATAAAAGAAAGTCGTCGACATTATGAAGAAATTTAGCCGGCTCTTATAAGGCTATTGATTACGACAAACAGCACTTGATTATTGGCCCTGCGGTCCCATTGACATGTTCTTGTGCTTCGAAAATGGCAAGCACTTCAAAATTATTGAACATGTTTATGTTTACAAGATGTAATTCAGCAATCAAAATAGCTGCAGGCTGACATGAACAAAATTGTACGCATATAGGAAGGTAGAAAGCGAGACAGAAGTTGGCGAAATTAATTTTAAACTTACTCTTAAAATAATGCAGGGAATGCATAATATTCATAAGGAAGAAACCTACCTAATGTAATATTTATATAATAATATCTTATCGATTTTATTTTCTATATAATAATGCAGTTAAACTTTCATATAAAAAACATCCGTGCATCGAAGTTTTTGTATCAATCAAAAACCCATTTCATGTTACGGAACTTCGACTGTATTAAACATTCCATACATACAACTCTGTCAAGATATCAAGATGTCACTCCTTATTGACTGACTGACTGGTAAGAGTTAAATCTGTTATCGAAATCATAGCAAATCGATCGTAGGTGAAGACTAAGATTGGATTTACTAAAATACAGCTGGAAGTGCATTATTTTTAGGGTCAAAGGCAACTGATACATGCGTGATATCATACGTTATAAGTGTTTTATTTTCAAAAAGTAGTCTTTATTTATGGTTCAACGTTTTAATTGTATGTAAGCTAAAGCGGAAGATTCAGAAATAAATTTGAATTATTAATTTCGAATCGCCTCATAAATAAGCATCATTGCCTCTTTTGGAACAACTGTGAAGTTCATAAAATAAGTTAAACTAACACGTTTTCAAAATGTTCTATATATTTTTAAATACCTTATTGAGAACCTATGCATATCTCTACTAACTATTTTAAAGCGAACAAATAAATTGCCATACATGTGCATATATCTAACTAAATTATTTTTTTATGATGCCAACTCATTGCCTTGTTGAGCAGCGGGTACGAACCACATTCAATCTAGTTCAAGCTAGTTACCTAAGCTCCCATTCTTCACCCCACACACACGCTACTTACCTACAAGAAATTATAGCACGCATTACGAGCGTGTAAACAAGGCAGCCAACGATGACAGTTACAGACCCCACCAGTTGAATGTACATAGAGTAGATCCAATAAAAACATACATACATATATTTTAATACTCTCATAGAGACCTAAATGAAAATACCTAAATTTATAGCTTTCTCGTTATGGAGCTATGCGTTCGAGTTTTATTATTTGGGATCTTGACTTCGTGCTTCGAACACACAGCGCAACTCTCTTTTGTCGGCGGCTAAATTTGTCTCATCTTCTTATATTAATTTGTGTTATTGTATTTCGGCATTTTGGTAGTAGCAAACACCAACAACAACAACAACAAAATAACAATAATAACAAAGGTAGCCAAAAGGTATCGAGTTTTATAACCTGCTCGAACTCATCAATTTCGTTGCTAACAACACGCAGACACGCCAAAAGTGAGAAAAGGTATGCAACCCGAATCTGAATCTCAATCTGAATCATCATTTGCTTCTATCTCTCTCTCTCCCTCTCTCTCTTTCTTTAGTGGGATCTGAGCATTTTGTGGTTATATGTTATGGTTGTTTTTTTATTTTCCTGAACGTCATAAGTAAATTTCTTGTGTTGTTTCGGAGTTTTCAAAAAGCCATTTAGAATAAATTAACGTGGACCTACCGCTAAAATGATCGGGCGATCGGGCCAGACGGTTCTGTTCCGTTCATGGACGTAGACAGGATATAAACTGGGGGGGTCAGCTTGAGCTTACTCTTTCCCGATTCCTATATTGTTAAGTCTTGGCCCCCTTCAAGCTACACCCATGTTAATGTTCTGTTTTTCGATTTTCCCTTTGTCTTCGCTTCGTCGTCGTTTATGTTTTGGGTCTTTCTGCCGCTGCATCGTTCTGAATGAGTGCGTCGCATTAATCTGATCCCTCATCAGCGTGGCCCCAAACAGGATTAAAATTAGTTTTTGATTACGCTTTCGAGCTTCTGGACAACGCAATTCTCTCGTTGAACGCGGCGCAAAACCTAACCCTAAGGGGCTTTCGGGGTTTGGGGCGTATAATTAACGCTTTTAGCAAAACTCTTTGTCGCTCTTTGCGGCACTCTTTTGCATTTATTCGAAGGTCGCGCTTTGGTCGCTTTGTCATAATTCTTTGTGTGGCGGCGGCATACATATAAAGCTACTATTGGCAGGTATTTAGCCAGGCTAAAACGAAAAATGTGAAATTCCTTGTGCTCATAAATCCCCACAATCGGCTTCTAATTGAGTCTTCCGCCGACCAAAACCACACAGCGCACACACATTCCACATGTCATGCTACACTCCTGTGGATATCTACCTTAGCTCTTAGCTCATCTTACCCAAAGAAAAGCCACTCGCTTTTTGGGCCCGCATTTGATGAGCGTGTGAAACGACGAGCACCTTGTGTGCTCAAACGATACTCATCATACCTGGTAGCACCATCTAAGTGCTGATCTTAAGATTTCAATCTCCTCGGGCTTTTACATCTCTCTCTCTCTCGTTTTGTTCTCCTTTTCAGCTCCGGATTAGATGCTGCACTTTATTAGGCTTGTTTTGAGGCCCGCCAGGCCTGATAGCTGATAGCTGATTGATCTCACTCGAGTTTGGCTTTAATTGAATCGTTTTTCTTTTTCTTTCTTCTTTTAATTAACATAATTGCTGCTGTTCCACTTTTGACACTTAAGCGGCTCAATAGCCAACGAATATATTGATGCACTTCTTTTTCTACTTCAAGATCTAATCCGTTGGGTTCGGTTTACATGCATTATAATGCTCTCAATAAGAATAGTGCAGTGATGTTTAATGAATTTCCTTTTTCTGTGCGAAGCTACTTTATTTACCTAATTACCTCCAACGCCATTAGGGCCAGTTCTCTGATCTGCCAGCGATAAGGCACGACAAGCTACAAATATATACATAATAGCATATTCGAGGTGTCAGTTAAAGCCGCCTAGAAAGAAACCAAGCCCTTTGGTTCTGAGGACAATGCGTCATTTTGTTTGTTTGTTTGTATCTCAATTAGCAACGCTAGCCAACTGGCATTATTTATGCGTATTTTGGCAAAGCAGCCGCAGCCAACAAACAAGAAGCGTCAACTTCTTTTTGATTACACTTAGCAAAAGCTAAAATAACTTTAAAAATCAACCAGCAGTAGAATTTGAAAAGAATTTTTGGAACTTATAAACAAAATTCAGAAGAACATTTGTTAAAAGTCAAAAACTCAATATATTTTTGTTGAAAGTTAATAACATTAACTACATTTTTTTTAACGCCAATGTACTTTTTTTCTGTGTATTGCAACACTCCCTCTGCCAATCTTTCTCTCTCTCCCTGTTTTACACCCACTCCAAGACTTTTGCTCTGTCTCTTGCGCCTGTCACTCTGATTAGTTATGCTGATGACATTGTTTGTTCAGCGCGCCTTACTCTCCCATTCCCCCGTTCTACAACCATAACTCAGTTAGCCAATTTAAACGTGTTAGTCGACCGCTTGCGATACACGTAACTTGTTAGTGCAAGTTCAGTTTTGAAGCCAAGAGCATGACTTGACCAGCCCCCAAAGCGTTGGTTGCTTCATAATTAATAAAGCACAACAAATGACGAAAAAAAAAAAAAATAGACAGACACACACACGCCCAAAAGATATTATAATGTTAGTGCATTTGGATTTTTGGTCAACTCTAGACAGTGTTCAGTCTAATGAGAGGCGTGGCATGACTGACCAACCCTGAGTTGAAGTGGGCGGCGGAACTTTATTGGCCAAAGTTTAATTGGTAGCTCCAAAGTCAGTTTGCAAAATATAAATTGAAGTGCAGTCAATAAAATCAATCAATATGGTTATATAAACGAACACATATTCTAACACACAAATATTATCTGTTCAACCCTTCTTCTTCATGACTTTGCATTGAATATTTTGAGTAGATATATAAGATATATAAGATAATCTTGTGTAACATTAAAAGGCGCGCTTCCTTTGCCTGCAGCTCTACTAGAAAAGGGCGTGTTGGTTTTCGTCTCAATAAATGAACTTTACAATAAACACATCACAAGGGTGTCAAAATGGCTTTGGGACAAACCGCGAAAACAACCCCTCAATTCTATAAAGGGCTGGTCGTGCTGCTGGTCGTCCTTCAAGGATCAAGTTGAGTTCGCGTCTTAATTGTTAATTGTTCATCAGGTTTGACAACAAATTCAGAATGTACAGCTGCCATTCGCCCAAAAGACTTTCGATTTCCTGCTCCTCTTCTTCGTTTGCCCTTTCTGCCTCGCCCTGGCAGCCATTTCCGTTGCCACTTTATGAGAGTGGCTAGCTGAGAGATCTATGATAGATATTTATGCATTCATAAAAGTCCATAAAATAAGTGAAAAATTCGGGCGCTATAAATAAACAATGCTTTATGTGATTTCCGCAAGGCTTCAAAACGGAATACTACTTTCACAAAAACAAAAAAAACATCAATCAGCTGGCGTATTACCTTTAAACATGCTAACAAAACAAATACCTAGCAATCAAAACCAAATCAAATTAAATTCCCAATCGAAACGCTTAGAAAGAAAACAGCAACAATAACACAAAAATTCCCATCAAGGAAATCATTCAACGCGTTGCGGCCAATAAAAAATTAAAACAAAAAAAAATCAATCCTATATCTGTGTCGGCGTAAACGCCCATAAAAATCAACATCAAGCGATTTCTATAAATAGTTTGGTGTTGCTTCAGATTAACCCAATGCTCTTTTTTTTATTGGAGCCCTAAGATGTTGCGTCTATTATGAATTCCATTGGATTTTTTTGAATACTAACTGCGCTGATTGAATTCAAGAGTCGACCTAAAAGGCTGTTAAGGCCAAACAATGCCTTGGCTAGATAAAGTTTATAGTGCCCCTGTCACAAAATTTATGAGATTTCACACAATATTTTACTGCTTTTTTCTTATTAGATCCATCCACGTTGAACATCTTTGCAACGAGAACAAATCCAAAGAAGAAGCGCAAATCGCGCACTGCATTTACAAATCAGCAAATCTTTGAGCTGGAAAAGCGTTTTCTTTATCAAAAATATTTATCACCCGCCGATCGTGATGAGATTGCCCTGGGCCTAGGTCTGTCCAATGCACAGGTGAGTATTAGATTAAACCAAGCATATAAAGTAGAGAAAATAATTTGTTTATGTTTCTTAGGTCATCACCTGGTTCCAAAATCGCCGGGCTAAACTCAAACGAGATATGGAGGAGCTGAAAAAGGATGTGCAAAGCGTGAACAAATTGTCAGCGAATAGTTGCTTTTTAGAGACAGTTAATGACTTAAGTATTTTAAAGACCCGACCAGTCAGCAGATCCCACACGATGCCCCAGGCAATCCCAGCATCATCATCCGAATCAGAATAGTTCATCCAGCAGCAGTCGAGACAAGGAGGATCTACGCATGCTGAAGATGATGACCCTAATGCGTTACTCGGATGGAAAGTTGCTCTACAATACGGCACAACCGGCGCCATCAACGGGCCATTAAGTTTTTAACTCCTCACACACACACACACTTACATACTTGATAATTAGCCCAATTTGTAAATTGCTCTGATTAAACGCGACTTATAATTTGCCAAAAACTCAAAAACAAAAAACAAAATAATGAAAACGCATAAAATTTTCTTTTGAATATGATTTTCCTAATTGTAGTACTGAATTTCGTATAAGTTGCTTGTGATTTGTGTCTATTATATAAATAAATACTTATATACACACATACACTTATGTAAATAAGTTTGTATGCAATTTGCCACACAACATTAATAAATGCATTATTATTTATGTGTATTTATTTTGTTAACTGATTAGCAGAGTTTGCCACATTTATCATTATAAGTTGATGATGCAATTTTAAAAATAAATTATAGTTGGATTATTGAAAATATCCAAAAATAAATGCTTAATTTAAACCTATTTAATTTTATTGGGTGAACATTAAAAACGGATGAAAATTATTTAATTCGAAACTCGAACCACTCAGTTATTTATTATAAAAAAAAAATAAAAACACAAATCATGTTAACTGCTTGCTTAATGAAAACAAGTCAAGCAGTGCAGTAGTCATTTGGTTGGTGTCTTGGTTGAAAGAAGGTTCCAGCAAGCAGTTTATTAAAATACTGGTATTTTGTTCCGTTCGGAACTGGTTCATTTAAGCAGTTTGGACTGCTTTATCTAAGCAGTGCGCGCTGCAAATGGTTGCTGCCCTCACTACATTTATAAGTAGTGAGATTACAAACCAACTTATCCGCTATCATAGACACAGAAAATAGCAAATTTAGTTGAGCAACAAACCGAAACAAAAAACCAATCAAATTCAAAAGCTTAACAGAAAATTCAAATCAAAATACAAACAACTTGAAATTATAAAAACATTTAAGATGCTAAGTAAAATGCGTTAAAAAAAAAAACCAAAACGCAAAATTGTGGTCATGGATGTGGCGCCACTGTTTCTTGCCACGCCTCTTATTCTGCTTAGAACTATTTTATTTCACATAAAAATAGAAATCAATCAAGTATTGCTGCAAATGTTTTACAGCCCGTCTAGCACTATATAGCTCATAAAACTGTGAAAAACTGAGTGCAAATTATGAAGACGTAAATATGAAATTGGCAAATGAGAAAACTGCTGATTGATTTAGGAAAACGAATTGTTTTCATTGATGCTTGTTGTTGTTGATGCGATGCGCAAATCAAAATGCAAATGATGTCGATTTTATAGACAAGTGAAAATAAATAGATTCACCTAGAAACAACAAATTGAAATTATTTGAAATTATGCGTTCAAGATTTGAGGGCAAAGTTTTACGCCCAACCACAACTTTAACAAAGGTCAACAAACTCAAAGTCATAAGATCAGGGTTAATGGTCTTAAAGTCGCACTCTTGACTTGAGTAGAGCGTACTTTTCCCAGGCCCCACTCACTCTTTCCCACTCTCTGAATGTAGATAGCACTACATAATGACACAATTAAGTCAAATTATTCGGCTGCCACTCCAGAGAGTTTCAGATAAAGAGTAAATTCCACCGACACTTACAAGTGGCTGCTGCCTTTCACCAGAAATCAATTCACAATCAATGGCACAATGCTCTCACAGGGATTATTAGATGAAGGCCAGCCAGGCATCCTTCCTTTTAACACAAATAGTACAATGAACGAGAAATTAATTCCACACGAGCAGCTTTGAAGAGTTGATGGTGATTAGCAAAAGCGCCGCTCTCTCTCTCTTCCGTCCGCTCGCCCTTTCGGCATTTACATAACCCATCGAGCCAAAGATCATATGCTGAGCATAGCCGACCGACCACCCAACATGATGTTTCAGCGCTTTTATTGCTCACAAAGTAGCATAAACAATTTTGCGCTTGCTTGCCGTCATCTAATGGGTAAAAAAAAAAACGAACACGAAACGGGGGAGCCACAAAGTCAACGCCACCACACATCTACCTGATGGGGGTGTTGGGTGAGGATTTCAAACTGACTGATTTGTATGTGTATGGAGTGCATTAAATGTTGTTGTTTGTTGTTTGTTGCTTGTTGTTGTTACTGTGTGTTTGTTCAGTTTGCTTATTTGAAGTATGGTTATTTGGTTGCATGCGTCTTATGTGTGGTCGTGCCACAGTCTCAGAGACTGAGCCACTCAGGGGCGACAAAGCATTGTCCAAATCGAATGTGTCGCAATTGTGGCCAACCGCCATGTCCTGTGGCGCAAATTAAACAATAAACAAACAAATGCTGCTGCTGCTGGACCACAACAGAACAGCTTTGCTTTGTCTAGACAAGGTTTGGCGGCCAAAAATGTGCCAAATACCTTGAGCGAGACAAGCTGGTCAAAATATTGAAGCAATTTATTTAGTCTACCAAACAACACTTGAGATCATTCACACATTGATCATGTCCTGCCGACACACTCAAGTGCATCCGAATGTCCTGTCTGGACGACAAGTAGCCCAAAAAACAAGTGTGATTTATAAACAAATGTCGCACACACGCATGATTAGATGATCATTCACATTCGGTTTCCAATTCGGTTTCCCATTGCCAACTGCCACTGGCGCCGTGTAAACAAATGAAGGTCACGACGACACGAGGAAGAGGAAGAAAGAGCGAGAGAGAACAAAGCGAAGTTGCATAGAATAGTTTTCTGTTCTTATTACTTTTAAGCTCTTAAGTGCCTCAGCAATTCACTTTGGCCAATGTGCGCTTTTCATTTCATTTAAGAAATTTTCAATTTTTGATTTTCAATCTTTTCCATTTGATATTCAATTGGACAAGTACGCGTATTATTAATGTAATAGCGGCTAATTGCGCATTTGACCATTTGGCCTGCCCCAATGCGCAAAAAAAATTAGAACACAACGCAACGCAAGCACTTCAGCCCCGAGGCTTAAAAGCTTCAATTTGATGGAACACTTGGAAGCAAATCGAGCCACACAACTGCACTACGAGAAAATTAATCAAAGAATTATTTTATTTAATAAAAAAAAACTTTCAAATAAGCATTAAACATTCTAGTCAAAAATACAAATATATCGCAATATAGTAAAAATATTTTTCAGCAAGCGTATTCTATAATATCTTTAACTTTCTATAACTTATTAGACCACATTCCGTTTTATTTGTATCCCAAAGCATTCTTCTCTCTTTCAAGTGTACCCTTTGGAATTTATGGTTGCATTTTGCAACCGTTGAGATTTAGTTTGAGATCATTGCAATGATTGCGCGTTTCAAAGTGGACGCGATTTTGCTTAGGAGCAGCAACAAAAACAAATGTGCAATGCCTTTATACAGATAGAAGAAAATATAATACCACTTGAGGAGCATCCAAAAGTGCGCCGGCGACTGTTCAAGGTTCTTTTGCAATTTGATGATTTACCGCAAAAATAAAAAGACAGATAAACGAGAGAAAAGCTGTTGCATTTATTTGGCCAATTCGTGCTAATAAACAAAGTATCATTTGCATGTGGCATGTGGCAACAAATAAAATCCAATATACACATAGATATGTGTGCATTGGCTCGTTGAAGAACAAGAACAACAATAAAAACACATACACATTGCCTAAATATGACAAATGTAAACAACAATAAGCCCAATGACATCATGATAATGATCGAGACTAGCATAATCATCATGATCATTAGCATCGTTGCAACAATCAGTGAAATGCCGAAATTAAATGATTGTTTCGACGGATCGAACGTCAGAGATTGATTCCGAGTTCGCCTCGCCACCAAATCAAAATTCCAACGTACGAAAATACAGTTTAATTGCCTACAAATTGGCGCGTTGAGTTTTATTGCATTTAAAAAAAAATACTATAGTGCTAAGCTTATGCTATCTACTCGATTTTTTTTATAGGGAAAAGTACACAAAACATTTTCCACTTCTTCCCTCTACGCTCTTATTGCCTGTCATGGTGTGTGGTGGGTGGCCAACAAACCGGCAAACAAATATTTGATTAAGACAAATGCCTATGATTTATTAACGATTTCCTAATGTAAGAGGAAATAAGTGAAAGGAAATAAGTTTTAACGGCTTGTATAATCAAATGCAAAAGTTTAAAACTAAATTTTTTAGTATATTTAGCATATACATTTAATTGCAGTTAAGTTAAAGTTTGGAAAATTACTTCCAACATGTATGCCAAATAATTTTGTATGATGATAGTTTGATAAGAATATTTATTATAAGGTCTTGTTTGCTCTTAGTAAAAATTAATACAAAACTACGAAACAAATTATAAGTAAATACAGATTTCAATAATGAAAATATTTGAGAAGTTTAAATAAAGCAAAATATTTGTCGTTTGAAAGTGTATTAAACACTTTTTATACATTGCAGCAGTTAATCTTATTTGTATAACTGTATAACTTATAAACAGGGTGATCAATGTAATAAAGAGTATGCAGAAAGCACTCACCGTTAGCAGCAACAACACATACACAGTTCAATGCAATGCTCTCACTCTCTCATTCTCTCTTTTTTTCACTAAGCAGTTTCACAAAAAAAAAAAAAAAAACACACACACAACAATAATTAAATGAGCTGCTTCTCATCTTTCTTTTCTATATACATATGTATGCATATTATTTTATTTTATTTTCACTGCACTTCACACACACGAAAAAAATAAAAACAAATTAAAGCAATTAATAACATCTTCAATGCTTTGCTTATTATAGAGGGCGCTAAACGCAACAACAGCACACTCGTTTCGGCACTGTTATCCTCTCTCTTTAATTTTTTCACGACGCGGCGAAGCTGCAAAAAAAATGGCGCAATTTTCACAACATTCATTTGCTTAAAAACACTTTAAAAAGCAATTGCACGGCGATTCTCTAATGTTATAATCACTTTGCGTATGTTCAGTGCGCTATGTAAACACAATTTGACTATTAATATCGGGCGTATCAACTTTAATTAAATGAATAAACGGACGATAAGCTCCAACCGATGTAAAGACGCGCACAGTTCCAGGCTTACTGACAAGTGGATAAAGTGACAAGTGGAATTTGATGACCTGTGGAAGGTAACGATCGCTCTCTTTAGTTAGAGCAGAACAGACCTTTTTATATCTCTCTTTGCGAATTTGATTTACATGCGTGAGCAGCAAAAACTAAATAGGCACGCATAATTGTTTTTGCATGTACTATTTTACTATTGCCAGTGTTCTTGCTTTAAATGATATGTTCAAATAATTAAAAAAAAAATATATTAATGAACATGCTAATAATAATTTTGCATATAATTGCGTTGAATTAAATTGCGTTCTTAATCGAACGAACATAATACTGTGAGAGAGCTGAGAGCATTTAGATTTCAGAGCGTAGTTTACATTTCCGTTATGAGGCTCATGCCGTGAAAAAAAGAAAAAAAAAGCAACAAAGGAGCGCAATGACGTTGTTGGTGTTTTTGCAGCGTGCTTTGAGTCATGCCAAAGTTGCTGTTAAAATAGTAAATAAAGCAAGTGAAAAAGAGAGAAAGAAGTTTTTTCTATTGTTCTACGTGTATGTTCATATGTACATATGTAAATATGTTTGTATGCACATTGTGAACATATTTGTATGGAACTTCATTTGCCAGAGAATACAATTTACAAGTTTAAGGAGCATAAAAATGTCTTTTGTATTTTTTATCAAAGAGTTATTGTTGTTTTTCAGTGCTGCAGTAAGCGTTAAATTGAAATACAAGCTATCGAATAGCGAATTGGTGTGAAAACAAAAATTAATGTTGTAAAATTGATAAGCGAAACTTGACTAGGATTCATTGCTATTGAAATTAAAAATATATATATCATCATCAAAATATACGATCATAGCATATTGTCAATTAGTTGCGTTGTTGAGATTATCACCAAGTTGTTGTTTTTTTTAATGTCCTCAAATTTTTACTGGGAGCTAGCCATAAACTTCAAGACGTAGAAGTCTCATTTAAATACATATGTACATCAAAAATATTTCATGACCATATGTTTAAGTATAGATGACCTCCTTACTTTATGCCCTTACACATACAAACATATATTTTTTTTGCAATATAAATCTGAAAACACTTTAACTTTGGCACTTGAGTCGTCTGCTTAAGTATTTAATGAATCAGAATCCATAGCAAACGAATGTATATACATATATATATCATTTCTACTTAAGGCGCCAGAGTGCCATTCCAAGTGTTCTTAGGAAATTGAGCAAATAACCGGCCAAAACTCTTTAGATGAAAAAAAAAACCATTCATTTAAGATCATATATTCATCATAATTTCAAATAGATTTCAACATCTTGATCAATTTGTGATTGCCTCATAGAATTTGTTGTTTGGCCAAGTGTGCGGCTTACCAAATCATCAAGAATCATCCGCCCGGGTCTATAAATGTATTTTGACCAACTTTCGTGGCGTAAACAATGTTTACCAAAAAGACAGTTGCTTCCTGCAATTGGAATGTTTAGAGGCATTCCGCCCAAAGTGCACTTGAGAGGAGGACAACTTACTGTTGGAGCTGCTCATTATGCATGCACGAACTGACATTGAAGTGGGTGCGACGACAGTGCGCCAAAGCGCCACAGGCGGCAGCATTCAAAATCCCAAAATCACATTCCACTTGGAGAGCGAAAGAGAATATTCATGCATCATTTAGGGTTAGATTGCCCATTGCCTGGTTATTATTGGTATTAGTAACACATGATTACGCTTTATTGTAAACAAAAGCGCAGATAAACAGACAAACCGAGGCAGAAAGAAGCATATGCATGCAAAACACGAATACCAACAAACACACACTCTCACACACACACACAGGTCTAGGCTAATGATATGTTAATGCAGATGGCGCACGCAATGCGTATAAGTGAACAGAGAAAGAGAGAGCGACCCATGAGAGAGAAGGTGTATAAGAGTGTGAGTGTTTTGAGGCGGCGGCAAACTGTTTGTCTGTCAACGGCTTAAGCAAATAAACTTCATTTGGGGCTTATTTGTCGTTGGCTGGAATTTCTGGCTGGCGCTGTAAACAACAACGAAACAGGGGAGATTGGAGATTGTGGGAGAGTGGAGAAGGAGCACGCACATTGCTCCTGACATTAAAGTGTGAGGCGAAGTTCATTGAGTTGTTTTTCAGCCAGATTTGTGAATGGCTTTTCAAGTGAATTAAGTTAATTGAGTGACTGGCAATTAGCCGTTCAAAAGAATACAATGTTTCCGGGTTTGATTTTAGTTGATAATTTAGTGGAGAATAGATGGATGATAAAAGCCTTTATATCTAAGAATAAGAAAATCGGAGAATAAACTTATTTTTACAGGTATTTAACGGAGCCAGAAAGTCTTTCTTTTAGCTCAAATTATCAAATCCTTGTTAATTTGGTAGACTTTCTTCTTTTTCTTTTTTTAAAATCTTAACATTTACTTACAAGCCATACATTTCTTGATATATTTGTATAATTTTAATGACTAGTTAAGTTAATATTATTTATTATGTTCCACTTGGAACTTCCCTAACTACTTCTCCTACTTCCCTAATACACATTTCGCGTCATAAGTTTTTCATTCTCTTCATCAGCAGTCGACTATTACCAGGCAACAAGTAACTCTACGATGCTTCTTGAAACCTGCGATGAATGCAATCCAATCAAAGACAGCCAACTGAAATGCTGACCCGTCTTGTTCATAATAATACTGACCCCTGTGCCACTCCTTGCACCCACTCCCTAAGTTCTTAAGGTAGTTGGCAGCAACACGCCGCAGCGTTTAAGTGTAATTTTCTTCTTATTCAATTGAAGCATGTCCTTTGCAGCCGCTGACAGCCAGAGCCCAAAGGATAACTCACTGCAACGCACTGTGAATTGCGAGCTGCGAGTTGGTCGTCGAGTTTTGGACGGCTTTTTTTTGGGGGGGTTTTGGGCTCGTTACAAATTCACTTCAGACGTTGCTTTCACTTGAGAACAACATAATGGCCGTTCATTTGCGCCGTTGGAAAATTGCAAGAGAAAATCATCTTACAAAACGAATTGACTCAGAGAACTCAGGACTCAGGACAATTGCGTACGTGCGACAGGGCTAAGCACAAGAAGCAACGTAAAAAAAATCCTTAAAAAGAAGTGAATGTGTAAAGGAATAAAATGGGAATGTCTCATCTTGTGCTGTGTGCCATGTAATTTGCTCTCTTGCCATGTGCTTCATCAGAAAGGAAATTGAAAATTGTTACTAATGGCTGTTCTGGTTGGGTTAGTGCTAGTGGGGCGGAGGGCTAGTGGGTGTGGCCATTAGCAGAGGCGCAAAGAGAAGAAAAAAAAGCTTAAGAAATGCCAAGTAAATTATCCCATTTAATGATTATGAAAAAATCGTATTAAAAGAAGAAAATGGCACTATGAAAATGTGGGTGGAATTCATTTGAATCGTAATTTGCGCTCTCTTTACTTGCCACACGCAGGCAAGGTTAAAAGGACTAACGAAGCGTTAAGAATATGCAAGAAGAAGATAAAGAATAAGCACGTAAATAGGATGGAGAATTGGAACAAAGATGTTGGACACTAGTTTGGTTCCGTATGGAGTTGATTTATGCGTACCGTAAAATTTGAGATAATTCTTGTGTTGAGATTCCAATTAGCTTGTGTTCCATGTGAGTGTGTAAATGTTGTAGCTCCACCTGTTCTGGCACAGATTCACTTCAAATGTGTGTAAAAGAAAACTCTTTTGAATAAAAACATTTTTAACTTAAGTTAAACTGACTCTTAATGATGATTTTAATGCTCAAGACTTCTTGTTGATTTTATTAAACCCAACACCTCTTTTAAGCTACGAATGCTTTGAACTGAAATTTTAAGAACAACTTGAGTAAAGTCTTAGTATTAAAATCGCTATTATTATCATTATTTTTTCGTCTGTGTTAATTCTTTGCTATCAATCATACTTATGCTTGCCTGTACCATACAAATATTCACGTATGCAATTTGTTTACACTAAAAAATGAGCACTTAAACAGACTATAAGCGCTTTGCTTTTTTTATGATGTTCCAAATAAATACAGGGCATAAATAAATCTTTTCCAGTTGCTTAAGCAACTTTCCAAAGTGCTTTCAAAGGTGTGTTAAACATACTAAAGAAAAAAAAAACAAAAAAGTCTGCGTCATATTTGGAGAAGAGGAAAACTGATTAACAAGTGTTTAGAATATAAATGAATTTTTATAACAATTTTTTCCGTCTCTTCTTGTATGGAAAGAAACACTTTAAATTGCCAAATATGTAGTGGAAAAAACAGAGATAGATCAAAATCGATTGATAGGAACAAGCTTCAAGTGTTTTTTACTCGCCTATTAGTAGCGCTCTGGCAGCTGATAAGCCCAAAAAACTATACGAGAAGCAAAAGCAAAACGATTGTGCAACAAGAAGCTCAACAAATCTCACGCGCACTTCTATTGAAATCTTCTTTTTGGTTTTGTCTTAGGCGTCTTTAATTGTCGAGGAGGCATTACGAGTCGGCAGCTCCATTAAAAATGCTAATTAAGTTGCCCCAATGGCACATGTGTGTGCTACACCACAAATTTTTTATCTAAACAGCTCACAAAACAATAACAACAACAACAACAACAGCAACAACTAGAATCTAAACTCGAGCATTTTTGCCGATTTGAATGGCTGCCTATAAAAGATTCGTTTTATACATGCGGTAAAATTTGAAATTTTTTAGGCGAAATTTGAACAATAAACAAAATCACAACAAAACAAACCAAAACATTTATCATTCCAATTTTTGCTGGTGGTGAAGCTACCAAAATCGTTTTAAATGCTTTTTTATTTCAAGCCAAATAAGCAAAGGAGTGCCTTAAGCAAAAGCGGCCCAAATACTGCTTGCCACATTGCGCAAAGATTTCAGCGGCAGCTGCTGCCGCTTCTGCTACTGATTCTGCTGCCGACGTTGGTTGAGGTGGGTGGCCATTTTGTTGGGCCAAAGGCGAGTGCCTTGGGCGGCGCATAGGGCAGCACAAGGGGCACAAAGAGGTGTCTGTGTGGGTGCACCACCATCAACAACTTGCGCAAATAGCATCATCATCATCCTCATCATCATCGACAACAATTGCTACGAGTATTAATTCATAGCCGTATATCAATGTGTATGTGTGTGTGTGTGTGGGTTGGTTTCCCATGAAATTTTTTTTTTGTTTTTAGGGACCGCACACAGTCACCCCGTTCAGCTTGGTTTTTACCGTTTGGTTAATGAAATGCTGAAAAACAATTAACTATAAATTAAACGCACAATTTTCAAAACAAAATAATCATAAATAGCTCACACAGCGCATCATTTTCCTATACTACTTTGTTTTCATGTTTTGTTTACAACGCAAACGTTTTATTTTTTGGGGGAAAACGTTTTCATTCAAACATTGTGATGCACTGTCCTAAGTTTAGCCCCATTCCTCATTCCACTTCTGCAAAAGGCAATTAGGAATTTAATCTTAGCTCCTTCTCTTTAACTGTAAGTTTGACTGCTTAAACTCTTAGGCCTCGATCCCATAAAATCAAAAGTACAACTTAAATAACACAACAAGTAATACAGCCTTGAAATGTTAATTTAGAAGGAGAAACACAATAATGAAATATTTTTTTAGCAATTAAATGATATTTGACTGCTTTAATAATAATTTTATTCATTTACTTATTTATTTTTTAATTTTCCTTTCTATTGAAAAAAAAATTATATTTCGCTAATTGACTTAAAACTGATTCATAGAGTAATATAAACTACACAAATCAAACATTTTTCTATCAACACATAATTATGTTAACGCAACAAAACGTTCTAAATAAATTGATTTAATTAATAACTTATCAACTCCAATATAGAGTATTTAATATACCTATAGAGTATTAACGCCACTGATTACGCTCAACCTGATGAATTTGTCGTTGAGTTATTTCTACCAAGAAGTTTGGCTCTTACATAAACAAGCCCGCCTAAGAACAACACGTGCAACAGCAACAACAACAACAAATAGTAGCAGCTAAACTAAACGTTAGCTGCAAAATCGAAGTGTCAGTCGGTGCAGTCGCCTCGGACTCAGCCTCAGCCTCATCCTCAAACCAATTCTCATTCTCATACTCATTCACATGCTCGTGACGCTGACGCTCCTTTTATGGCTGGCACACATGTGTGCAACAGACGTAGCGAAGTCGGGCAGAAGGGGTTGTGGGAAGGGGAATTAAATGAACGATGAGACAACAACGTTAAAAACGCTAAAGCAAAGTGCATGCAAATGGGCTAAGACAAAAAAAAATAATAACAACAACAACGAAAATCAAAAACCAAAAACGAGGAGAAAAAAAGTTCAAAAATGCATTTTACAATAAGTGAACATTATTCAGGCGGCGCACAAGTGCATTTTGTTTATACTTTAATCTGTCCGGATTACGGATTCTGTACGATGTTGCTGCTATGTATTTTCTGTCGTTGTTGTTGTTGCTTATAATATTTGCAACAGCATTTTGCCATTAAATGCACTCTCAATGGCCGCTTAAGAATGCCTGGCCCCAAAAATGTTTAAGCAAATATTGCTATACAAATTTTATTATTTTGTTTATGCCCAATTTCCATTGACCGCCGCCAGCAGCGTTTGTTGACAGGCGCGGCGATAGTCGACTAATTGCAGTTCAAAGATTGCGCATACGCCACATGCAACCGTGACTAATTTGCATTATTAACCCAGAGAGACGTAATACCAAACCCCTGACACTTCTCTATAAAAGGCGGCCTTTTGAAAGGATTGTCCTCAAGTAGCTGCTGCTGCTCCCTGTCTCTCTCTGTCCGTGTGTGTGCGTGTAAATTGCTCATGTGCATGTGTGTGTCATAAAAAATAAAGGGTTGCATAAACAAATCAATGCTCTAGACAACGCGCAATATAAACAAATTAGTAGCAAAGCCGACACATGCAATACAGAATGCAGTAAGTCGGAGTGTAATATATCCTCTGAAAATGAACTTGTGCAACAATGCCACACGCAGCGATATCCTTATAAGTGGTAGGAAGCTAGTACACTGAAAGAATCTTAAGCAAATTAGCTAAAGTCATAATTATAATATAATTCTTGGCAAGTAAGTAAGAGTTCTTCATTACTTTGAACACCTTTTGAAGTTTGAATCCAACTTTTAACAGAATTCTTTGATTAGAAAGTTATTTATACTGTTTTTTATGTATACGATTCACCAACATCCTTACTTATCATGCTTTTGTGGTTCTAATGTTTTCGCAATTATCACAAATATATGTTAAGTTAATAATTTAAGGAAGTCTTTGCAAAAGATGTTGTTTTTGTAGATTTTTCTTGTTTTGTTTCAATTCGAAGTATTTTATGTTATTATTTTTTGTTTTGCATGTATGCCAACACATTATTATAATATTTTCTTTAGCTTAACTAGACCACTTCCTGTGGTGGCGCGAAAAATGTATGAGAAATAATGGCAAGAGGTCGAGAGCCTCAAAAATATTTAGTTTAAACGGAGGCACTCGGCAAGACGCCGCTTATTGACACAAGTAATTACAACTGTCAATTGATATTAGTGTCCCAAATTTGTCATCTTTTGGCTATGGCTTTTAGCTAGAAATAGCATACGAAAGAGAACTGTTAAAACTATGGAAATCTTGTTTATACAGTTGCTCGTCGCACGCTTGACTGAAAGGGGTGCTGGGGAAAGTTATTCCAGTGATTAACGATCAATTTGTTAAAAACAATTTGTAATTTGAGCAACATTGTTGCCAGGCTACCGTCTTGAAGTGGATATGATCATGCAATTGTTTGTATCCTTAGCGACAATTTAGAATTGTTTGTTGATAAACATGGTCGAAATTGTCGCCGTCAAACACTTGAGCCATGTCCTTGCTGTCGTCAGCCACCAACTGTGCGCCTAAGGACATCGGCATGTCGACCCGCTGATCTTGTGCAAAATCGCCTTGCAAACTGAGAGTAAAGTATGATTATGAGTGGTAGTCAGTGGGTCAGAGATACTGCGTTCGTCTGGAAAGATGGCATATTGAAGCACTTCTCTTTGCCGACATTGAGTGGCCAGTGACGTCGTCGTCATCATCATCATTTAGTTCTCTTCATATGGATTTTGCAAGATTCAGCCCACACGCATGGAACACTTGAGTGAAACGGATCTTGAGGCACTTTCTGCATGATCCGACTGTCATTTCTGAAGTAGAGCTTGAAAAACCGAACGCAAGCGATGTTGCAAAATAAGGTCACTATGTAATGTTTAATTTACTTTTAAATTATTAAAAGTTAGGAAAAGTTTTTTGAAAAGACATTTGTTTAAAGAACTTCTTCTGCGTCCCACAGTAAATGCCTCAAGGTTTATATTTGTCATTTTAGTAGATGTTTTATTAAAGTTGTCATTTCGGTAGATGTCTAAAAAAATAAACGCACATTTTAATTATATTTCATTATCATCGTTTATTTTTAATCGTGATATTAAGATATATAGTATATATGATTATGTTTACGTTTATAGCTAAAACTTAAAGCTACTAAAGCTATTAGCCCAAAACTATTTTTTTATATTTTCTTCCCTTCTTCGCTCCCTCCCTCAACTGGCCTGCCATTAATGGGCTACAAATAAAGACTAAGAACCTTCCCCTATTGCTATCACAAAGGCCAAATTGCATCAAGCAACAATTGAATCTAATCAATTTCCACATTCTCCTCACAATCCTCAAAAGCAGAATGATTGCTCTCGGCGCCACTTTCTAAGTTGAGAACTTGAGCCTGGCTGGGACTGGGGCAGGGACTGCGTTGATTGCGCACTGGCGATGAGGATGCCGAGGAGCCGTTCACATAGGTGGATTGAAGATTATTCTGCTGACTTGGAGGTGGAATTGGCTGCGGCACCTTCGGATGTGGATAGAAGTAGGGAAAGTGCACCTGAGGCAAGGGCAAGCCGCCATAGGCCAACTGCAGCTGATGTCTATAAATGTTGAGCAGGGCCGGATCGAGGCCGTGCGGGTAACCGGCTGCAGCAGCCGCTCCTGGTGTCATATGTGCATAGGCAGTGCTGCCGTCTTCCCGCACGAGCACCTGGACAGGCACGCGCTTTGTGGCACTGAGCAGAGCTGCCTCATGTTGCTGGATCTGCTTGCGTTTGGTTTTGTAGCGGCGGTTCTGGAACCAGATCTTCACCTGCGTTTCCGTCAAACGCAGCGTCTTGGCCATCTCACTGCGTTCCGGACCGGATAGATAGCGTTGCTGGGCAAAACGACGTTCCAGCTCAAAGACCTGGGCATGACTGAAGGCGGCACGCGAACGCTTCTTGCGACTAAGGCTGCCACCATTTAAGCTATCATCGTGGGAGAGCGGCGAGTTGCCGCGTCCATAGCCACCCGCATTGCAGGAGGAGGGCGAGCTACTCAAAGGCGGCGGCGAGTCGCAATCTAAATAAATGAATTTGCAAATTTGGCAAAAACGTTAGCACAAAAGCGAACAAAAGCCGAGTCCATTAGCTGAAGCAAACAATAGAGCTCGAACTTACCGGAATCGTTGCTGGTGCAACGTCGCATGTCCAGGGGACCAGCAGCGGAGGCAGCGGACAAAGCGGCGCCAAGGTAGCCCAATTTGCGCTGCATGTAATCAACAACCGGTAGTCCACCAGCTGAGGAGGCATTCGAGCTGGTTGCCTGATTATTATTATCCATGGCAGCAGCAGCTGCATAATACTGCAAGTAGGTGGCATGCTGGCCACGATTGGTGGCACTCTCCGAATGCTCTGCATTCAGTTTGCATTGCGCCATTTTATAGATGCTCAAATCGCGACAACAAAGCGGCGGTGACTTGGAACCACTGCGATCTGTGCTCGTAGCTCCCAGCTCTGTTTCTGCATCCGGATCCATGCTGGAAAGACGACACGCTGCATTTGCGGGTTTGTTTCGCGTCAATATATCATTGATGGAGAATGGTGTCGTTAGAGTTTTGCTCAGACCCGCAATTGCCGCACCCGCACTTGCACTTTCCATATTTAACATAATTTTAGTTTGTTTTTCTTCTGCTTTATATTTTAATATTTGGTTCACTTTTACACAGTTTGCTTTTTGCGTCAGGCGTTTTATTGTTGCTCACTTCTCAGAGGCTGAGTCACGAATGCGCTCTGCTGTCGCTGTCCGTGCGCTCTTTAAATAACGAGCGCCGATGATCCCGGCGTTGAATAATTCACTCACGGATTGCCCACACTCAAGTGGTGCCTCTCTGTTGGTCGTGTTAGTGTTGGTGTTGGTGTTGCTGGTGGTGGATTTTGTGCTATTTTTGAGCTACTTGGCGTAGGCAGGTCGCATGCCTATTGGCCAACACACTAAAAGCGACCCAAAGAGCGTTTGAGTTGCTCTCAAGTGCAAATGCTGTAAACATACAAAAAAAAAACAAATCGTTGTAGTGTATGCGTTATTTTTGGAAGTGTGCGCATCCTGTTTATTGTTTAGATAGTGTTTACAACTATTCGATAATCGATTAGGGTTTCCTTGTTAGGGTACAGTCAGTTAAATATATGGTCTTTTTTTTGTTTACTTTGTTTTTTGTTTGGTTTGAAAATTATGCAGAAATATCCAGAAACAACGAGCGCACTTGTAATTTCAAGCAAGTTAAATGGTGCTTAATATATTTAACTTTTTTCTTGTTATTCTAATAGTGTTTTTTATCGCGCCCAAAAGCGCTTTTGAGTGCTTAAATAACAGCAAAATATTTCATTGGTTAAACGGCGCAAGTAAAATGCGCTGCCATTGGTTGCCGCTGCAAAATGGCTGCGCGCTCACGCTAACCAGCCTTGCCAGATTGAGTGAATTGATGCTGAGTGAGAGCAATGCAACAATAAATACACATATGCTCACGCTCTCGCTCTTGTGCTTGTGCATGGGGCAGCTGTGATTGTTGGTGCTTGATATTATTATTTTTTTTTGCTCTCTGGTACACTTCACACCTTCGGGCTATATAATCTTTTTATTGCCAATTCAATGACTCTTAATGTCGCCGCCGCCTCGGGCAGCGGAAAGTCAGGAGTTAGAGCGAGTGGCAACAACGGCGGGTGGCAAGAACTTGTATTGTATTATTGTTGCGATTATTTTGCGGTCAGAACTGAATAAAGTAAGTAACCAATTTTCAAGTGCGCTCAAAGTGATGCACAAAAAAAAGAGAGAAAGGTAGAGGGGTTGGCATTGCTCATTCAATTGAATGCATTTCAATAATACTTGAGTAATTAGTATAATGATGCTTGCCACGCGTCCTTTTCCTTTTGTCCTGCATCAGGACACTAGGCTATCGCTAATTCAGCTGTGTGACGGCTCTGATGCGATTATCTTCGCAATAGTTTATTCAATATTGTCGCCAAGCAGGTATTAAATTACAGAGGGTTGAGTTTGAAACCAAAACACAAATCGAATGATGAATAGACATTTTCAATTAACTGAGACATTTGCTTGGATTTCTTGTTTGATTTGAACACTCAACAACCCCCTGTTAGACACTTGCTTGGCGTTGTTTTTTTTTTTTTTCTCTATCGTGTTCAATGTTTGTGTTTTGTGGTATTAAATTCGCTTTAATGGTTTCTCAAAAAGCACTTCAATTGTTTGCTTTGCTTTGCACTGACATTCATTGTCTTTGCATTATGAAATCTGAACTGAAGATATTTAGTGATTGATTTTGGCAAGTGTTTTACTTGGTCATGTTTGTTGATAGCAAACACAGTTAAGCCTTATCGATTTTTATCTATTTGTTCGCTTAAATTCATTTTATGGGTGCTTGAAAAGCAAACTTTTAAAAAGTAGACTTATAAAACTAACAAATATCGCTCAATATATGTTTGCATTTTTAAATATTAGTTGTTAGTTTTAGGTTTAGACAGGGCAACTTATTTAAATTTTCCGCCATAATAATACTTTTTTAAACTATTAGGAAAATTCAGAATTTGTGTACACTGCTTGCATCCACAGTTTACTGCTTATTAGCATACACATTTTGAACTGCTTGACATCATGTTCGTCATAGATTAATAAACCTAAGCCCATAGCAACAAGTGAATTCTTGTTGCCCAAAGGCGAATAATGTAATAAGAAAGGAAAACAGAGATGGTTTCAACAAGAATGCATCCATGGTATGTTATGTTAGTTTAAAATCTGCGTGATGCAAGCGGACAACTGGGGAAACGGCGAAAAGCCAGTATTTCTTATCACTTGTTTACCTAGTTCATTCGCTACAATGTCAGCTGTTGCAAATTCGGCCATCATTGTTTAGCTTTTTGTTGTGACTGCAAAGTTTGCGAAGCGCAAGGCATAATTTATTGTTGCAGCACTTCAATTCTCTTGTTACAAAACTTGAAATCGGCTATTTAGACTTCTTTCTGCTTCAACCGGCTTGCTGGTGCTCAACCAGAAAGGGCGGTATAGACTTTATATGAACTTTGTGCAGTTGTAGAGCATAGCATGAGATACTTGAATATATTGTAAAATGGTCGCTGATAAAATTAGCATAACAGCTTGGGGAGCTATACCAATGCATAACATGCCAAAAAGTCGCCTTGGGCATTGGTAAAATCTTTCGACTTCCATAACTTCGTCAAAACTGACCCGATTTTCAAGAGCAATAGCTTAAAAGTCATGGTTTGACCCCTAAAATAAAACTGCATTTATGAAATAACATTTAAATAAAGTTCGATTTTTGGTCAGATTTCATGTTAAAATTT
Source organism: Scaptomyza flava (assembly GCA_030179655.1). NCBI lineage: Eukaryota > Metazoa > Arthropoda > Insecta > Diptera > Drosophilidae > Scaptomyza > Scaptomyza flava. The sequence goes on from JARNME010000012.1 coordinate 8,272,921, forward strand.
TGTAAACAAACATTGACTTCGGCATTGGTAAAATCGTTCGACTTCCATAACTTCGTCAAAACTGACCCGATTTTCAAAAGCAATAGCTTAAAAGTCATGGTTTGACCCCTGAAATAAAACTGCATTTAAGAAATTACATTTAAATAAAGTTCGATTTTTGGTCAGATTTCATGTTAAATTTTTATAAACAAACATTGACTTGGGCATTGGTAAAATCTTTCGACTTCCATAACTTCGTCAAAACTGACCCGATTTTCAAGAGCAATAGCTTAAAAGTCATGGTTTGACCCCTAAAATAAAACTGCATTTAAGAAATTACATTTAAATAAAGTTCGATTTTTGGTCAGATTTCATGTTAAATTTTATAAACAAACATTGACTTGGGCATTGGTAAAATCTTTCGACTTCCATAACTTCGTCAAAACTGACCCGATTTTCAAGAGCAATAGCTTAAAATCCATGGTTTGGCCCCTGAAATAAAACTGCATTTAAGAAATTACATTTAAATAAAATTCGATTTTTGGTCAGATTTCATGTTAAATTTTTATAAACAAACATCAACTTGGGCATTGGTAAAATCTTTCGACTTCCATAACTTCGTCAAAACTGACCCGATTTTCGAAAGCAATAGCTTAAAAGTCATGGTTTGACCCCTTAAATAAAACTGCATTTAAGAAATGACATTTAAATAAAATTCGATTTTTGGTCAGATTTCATGTTAAATTTTATAAACAAACATTGACTTGGGCATTGGTAAAATCTTTCGACTTCCATAACTTCGTCAAAACTGACCCGATTTTCAAAAGCAATAGCTTAAAAGTCATGGTTTGACTCCTAAAATAAAACTGCATTTAAGAAATTACATTTAAATAAAATTCGATTTTTGGTCAGATTTCATGTTAAATTTTTATAAACAAACATCAACTTGGGCATTGGTAAAATCTTTCGACTTCCATAACTTCGTCAAAACTGACCCGATTTTCAAGAGCAATAGCTTAAAATCCATGGTTTGGCCCCTGAAATAAAACTGCATTTAAGAAATTACATTTAAATAAAATTCGATTTTTGGTCAGATTTCATGTTAAATTTTTATAAACAAACATCAACTTGGGCATTGGTAAAATCTTTCGACTTCCATAACTTCGTCAAAACTGACCCGATTTTCAAGAGCAATAGCTTAAGAGTCATGGTTTGGCCCCTGAAATAAAACTGCATTTAAGAAATTACATTTAAATAAAATTCGATTTTTGGTCAGATTTCATGTTAAATTTTTATAAACAAACATCAACTTGGGCATTGGTAAAATCTTTCGACTTCCATAACTTCGTCAAAACTGACCCGATTTTCAAGAGCAATAGCTTAAAAGTCATGGTTTGACCCCTAAAATAAAACTGCATTTAAGAAATTACATTTAAATAAAGTTCGATTTTTGGTCAGATTTCATGTTAAATTTTTATAAACAAACATTGACTTGGGCATTGGTAAAATCTTTCGACTTCCATAACTTCGTCAAAACTGACCCGATTTTCAAGAGCAATAGCTTAAAATCCATGGTTTGGCCCCTGAAATAAAACTGCATTTAAGAAATTACATTTAAATAAAATTCGATTTTTGGTCAGATTTCATGTTACATTTTTATAAACAAACATTGACTTGGGCATTGGTAAAATCTTTCGACTTCCATAACTTCGTCAAAACTGACCCGATTTTCAAGAGCAATAGCTTAAAATCCATGGTTTGGCCCCTGAAATAAAACTGCATTTAAGAAATTACATTTAAATAAAATTCGATTTTTGGTCAGATTTCATGTTAAATTTCTATAAACAAACATTGACTTGGGCATTGGTAAAATCTTTCGACTTCCATAACTTCGTCAAAACTGACCCGATTTTCAAAAGCAATAGCTTAAAAGTCATGGTTTGACCCCTAAAATAAAACTGCATTTAAGAAATTACATTTAAATAAAATTCGATTTTTGGTCAGATTTCATGTTAAATTTTATAAACAAACATTGACTTGGGCATTGGTAAAATCTTTCGACTTCCATAACTTCGTCAAAACTGACCCGATTTTCAAGAGCAATAGCTTAAAAGTCATGGTTTGACCCCTAAAATAAAACTGCATTTAAGAAATTACATTTAAATAAAGTTCGATTTTTGGTCAGATTTCATGTTAAATTTTTATAAACAAACATTGACTTGGGCATTGGTAAAATCTTTCGACTTCCATAACTTCGTCAAAACTGACCCGATTTTCAAAAGCAATAGCTTAAAAGTCATGGTTTGGCCCCTGAAATAAAACTGCATTTAAGAAATTACATTTAAATAAAGTTCGATTTTTGGTCAGATTTCATGTTAAATTTTTATAAACAAACATCGACTTGGGCATTGGTAAAATCTTTCGACTTCCATAACTTCGTCAAAACTGACCCGATTTTCAAAAGCAATAGCTTAAAATCCATGGTTTGGCCCCTGAAATAAAACTGCATTTAAGAAATTACATTTAAATAAAATTCGATTTTTGGTCAGATTTCATGTTAAATTTTTATAAACAAACATTGACTTGGGCATTGGTAAAATCTTTCGACTTCCATAACTTCGTCAAAACTGACCCGATTTTCAAGAGCAATAGCTTAAGAGTCATGGTTTGGCCCCTGAAATAAAACTGCATTTAAGAAATTACATTTAAATAAATTCGATTTTTGGTCAGATTTCATGTTAAATTTTTATAAACAAACATTGACTTGGGCATTGGTAAAATCTTTCGACTTCCATAACTTCGTCAAAACTGACCCGATTTTCAAGAGCAATAGCTTAAGAGTCATGGTTTGGCCCCTGAAATAAAACTGCATTTAAGAAATTACATTTAAATAAAATTCGATTTTTGGTCAGATTTCATGTTAAATTTTTATAAACAAACATTGACTTGGGCATTGGTAAAATCTTTCGACTTCCATAACTTCGTCAAAACTGACCCGATTTTCAAGAGCAATAGCTTAAAAGTCATGGTTTGGCCCCTGAAATAAAACTGCATTTAAGAAATTACATTTAAATAAAATTCGATTTTTGGTCAGATTTCATGTTAAATTTCTATAAACAAACATTGACTTGGGCATTGGTAAAATCTTTCGACTTCCATAACTTCGTCAAAACTGACCCGATTTTCAAAAGCAATAGCTTAAAATCCATGGTTTGACCCCTAAAATAAAACTGCATTTAAGAAATTACATTTAAATAAAGTTCGATTTTTGGTCAGATTTCATGTTAAATTTTTATAAACAAACATTGACTTGGGCATTGGTAAAATCTTTCGACTTCCATAACTTCGTCAAAACTGACCCGATTTTCAAGAGCAATAGCTTAAAATCCATGGTTTGGCCCCTGAAATAAAACTGCATTTAAGAAATTACATTTAAATAAAATTCGATTTTTGGTCAGATTTCATGTTACATTTTTATAAACAAACATCGACTTGGGCATTGGTAAAATCTTTCGACTTCCATAACTTCGTCAAAACTGACCCGATTTTCAAGAGCAATAGCTTAAAATCCATGGTTTGGCCCCTGAAATAAAACTGCATTTAAGAAATTACATTTAAATAAAATTCGATTTTTGGTCAGATTTCATGTTAAATTTTTATAAACAAACATTGACTTGGGCATTGGTAAAATCTTTCGACTTCCATAACTTCGTCAAAACTGACCCGATTTTCGAAAGCAATAGCTTAAAAGTCATGGTTTGACCCCTAAAATAAAACTGCATTTAAGAAATTACATTTAAATAAAATTCGATTTTTGGTCAGATTTCATGTTACATTTTTATAAACAAACATTGACTTGGGCATTGGTAAAATCTTTCGACTTCCATAACTTCGTCAAAACTGACCCGATTTTCAAGAGCAATAGCTTAAAATCCATGGTTTGACCCCTAAAATAAAACTGCATTTAAGAAATTACATTTAAATAAAGTTCGATTTTTGGTCAGATTTCATGTTAAATTTTTATAAACAAACATTGACTTGGGCATTGGTAAAATCTTTCGACTTCCATAACTTCGTCAAAACTGACCCGATTTTCAAAAGCAATAGCTTAAAATCCATGGTTTGGCCCCTGAAATAAAACTGCATTTAAGAAATTACATTTAAATAAAGATCGATTTTTGGTCAGATTTCATGTTAAAATTTTGTTAACAAACATTGACTTGGGCATTGGTAAAATCTTTCGACTTCCATAACTTCGTCAAAACTGACCCGATTTTCAAAAGCAATAGCTTAAAAGTCATGGTTTGACCCCTAAAATAAAACTGCATTTAAGAAATTACATTTAAATAAAGTTCGATTTTTGGTCAGATTTCATGTTAAAGTTTTGTTAACAAACATTGACTTGGGCATTGGTAAAATCTTTCGACTTCCATAACTTCGTCAAAACTGACCCGATTTTCAAAAGCAATAGCTTAAAAGTCATGGTTAGACCCCTTAAATAAAACTGCATTTAAGAAATTACATTTAAATAAAATTCGATTTTTGGTCAGATTTCATGTTAAATTTTTATAAACAAACATCAACTTGGGCATTGGTAAAATCTTTCGACTTCCATAACTTCGTCAAAACTGACCCGATTTTCAAGAGCAATAGCTTAAAATCCATGGTTTGGCCCCTGAAATAAAACTGCATTTAAGAAATTACATTTAAATAAAGTTCGATTTTTGGTCAGATTTCATGTTAAATTTTTATAAACAAACATTGACTTGGGCATTGGTAAAATCTTTCGACTTCCATAACTTCGTCAAAACTGACCCGATTTTCAAAAGCAATAGCTTAAAATCCATGGTTTGGCCCCTGAAATAAAACTGCATTTATGAAATTACATTTAAACAAAGTTCGATTTTTGGTCAGATTTCATGTTAAATTTTTATAAACAAACATCAACTTGGGCATTGGTAAAATCTTTCGACTTCCATAACTTCGTCAAAACTGACCCGATTTTCAAGAGCAATAGCTTAAAAGTCATGGTTTGACCCCTAAAATAAAACTGCATTTAAGAAATTACATTTAAATAAAGTTCGATTTTTGGTCAGATTTCATGTTAAATTTTTATAAACAAACATTGACTTGGGCATTGGTAAAATCTTTCGACTTCCATAACTTCGTCAAAACTGACCCGATTTTCAAGAGCAATAGCTTAAAATCCATGGTTTGGCCCCTGAAATAAAACTGCATTAAAGAAATTACATTTAAATAAAATTCGATTTTTGGTCAGATTTCATGTTACATTTTTATAAACAAACATCAACTTGGGCATTGGTAAAATCTTTCGACTTCCATAACTTCGTCAAAACTGACCCGATTTCAAGAGCAATAGCTTAAAATCCATGGTTTGACCCCTAAAATAAAACTGCATTTAAGAAATTACATTTAAATAAAGTTCGATTTTTGGTCAGATTTCATGTTAAATTTTATAAACAAACATTGACTTGGGCATTGGTAAAATCTTTGAACTTCCATAACTTCCTCAAAAGCGATCCGATTTTCAAAAGCAATAGCTTAAAATCCATGGTTTGGCCCCTGAAATAAAACTGCATTTATGAAATTACATTTAAATAAAGTTCGATTTTTGGTCAGATTTCATGTTAAATTTTTATAAACAAACATCAACTTGGGCATTGGTAAAATCTTTCGACTTCCATAACTTCGTCAAAACTGACCCGATTTTCAAGAGCAATAGCTTAAAAGTCATGGTTTGACCCCTAAATAAAACTGCATTTAAGAAATTACATTTAAATAAAGTTCGATTTTTGGTCAGATTTCATGTTAAATTTTTATAAACAAACATTGACTTGGGCATTGGTAAAATCTTTCGACTTCCATAACTTCGTCAAAACTGACCCGATTTTCAAGAGCAATAGCTTAAAATCCATGGTTTGGCCCCTGAAATAAAACTGCATTTAAGAAATTACATTTAAATAAAATTCGATTTTTGGTCAGATTTCATGTTACATTTTTATAAACAAACATCAACTTGGGCATTGGTAAAATCTTTCGACTTCCATAACTTCGTCAAAACTGACCCGATTTTCAAGAGCAATAGCTTAAAAGTCATGGTTTGACCCCTAAAATAAAACTGCATTTAAGAAATTACATTTAAATAAAGTTCGATTTTTGGTCAGATTTCATGTTAAATTTTTATAAACAAACATTGACTTGGGCATTGGTAAAATCTTTCGACTTCCATAACTTCGTCAAAACTGACCCGATTTTCAAAAGCAATAGCTTAAAAGTCATGGTTTGACCCCTTAAATAAAACTGCATTTAAGAAATTACATTTAAATAAAGTTCGATTTTTGGTCAGATTTCATGTTAAATTTTTATAAACAAACATCAACTTGGGCATTGGTAAAATCTTTCGACTTCCATAACTTCGTCAAAACTGACCCGATTTTCAAAAGCAATAGCTTAAAAGTCATGGTTTGACCCCTAAAATAAAACTGCATTTAAGAAATTACATTTAAATAAAGTTCGATTTTTGGTCAGATTTCATGTTAAATTTTTATAAACAAACATCGACTTGGGCATTGGTAAAATCTTTCGACTTCCATAACTTCGTCAAAACTGACCCGATTTTCAAAAGCAATAGCTTAAAAGTCATGGTTTGACCCCTAAAATAAAACTGCATTTAAGAAATTACATTTAAACAAAGTTCGATTTTGGTCAGATTTCATGTTAAATTTTTATAAACAAACATCGACTTGGGCATTGGTAAAATCTTTCGACTTCCATAACTTCGTCAAAACTGACCCGATTTTCAAAGCAATAGCTTAAAATCATGGTTTGACCCCTAAATAAAACTGCATTTAAGAAATTACATTTAAACAAAGTTCGATTTTTGGTCAGATTTCATGTTAAATTTCTATAAACAAACATTGACTTGGGCATTGGTAAAATCTTTCGACTTCCATAACTTCGTCAAAACTGACCCGATTTTCAAGAGCAATAGCTTAAAATCATGGTTTGGCCCCTGAAATAAAACTGCATTTAAGAAATTACATTTAAACAAAGTTCGATTTTTGGTCAGATTTCATGTTAAATTTTTATAAACAAACATTGACTTGGGCATTGGTAAAATCTTTCGACTTCCATAACTTCGTCAAAACTGACCCGATTTTCAAGAGCAATAGCTTAAAATCCATGGTTTGGCCCCTGAAATAAAACTGCATTTAAGAAATTACATTTAAACAAAGTTCGATTTTTGGTCAGATTTCATGTTAAATTTTTATAAACAAACATCGACTTGGGCATTGGTAAAATCTTTCGACTTCCATAACTTCGTCAAAACTGACCCGATTTTCAAGAGCAATAGCTTAAAAGTCATGGTTTGACCCCTAAAATAAAACTGCATTTAAGAAATTACATTTAAATAAAATTCGATTTTTGGTCAGATTTCATGTTAAATTTTATAAACAAACATTGACTTGGGCATTGGTAAAATCTTTCGACTTCCATAACTTCGTCAAAACTGACCCGATTTTCAAAAGCAATAGCTTAAAAGTCATGGTTTGACCCCTAAAATAAAACTGCATTTAAGAAATTACATTTAAATAAAGTTCGATTTTTGGTCAGATTTCATGTTAAAATTTTGTTAACAAACATTGACTTGGGCATTGGTAAAATCTTTCGACTTCCATAACTTCGTCAAAACTGACCCGATTTTCAAAAGCAATAGCTTAAAAGTCATGGTTTGAGCCCCTAAAATAAAACTGCATTTAAGAAATTACATTTAAATTAAATTCGATTTTTGGTCAGATTTCATGTTAAATTTTTATAAACAAACATCAACTTGGGCATTGGTAAAATCTTTCGACTTCCATAACTTCGTCAAAACTGACCCGATTTTCAAGAGCAATAGCTTAAAATCCATGGTTTGGCCCCTGAAATAAAACTGCATTTAAGAAATTACATTTAAACAAAGTTCGATTTTTGGTCAGATTTCATGTTAAATTTTTATAAACAAACATTGACTTGGGCATTGGTAAAATCTTTCGACTTCCATAACTTCGTCAAAACTGACCCGATTTTCAAGAGCAATAGCTTAAAATCCATGGTTTGGCCCCTAAAATAAAACTGCATTTAAGAAATTACATTTAAATAAAATTCGATTTTTGGTCAGATTTCATGTTAAATTTTTATAAACAAACATCAACTTGGGCATTGGTAAAATCTTTCGACTTCCATAACTTCGTCAAAACTGACCCGATTTTCGAAAGCAATAGCTTAAAAGTCATGGTTTGACCCCTAAAATAAAACTGCATTTAAGAAATTACATTTAAATAAAGTTCGATTTTTGGTCAGATTTCATGTTAAAATTTTGTTAACAAACATTGACTTGGGCATTGGTAAAATCTTTCGACTTCCATAACTTCGTCAAAACTGACCCGATTTTCAAAAGCAATAGCTTAAAAGTCATGGTTTGACCCCTAAAATAAAACTGCATTTAAGAAATTACATTTAAATAAAGTTCGATTTTTGGTCAGATTTCATGTTAAAATTTTGTTAACAAACATTGACTTGGGCATTGGTAAAATCTTTCGACTTCCATAACTTCGTCAAAACTGACCCGATTTTCAAAGCAATAGCTTAAAAGTCATGGTTTGACCCCTAAATAAAACTGCATTTAAGAAATTACATTTAAATAAAATTCGATTTTTGGTCAGATTTCATGTTAAATTTTTATAAACAAACATCAACTTGGGCATTGGTAAAATCTTTCGACTTCCATAACTTCGTCAAAACTGACCCGATTTTCAAGAGCAATAGCTTAAAAGTCATGGTTTGACCCCTAAATAAAACTGCATTTAAGAAATTACATTTAAATAAAATTCGATTTTTGGTCAGATTTCATGTTAAATTTTTATAAACAAACATTGACTTGGGCATTGGTAAAATCTTTCGACTTCCATAACTTCGTCAAAACTGACCCGATTTTCAAGAGCAATAGCTTAAAAGTCATGGTTTGACCCCTAAAATAAAACTGCATTTAAGAAATTACATTTAAATAAAATTCGATTTTTGGTCAGATTTCATGTTAAATTTTTATAAACAAACATTGACTTGGGCATTGGTAAAATCTTTCGACTTCCATAACTTCGTCAAAACTGACCCGATTTTCAAGAGCAATAGCTTAAAAGTCATGGTTTGACCCCTAAAATAAAACTGCATTTAAGAAATTACATTTAAATAAAATTCGATTTTTGGTCAGATTTCATGTTACATTTTTATAAACAAACATCAACTTGGGCATTGGTAAAATCTTTCGACTTCCATAACTTCGTCAAAACTGACCCGATTTTCGAAAGCAAAAGCTTAAAAGTCATGGTTTGACCCCGAAAATAAAACTGCATTTAAGAAATTACATTTAAACAAAGTTCGATTTTTGGTCAGATTTCATGTTAAATTTTTATTAACAAACATTGACTTGGGCATTGGTAAAATCTTTCGACTTCCATAACTTCGTCAAAACTGACCCGATTTTCAAGAGCAATAGCTTAAAAGTCATGGTTTGACCCCTAAAATAAAACTGCATTTAAGAAATTACATTTAAATAAAGTTCGATTTTTGGTCAGATTTCATGTTAAAATTTTGTTAACAAACATTGACTTGGGCATTGGTAAAATCTTTCGACTCCCATAACTTCGTCAAAACTGACCCGATTTTCAAAAGCAATAGCTTAAAAGTCATGGTTTGACCCCTTAAATAAAACTGCATTTATGAAATTACATTTAAATAAAATTCGATTTTTGGTCAGATTTCATGTTACATTTTTATAAACAAACATCAACTTGGGCATTGGTAAAATCTTTCGACTTCCATAACTTCGTCAAAACTGACCCGATTTTCGAAAGCAAAAGCTTAAAAGTCATGGTTTGACCCCGAAAATAAAACTGCATTTAAGAAATTACATTTAAATAAAATTCGATTTTTGGTCAGATTTCATGTTACATTTTTATAAACAAACATCAACTTGGGCATTGGTAAAATCTTTCGACTTCCATAACTTCGTCAAAACTGACCCGATTTTCGAAAGCAAAAGCTTAAAAGTCATGGTTTGACCCCGAAAATAAAACTGCATTTAAGAAATTACATTTAAACAAAGTTCGATTTTTGGTCAGATTTCATGTTAAATTTTATAAACAAACATTGACTTGGGCATTGGTAAAATCTTTCGACTCCCATAACTTCGTCAAAACTGACCCGATTTTCAAAAGCAATAGCTTAAAAGTCATGGTTTGACCCCTAAAATAAAACTGCATTTAAGAAATTATATTTAAATAAAGTTCGATTTTTGGTCAGATTTCATGTTAAAGTTTTGTTAACAAACATTGACTTGGGCATTGGTAAAATCTTTCGACTTCCATAACTTCGTCAAAACTGACCCGATTTTCAAAAGCAATAGCTTAAAAGTCATGGTTTGACCCCTTAAATAAAACTGCATTTAAGAAATTACATTTAAATAAAATTCGATTTTTGGTCAGATTTCATGTTAAATTTTTATAAACAAACATCAACTTGGGCATTGGTAAAATCTTTGGACTTCCATAACTTCGTCAAAACTGACCCGATTTTCGAAAGCAATAGCTTAAAAGTCATGGTTTGACCCCTAAAATAAAACTGCATTTAAGAAATAACATTTAAACAAAGTTCGATTTTTGGTCAGATTTCATGTTAAATTTTTATAAACAAACATCAACTTGGGCATTGGTAAAATCTTTCGACTTCCATAACTTCGTCAAAACTGACCCGATTTTCGAAAGCAATAGCTTAAAAGTCATGGTTTGACCCCTAAAATAAAACTGCATTTAAGAAATAACATTTAAACAAAGTTCGATTTTTGGTCAGATTTCATGTTAAATTTTTATAAACAAACATCAACTTGGGCATTGGTAAAATCTTTCGACTTCCATAACTTCGTCAAAACTGACCCGATTTTCGAAAGCAATAGCTTAAAAGTCATGGTTTGACCCCTAAAATAAAACTGCATTTAAGAAATTACATTTAAATAAAGTTCGATTTTTGGTCAGATTTCATGTTAAATTTTGTTAACAAACATTGACTTGGGCATTGGTAAAATCTTTCGACTTCCATAACTTCGTCAAAACTGACCCGATTTTCAAAGCAATAGCTTAAAAGTCATGGTTTGACCCCGAAAATAAAACTGCATTTAAGAAATTACATTTAAATAAAGTTCGATTTTTGGTCAGATTTCATGTTAAAATTTTGTTAACAAACATTGACTTGGGCATTGGTAAAATCTTTCGACTCCCATAACTTCGTCAAAACTGACCCGATTTTCAAAAGCAATAGCTTAAAAGTCATGGTTTGACCCCTAAAATAAAACTGCATTTAAGAAATTACATTTAAATAAAGTTCGATTTTTGGTCAGATTCATGTTAAAGTTTTTTAACAAACATTGACTTGGGCATTGGTAAAATCTTTCGACTTCCATAACTTCGTCAAAACTGACCCGATTTTCGAAAGCAATAGCTTAAAAGTCATGGTTTGACCCCTAAAATAAAACTGCATTTAAGAAATAACATTTAAACAAAGTTCGATTTTTGGTCAGATTTCATGTTAAATTTTTATAAACAAACATCAACTTGGGCATTGGTAAAATCTTTCGACTTCCATAACTTCGTCAAAACTGACCCGATTTTCGAAAGCAATAGCTTAAAAGTCATGGTTTGACCCCTAAAATAAAACTGCATTTAAGAAATAACATTTAAACAAAGTTCGATTTTTGGTCAGATTTCATGTTAAATTTTTATAAACAAACATTGACTTTGGCATTGGTAAAATATTTCGACTTCCATAACTTCGTCAAAACTGACCCGATTTTCAAGAGCAATAGCTTAAAAGTCATGGTTTGACCCCTAAAATAAAACTGCATTTAAGAAATTACATTTAAACAAAGTTCGATTTTTGGTCAGATTTCATGTTAAATTTTTATAAACAAACATTGACTTTGGCATTGGTAAAATCTTTCGACTTCCATAACTTCGTCAAAACTGACCCGATTTTCAAGAGCAATAGCTTAAAATCCATGGTTTGTCCCCTGAAATAAAACTGCATTTAAGAAATTATATTTAAATAAAATTCGATTTTTGTTCAGATATCATGTTAAATTTTTATAAACAAACATTGACTTGGGCATTGGTAAAATATTTCGACTTCCATAACTTCGTCAAAACTGACCCGATTTTCAAAAGCAATGTCTTAAATGTCAGTGTTTGGCCTCTAAAAAAAATCTGCATATAAATATTTTAATTTAAATAAAATTCGATTTATGTTCCAAATACAGGTGCAAAGTCAGCCATAAGCAATTATCCTCACAAGCACTGCTGTTTACTTGTTAGTGGAAACCGACAATCTGTTCGTTGCGTTTGCTTCGAACTTGCGTAAATTTTCACAGCATGTTAACATGAACAGTTCTGGTTACCCGTCTTTCTGTTAGTTTGTCAATGATGATTGACAGACAAGCAGTAAACAAGCAATAAACAAGCAGTAAACAAGCAGTTTACTGTAATCAATGTTTGCTCGTCCTGTTATAAATTATGCGCGGACTTTTTAAATGAGTAATCTATAAAAGGAGAAATATTGTCGAACTTCCATGTAAAGAACTTTCGTATAACGAGATTTTCTATACAAAGAAGTCAGAAACCAGCAATTTGATTCAGTCAAAACCAAAAAAGATTCGTTATATGGAAGTTTGATTATATAGCTTTACCAGTGATCTGCAACCAACTTTTAGAAAATTGTTAATCGTTTATAAAATCACTTATTTAAAAATAATTCCCAACATCTAGTTTCATTCGCTTTTGGAGGATTGAGCAATAAAATTTGTAGAAATACCTAAAAATTGCATTATAAACTTTACTATGTATAGCTGCATATTGTACATCTGTAAAACAATCTTTAATTAGCTACTCCTCTCTATTTCACATTTAATTTTGTTTACAGGTGCTTCAAGTGTTTAGGGAAACTGATACAGCGGATAGAGGCATGTCAATATACATAAACTCAACAAGTTTTCACAACTCAAAACATAATCAATGTATTAACTTGCCAAAGATTTTCATAGCACTCGAGTGTTGTTTTTCCCCACAGGCCATAAATCAAATGCTTTTAAATGACACTTCTACAGTTTCGAATGCAATTACTCAATTAATTTGAATATAATTGTCACAATTTTCCACTTGAAAAGCCACACAAAGTCACAGGCTGATGGATATAAAACAGAAACATATATATTCGAATAAATACACGATGTAAAATGAGCTCGCCATTTTTATGACCACATCAAATGGAAGTCTACAACAAACAAAGAGAGAGGGGAGCGAAAAAATCTCAATGGATTTTGTAGTCTGCTCTCTCCATTTTCTGATAAAATGTCAAAGGCTTTAATCCCAACTGATGGTTATGAGAAAGGGGATAGGGGAAAGAGGAACGGAGAATGCAGGAACATCCACTTGACAGCGCTGGCTGGGATTAAAGGCAAAGTCTCGCAATGACAGCAGAAAGCAGAAGGCGGAAAAATTAATATTGGAAATGGAAACAACAACAGAAATTACGCAATGTGCGGCAAAAGAAGAAAAGCGCGGAAATCGAAATTGAAAAACTGCGCCAATTGACAATTGTTGTTGTGTTTTCATAGCATATTGTTTATTTATTGTTTGTTAATAAATCTTAATTTGCTTACCTAACTCTCACTTTGGCGGCTTCCCGCGTCACAATTTTTAATTGAGGAAATGCAAATGAGTGCGGTGAAAGCAATGAAAGAGACAACAAGCGAGAGCGCGACAGAGAGAGAGAGAGAGAGAGAGATGCAGGGAGAGGTGGCACAGCTGCCGGCTTGTGTCGCCTTTGATCCTTTGACGCAACATGAATTAAATGGCGCTACAAGCCATGCAACGGCGGATCCTTGCTTACATCACTTGCCTTATCGCCTCCGCCTCGGCAGCCTTCGATCCCAATCCCCCGATCCTCATGTGATATATGGCAAAATGACAAATTTTCCACTTGAGTGAGTCCCGTTTAAGGTCTAGACTCTAGTTTTTCGACATTGCGCACAGCCACAGAGCACACGTCGCCGCAACATTGCCGCCGACATTGTAAAACGAAACCTTAATGTAAAATCAGACAATTCCATACTTTTCCCTTTGATTTTAGTTTGTTATGTATAATGTTCTTTTTCTTGTTTTTTTTTTGGTCAGTGTGGTCCATTAGGCAACGTTTAAAGTCACTTGAGATATTTGACAATTTTGCTGAATGCCCTTTGGGGGCGTTTTGTTTGCCACTGTGCTACCAACGCCTATTTGAGTTTTTTCTTTTTAGTTTTCTAAAACGCTGAAAGCGCTTATTCGAACATCTAGCCCTAACTTCTATACTGTCCCTAATCCTGTTCCTTAATAATGTTATACACAAACTGCTTTTAAATTTGACTTTTTTAGATCAATCCAAACATTTTATTTCATACTTTTTTCTACTTTGCAGAAGCAACTTGTTATCTTTTTTTATCCTAAATAAAAGCCCGCGTGATTGCCCCTGATTGACATTTAGCCCCACAACACTTCAGATTCCAGAAGTTCAGTCTGTCAAAAATGCTCCAACTCAAAACTATTAACTCCACCCAGCAAACAAATCAACCAAAAAAAAACAAAAAGAAAGTGTGATCAGCTGCACTTGCTGCTCTGTTCAGCCCCTGGCTCGTTCCCGTTCCGTTTGCTATGGCCGGGCCTGTGGCATGTGTTTGTAGAGTAATTGATATGCCATGCCAGCACCAACAACAAGCAACTTTGCCCCCAACACACAACACACCACACACTCCATGAAATATTAGCCCAATGCGCGTCGGTCTGTCATAAATGTCGAGTTTCGGATGCCCTGCATCTGTATCTGTATCTCTGTTTGTATCTGTATCTTTGGCTGTGGAAAAACATTTTACAGTTGCATTGCTGCCACTTAAACGTTTCATAAAAGCAACCTTTGTAATGCATGCAACGCCGCCAATGCCACACTGTGGCACACCAGTGTACCCCATCCAAGCCCCCAACCCCTCCACCGTTCACTATTCACCCCCTTTGCAATGCGAAAAACAAAAAACCAAAAACAAAAGGAAAAACGTTTTTGGTTTTTCAAGAATAAAAACGTAAATCGTTGTTGTTGTTGTTGCTGTTGCTGTGTTTTCTTCATTTTGTGTTCATAAAACTGATCGTTTGGTTTTGATAAAATTGATTTATGCGGCGATCGACAACAATTATACGCAGATGCGGTGCCTAATGGATCGGTGGCAGATCCATGGACGAAATGCGGCATCCCCACAACAAATATATATTCATATACTATGTATGTGCTATATGGAATGTCTCATCGAAAAGGAAAGCACTTGGTTAAAGCATTAATCAAATATTACGGAAGCAAAGGATTAAATATACCCAATTTATTTTAAAATATGTGATCCTTGAGATAGGTAAACAGTTAAATAGTAAGCACAAAGTGAGTTGTTGAATCTTAATCTTTTGAACTATAAGGAAGAAACTATTAGGAAACTTAATATCTTAGCCAGGATGGATAGATTAAGGTAATAAGGACCTGTTTTATGCTGAAAATATTTAGGTTTCACCTAAGCACGGCTGGAAAAATTTCTGCTTTAAATAAACTTTGTATCGAAGTTTTCCAAACTTCTATGATCCTCCTCTCTTGCTAAAATCAAATTCAGAAACCACTCTCAAATTCATCTTGTGTCTTAAACTTTATTTATTGTCCATTATTATTATATAGTATAGTATATATATACAATATACAACATACAACAAGAAGGTACTAGAGTTATGAGGCATTTTCTTTAGCTAATAAAACATTACATTTACATAAAAGTGTAATAAGTTAAAAATTTAATTAAGTGTTGCAGCGCCAGAACGATTTTTATTGCATTTGCAATTGTTGCGTCTGCTGCGTTGTTGGCGGCCACATCATATGGCTGGGCAGCGGTGGTGGTAGCGATGAGGACGATGTTTGTGACTGCAGCAAATCTGGTTTCATTTTCAGATGCTTCACATAGCCCTCGCCGTCGATTTCGCCGCGTTTGGACTTGTAGCGACGATTCTGGAACCAAATCTTCACCTGTGTTGCCGACAGATTCAACTTTTGTGCAATTATCTCACGCTCTGCGCCAGTTAAATACTTTTTTAAACGAAAACGGCATTCCAGCTCAAGGATCTGCGCCTGTGAGAACAAAACACGTGGCTTGCGTTTCATACGTGGTTTTCCCGAAACGTTGTTATTATTGTTGCTGTTGCTATTGTTGTTGTTGTTGTTGCTGTTGCCGTTGCTGTTTCCGTTGTTATTCTTGCGTAGCTCGGAGCGGGATGATGTCACTTGGCTTTCCTCTGCAGAAGATGAAAAAGGAAGTGGGAAAAGGGTTAAAGGGGTCTACTGATATCTTAGTTATCCAAAAATGAAGAGTTTATATAAAAGAAGCTACAAATCTTTTATCAGTTAGCATTGGCAGAAGTAAATATTAGAAAAATCCAAACTTCGATAAACTGATTACGGAATTTTAATCAATAGTTTTAACTTACTTCGCTTTGCGCACTCCCCCGATCCATTCAAGCCCCTCGGCTCGTGCAGACGCTGTGCGATGCCATTGGCGTTTAGCTTATGCGTTGGGGCATGCCCCTCCACCTCTGCAGAGCTGTTCAAATCGAGGGTGGGTGACGGCGTAACATAGGGCGTGGGTATATATTCACTCTTGATGGTAACAGCCGCACTTGGCGGCACTATGGGTAGCGTGGAGGAGGAGGAGGAAGCCGCATTGGAGAAGTTGGCATAGACATCTCCCGAGCCAGTATAGCTGTAGTTGTAGCCGGCGGGGCTCTGATAAGCGCTAGCCGAAGAGCCGCCATATAACTGTGAGGCGGCAACATTCGCATAAGCTGACTGATAGCTCTGGTGAGGATTTGGATGAGGATGTGTATGTGTGTGTGGAGCATGCTGCAGCATGTGTGCGGGCATGCCATAATCCTGATGATAACTGGCATACAGCTGATGATGATGATGATGATGACCATGCGGTGGCGGGAGTAGCGGTGACAAGGATGATGTGGCCAAAGCATCCTCCTCCTGCTCAACAAGATGATGCAATTGTTCTTGCTGTTGCTGTTGTTGAAGTTGATGGTGGGAGAGATGTTGGTGTTGGTGTTGCTGCTGTTGTTGCTGCTGCTGGTGATGTTGCAATTGTTGGTGCTGATACTCACCGGCGCCATAGAGCGCCGAACCCGTCGCAGCGCTAAAAAAAAACAGAAAGAAACATTACAAGAAAGTCAATGGTTAAATTTGATTTCCATTCTCCTGGATAGCACATGTTGCATCATGCAGAGAAAGAGACAGGGAGACAGCGAGAGAGAACTTGAAAATGGCAACTTCCTGCTGTCGCAAGGAACCTTTTGTTGGTGACATCATTTCATGCCTCATCACAATTAAGGACGCCCCTCAGTGAGGCGATGCGCATGCCCAGAAAAAAAACATGCGAATCACATATGTTGACCAGGCCCAACAAGCTCAGCAAAACGACGACGGCGCCGACTGACAAATTTGCCTGCCTGACGGACTGACCACAAAACCTAACTTCGACTTTGATTTTGACTTTGTTTTTCTTATTGTTAACACTTTGTGTGCCTGTGCTTATATGTGTGTGTGTGTGTGTGTGTGTGTGGCTGCATCTTGTCTTTGTCCTTGCCTCTTGTATAAATAACGATTATTTGTCCTTTAGTCCTATTTGCAATTCATGCTGTTCATATGTTTTTATAGGATTCCCTCTGCTTAGCTCTCTCTCTCTCTCTCTTTCTCTGTTTCTTAGTCTTGGCAGAAGGTTAGAATAATATTATTCTTATGTGGAAAATTGGTAGAAATTAATTTCCTATGGAGCCTTATTATGAGTAAATAAATACAAAAAAATATTAAAGATGCACGTCTTCTCTGTCTACCACACAAAGATGTGAGTTTAACAAAGATGGGTTTTTGGACAGGTAGTTTTAAGGAAGTAACTGAATATTGTTCATAGGCCTATAGAGATTATTTGGCATGGTTTGTAAGAAAAACTGCTCAATATACTTAAATAAAGTTTAAAATACTTGTAACTTTAATATTAAGGAGTAGAAGGCTCTTGATTTAGCAAATAGATTGCCAGAATTCCTATATAAATTTTGGAAAACAAAACGTAAAAGTAAAAATTTAATATAAAATAATGTTTCAAAAAGAATATTTTGCTAAACCTATTGAAAAAAAATCATTAAAAACTCAAATTTCAATATCCATCAATGATTAAACCTTAAAGAATTTATAAAACGTATTTTGTGCCCCGCATCTTACCTCTCTAAGTGTCCATAGGCACCTTCGTATGCCTCCGTTTGATTAACCATATTGAGTATATCCTTGACTGAGAATGGTGTTGTATTGAGAGCATCCGCATTTGTCATGCTGGTCGGACTGGGGGCTTGATTGTAGTCATAGTAGCCAGTGGATTGTGCCTGGTGTTGATGATGTTGCAACATTTTGTTAATTGATTTTCGGCCACAATGCCACAACACAACTACAATTCGAAATCACTTGAATCACTTGTTGCAGATGGCACTTTAAAATGTAAAATAAATATTTAACAATTTGCCAAAATGCACTTGAACAAAACAACAACAATATCGAACAACACTTGACTGCGACAAACGATTATGCGTAAAGTTGGGGTGGTGCTAGAGGGGGTGTTGTGGCGCACCCCTTGATGTGCAACCGTATTTGGACTTTGGCTCAAACCTCAGAAATAAAGACAATGCGCCGTTCCGCTGCGCACTCGAGCGTGTCCTCAATTTGTCAGCGCGTTTTTCGTACTGAATAAAAACTGAATCTTTTCAAAACGATGCCAGAACCACCCGCACACACACACACACACACACACACACACAAACGAATAGAACAGTAGACGAGGAAAATGGCTGACATGTAGCCAATCACAGCACAGCACAGCACAATCAAAAACAACTCTGTGTCTCTGTGTGTGCGTGTGTGTGTATTTATTTGTTTTGTTGTTGCTGCTATTTGTTCACAGCCACTTTATGCAGATTTAATTTCGCTGCTTGAGCTTAAGTACGTGTGTTTATGAACAATATTTATTACTGAAAAGTCCTTAAGTTGTTGTCTACCATATAATAATCTCTTGTCTGTGCTAATTGGCGGTTTTTCTTGGTTTTTTGTACTTCGATCCGATTTCAAGTGGGGCTCAAGTGCAGATTTTCGCACACTTGTCGCTGCAGTCAGTAAACAAATCTTTACAGAAGTGTGTGTTGTTATATAAAAGTTTTTAAAAGTTTAAAGAACTTGTATTTTAAATGGGACATGGCTTAGCTAATTCGTTCAGAAAGTTTTCTTTGTCCTATGTGGGCACTTCTGGTCTTAAACACTTTTAAAACCTGATTATAAACATTTTGATTTGTGAGCCACAGCCAAAAAATAATGACAAAATTTGTTAATTACTTCCAAACATCGAACAATATTAATATTTCCTATTGAATTGTTGGCGGTTGTCTTTTAAATTTTTGGAATTGCTGTTGACCAGCACTGGGCAATAGCACAATGTTGGTAAACTATCGCACAGTCTGCTTAGGTGATTTTTGCAAATATCGATATATCGATCATATACAAGCATCCTACCCAGTATAAATGTGGCTTTCATCCCTAACTGGTATACATTTATTCCGTTTAACTCGTTGGAAAAGATAGACGCGTTCTGCGTAGCGTCAGCACGGAATAGTAATTATTTTTAAATTGTGCATTTAATAAGTATATAAAAATTAAATATATTTAAATAGGTGAGTTGTGTTTATTTTCATAAATGTCACCATATCTTATTGTTAGACGTAAACGTTGTAATTAATGCGGAAAGATATTCTCAAATTTTTTCGCCGTCTGTGCACGCGTGAAAATTTCCCAGTTTTTTTCTTTAATTTTTGTGTTCGTCTGCATTTTTGATGTGTCTTGACATTTGTAAACAAATAATTGCCCGCATTTAGGTTAGTTGCAAATACATAATGCATCGTGACAAATTTGAACTAATTTCCATGCAATTTAATTTTTTTTTTTTCTGCAGCACACAACACACAGATACATAAAATTCTATTGATTTGTACGCTCGTCCAAGATGGCGGACGACGAGCAATTCAGTTTGTGTTGGAATAATTTCAACACAAATCTGTCTGCTGGCTTTCACGAATCGCTATGTCGTGAAGATTTGGTGGATGTATCGTTGGCTGCGGAGGGGCACATTGTGAAGGCGCACCGTTTGGTGCTTTCCGTCTGCTCGCCCTTCTTCCGCAAAATGTTTACGCAGATGCCAACAAATACCCACGCCTTTGGTAAGTACAACAAAAATTTAGAACCATATGCATGATCTAATGGTCCCTTATTTATTTTCAGTGTTTTTAAACAATGTTAGCCATTCGGCATTAAAGGACTTGATTCAGTTTATGTATTGTGGCGAGGTTAACGTTAAACAGGACGCGTTACCAGCTTTCATCAGTACAGCGGAGTCGCTGCAAATTAAGGGGCTGACAGACGTAAGTAGACAAAAAAAAAAAAAAAAAAACGAACACAAACGGCAAGCAGCGCATTTCGCGCTCAATACATACACAGAAAACACAAGCACAAACACGCGAAAACGGCGAATTTTGTCTGTATAAGAGCGTGTTTGACTGTACCCCAAGCAAGACAGCGAAGTATCTCGAAACACACGACACAGTCACAAAACATTTTGTATGTGTGCAAAAGAGATAACATGTGCTTGCTGATTTTGCGCTATGCAGCTGTCTCGCTCTTGACAGTTGTATTGAGCGCGCAGCTTGGTGGTTGTTTTTCTTAATTTGAAATGAGACGGTAGCAACATAATTTAACTAAAAATGTTTTTACAGAATGACCCTCCACCACAACCCCCACAGGAGCCCACACCCCCACCACCAGCAGCAGCACCACAGGTACAACAACAGCAACAACAACTCCCAGCCCAGCGTGTCCAGCGTCAACAACAGCCGCGCTCAACGGCCCGTTACAAGATTGAAACCGTCGATGATGGGCGCGATGATAAGGGTACTACCCAAATCGTCATACAAACAGCCGCCCCACCACAAGCCACCATCGTACAACAGCAGCCGCAACATATACAAACGCAGCAGCTGCAAACAGCGACCACAACAACCGCCACGCTGGTGTCGACAAACAAGCGTAGCGCTCAACGTAGCAGCCAAGGTGGCACTGGTGCTGTCAAGCGCTCAAAGACATCAACCACCTCCGCCAACGTAATTGACCCCATGGAATCGCAAACGGAAACTACGACTACGTCCACTCAACATGTTCCACAGCAGATAACCGTGCAGACGACTGTTGTGCAGAGCAGCGACACGTCAACACAACAAGTACGGCAACATCATCAGGCGGCCGCCGAACCAGAAGAAACTGAATACATTGATCTCCCCATGAATATACCCACTAAATCGGAACCGGACTATAGCGAAGAACATGCCGAAGTTGCTGGCGATGGCGATACGGCTTATGTTGAGGACGATGCTTACGGCGACATGCGTTACGATGATAGCTACTTTACCGAAAATGAAGATGCCGGTGCTCAACCTGCTACCAACACAAGCACTAGTGTCGCAGCAACAACATCAAAGGCCGTGGCCAAGCAGCAGCAATCACAGAGCTTTAGCGATTCATCGTTTGTCGACGCCGGCGGGGATCAAGGCAACACTGAGGCTCAAGGTTGGTTGAAATTTACTTTGCTGATCCGTCGAGCCGACTGCGAATAAAATGCGTCGTGTCCGGATCGACTAGGATAAGATAGTATTAAGCAACGGCAGTCGACTGCGAATTTCGCATTGGGCATTCTTCTTCAGTATTTAAAATCGTTAAATGTTTCCAAATCTTTGAGCATACCGATTGCCCCGTTGCGCAGCTCGCATTCGACAAATGCCACTTGGTTGTAAGGAGCGCTTAAATCTGCTTTATTCATTCGCTGCGATTTCATCATCGCTTAAATTTCTAAATTCAAACACTTTTAATTGCTAAGCACGTTTAAGAGCGACTTTATCAGCCATTAGTTTGTATAAGTACAATCTTTGAAGCCTTTGCTCTATTCACGAATCGCAAAAGAGTATTTGGTCGAGTGGCTGCCAATAGTAAATCTTAATTTGCTTAGGCGGCTGCTCTCGTGGTAAACGCGCGTTTTTATTCTTTAAATTCTGAGCGTAAGTAGAGTGTTAAATATATATTTCGATTGATGACTTCGCTGGACTGGATGGGGGCTATCAGAAGAAGTGCCATAAAGAGACACAGGAGATGTTTTCACTGGACTGCATCGATGGATCAGTAAATTAAAGGTACTCTGATAATGGCAGGTAACACTGCACTACTTTGTAGAACTGCATTTTATTTTCCCTTTTCAGAACATGTTTAGGTCTGAAAAAGCTTCTACATCTTCAGCTAGCGGTTTGCTTATCAACTGGCGTGGCGTTGCCACCTGAAATGCCGAAAAACTACACGTCTTCGCTGGTTTTTTTCTATTCACTTCTGAGATGTTGTTACTTCCGTTTGGAGCAACATAAAAGCTTGCTCCCTGCGGTACTAACAACGGCATTAATTGCCGAATCTTTTATTGGAACGTTATTAAATTGAGTATTGTTGACAAAACTGCTAGTACAGTGTCGTTCTGTATGATGCCCCGCAGCGGCGATTGGTGGTTGAAAATTTAATTTGGGCCGCTATTTAGTAGTGTCAGTGTATTCGAATGTGGATAAAAGTTGTATTTATACTGCTCCCTGGAGACGGATACTAGTTCGATTATATGTACATATTGCTAGTTATCTCCATTGGGATGCGTGTCGCTCACAGAATAATGTTCAGATCCCCGTTGTTTCTCAGACCTAAAAACGATGTGTTAATTTGTACATAATACAAGGAATATTCAGGTGCGTATTATGCTAAAATTGAGTCTTAGTATGTAAGAAACTTGTGAATTATTTCAATAAACTGAATTGCTTATATCAGATTTGCTAGTTTTTGTCCGAGGGCTGCCAATTGTTTTTCCCACAAATAGATAAATGCAACCCTGTAACTGCACAAGGTGGCAGCACTGTTCTCAGAGGGTAGGGAAAGCAAGCTACATACATACATATCTTTGTTGGTAGTTTAATTTGTTTTATTTTAATTGGTGCATTTCTGTTGATATAGAAAAAAGTAAAGCAATGAAACAATACCTGTATAAAGTGATTTAATTGACGCCAATAAGACGGTCTAAGTGATTTTTGCTTCCATACATATTGAAGATGTTTGCGTTTTGTGTGTATTTTGTGTTCAAACTGTGACGAAAATGTTTCGTGAAACTTTAAAATTGGTTTTGTACGGTTCCAGGCCTGCAGTAAGTGCAGTTAACTAATATGATCTCGTAGCATCATCAGTAGAAACTTGGACATATGTATGTAGATTTATGTGTGCATATGTATGTTAAGTAGTGGAAGATCCTTGATAAGTGTCCTGGTGGTTTGTGCCTGTTTCTTGTTGCCATAATAAAATGCTTAAATCCAATGTTTAATGTGCGTTGTTTTATTTCACATAGGCTAAGTCAATTATAAGTAGTATGTTCGCACGTTTAGTCTAGGCTGACTCTTACTCACTATCTTTCCATTCTTGTCATCCCCGTCTATTGTATTAATTTGCTCAACGCAGCATCTGGCAAAATTCGGTTTATACGCAGCCAGAAGAAAAATGCTCAGCTAGTCTACAAGGATTACATCTACAACAAGAAACTGACGCAGGCCAACGGCCAGACAACCTGGCGCTGTGCGGATGTATTAAAGCTACGCTGCAAGGCGGTGGTCATCACGAAAAATGGAGAGTTTTTGGACGCACGTCGGCATCACAATCATGAGTCGCATGAGAGTCGCATTGGACAACGCCAGCTCTACGGTGTGGAGGAGGAGCTCGATGAGTACATCGAGATAAGCACATCAAATCCAAAGATATCACAATACCTAAATAGCAGCAACATTAGTATCATGACGGCCAAGGATGGCAAGGAGTGCAAGCTGTATGTGCCTGCATCGGAGGCAACGGAGATCGAAATGCAGGCATTAGTCGACGCCTCGGATGAGGGTATTATCGATCAAGTTGTGGAGCTTAAACCAATTCATCGACTGTCGCACAAAGTCAAGCTGCGTTAGATAATCGTAGATGACGATTTCGCCAACAAACATAGTCTTCAATTTGAACATTTAAAAACGTACTTGTATTCTTTGTCTAACCCTATTTAATAAAACCAAAACCCACAACTATACAACTAGTCACATTTCAATTAATATACATATAAGCAATTCATGTCCATATATTAGTTAAATAAAAAAAACCGAGTTTCTGTACTAATCCCAAACAACTTCTTCTCCACAGATGAGAGCGATCTAGTGTTCATCGAGAGTCCATGGTCGACTCCTTGTCTGGTTTTAAATGGGTTCATGTACAACTGTCACAGCCGAAAGAACAATAAGGAATATTGGCGATGTCACAACTACTCCAAGAAGGTGCACGAGCAACGCTGCCGGTCACGTTGCGTCCTGGAGAATGGCAAGCTAAAGAGTATAACCGGTGGACTTCATAACCATCCGCCGCATACAGAGAAGATTGAGAAAATCATTCAGCGTAATCGACTGGCAGCTGTCGGCACAGGGCGCACCAAGCTCGGTCGAATACATAGTATTACACATTTCCAGCCGGAGCAGCTCAAGCAAGAACTGGAGCAGGAGCAGCAGGTGTTTGTGCAAACACAACACCAACAGCATCATATACTATCCGATGGGGCGACACTGCAGCTAACGGAACACGAACTGATGCATACCTCGCTGATGCTCATACACGATTAGGGCGCCTATAAAGGCGTGAAATTCTTTTATATGTGACAGTGCAATTTTGTTTCTAAGTACATTCAAGTCGAATAAAAGCAAACAATTAAGTTAATCAATCATTGACTAAACAGTAATTAATGTAGAATGATCGTTGCTTTCAAATGTGTATTTCAATCGTGAAATTGTAAGTTTCAAAATATTAATTTGTATTATATTGCAATCCTCACTCATATCTCTTTTTTTGCAGTTCTAAAATACAATTATCGCGGGCAGCTGGTGCATGACGGACACACATATAGCTGCCATTCGAGGAGTGTGCATCGTTGTGTGGCACTTTGGCGATGCACTCGGTATAAGAAACTACGTTGTCCCGCTGCGCTTGCCACCAAAAATAAGATAATAGTGACTCAACGACAGGTTCATAATCATGAACCGCCCAAACCGCTTAAGACATTTGTTCCACGGATTTACGGGGATCAGCAGTAAACGATCTTAAATGTAAATTTAATAATATTTAAACCATGCCCATGACAATAGCAAAAAGAAAATATTAACCTTTCATAAGTGAGAAGTGACCTCTTTTCTAGAGAATTGCTAACCACAGGTTTGGCTCTGATCCGCAAAACTTCCAACAAACATTTCCTTCTTAAATAAATATTCCAAAAATCAACTCTTTCTTAAGATGTTTAACTTTTAATTTAATTTTATGTATGTAAATATTTATCTGATATTCTTCTGTATAATGGCCAATTCTATTCTCTTCCAGAGTTTACGTACGTGCATAAAACACGCTCTTTTAATGCAACCATACCTTCGATTTTGCGCCGTGATTCGCAACGCGTTCCAGTGCCTAGAGTAACAATCAAACAGTTGGCTCATGAACCAATTGCAAAACGTCGCATCTTTACACCCACAAAAGTTATTCTTAACACTGACGCTGCGGCTGCCGTCGCCCAAATCGAACCTGTGCGCACCAAGCTGAATTTGAGCAATCCGGAAAACATTTTGCGTACCTCGGCTAATAATCACAATTTTGTGTTTGTGGGAATGCCACGTTTGAAGGGTAAATGTGTGACCTGCCTGAAAAAGGGCAGGTCCAATTTAGAACGGCTTACCACCTGCTGTGACTCATGTCCCGGCAGTAATTGGATGTGTGAGCCATGCTTTGAGGAGCTGCATTAAAACTGGCCGGAAATCCATCTGAACATATATATCTATTTTCTTACATTATGTTTTCTACTATTTGCAAATAAAGTACGCATTGGGAAATATATTAAGAGCTTGGAATTTTAAGTACAGTACGACCCTATTCCTCGATTATTGCAACTTAAAAAAAAAAAAATTACCTCATTTAATCGTATGTTTTAGTTAGTTCTTACCACTTTTGTTTCATTTTTTATTTTTTTATTTGTTCAATTGTTCATTCCCCTCTCTGTCGAGAATTATAAACTGGGGAACCACCTCAGTTTTCGCAACTGGCCAAATTTTAACAGGTTGCGTTAACTGAGGTCGTACTGTAGTTGTTTGACGGCGCTGCTTGGAACGATCACTTTCTCGACATGGCACTGGATGATTGTGCGGTCCATGGAGCACCTCTAGCGTATTTTCCTTGGTGCGAACACGTGCCCGACACCTGGTTGTTGAGCGTGTTGCACAAATCCATTTGGTGCCGCGACTGTTCTCCATGAACCTTACAAAACTGTGGCCATCGTAGTTTAGTTTAGTAGACTTGCGCTGACCTTTGGTGAAGAAGAACAATGGAGCTGCAATGGGATTGTAAAAAATTGAGCCAATTGGTTAGTAGTGTTCATAACGAAAGTAAATCCATGTTGTTGTCATAGCAATAAATCAAATTGTTGCGTTGAGCTCTTGAAGCCTAAAGTAGGTTTATTTAAGTTGCGTACTTGAATAGATTTGAATATGTTTGTAAACTATGTAAGCTGAATGGGATTATTATTAATTTTAGACATTAAGATTGTTAAAAGCTACGTATGTATGCATATGTATACCCTTCTACCAAATTCTTCACTTCTTGCGACCAATGATGCGAGGCTGGGCATGGGTTGAGTGGGTGGCGCCCACAATACCGGTGACATCGGCAACAATTTCTTCATATTTTAAGTGCATTCCCAATTCGTTGACATCGATCGTTGCGGAGGATTCATCTGATAATGTTGTGGTGAGTATCGCATCGTTTTGCAATTGTGATTGCTGTTGATGAAGATGATGCTGGTGCTGTTCCTGCTGCTGCTGCTGATCATTTTGCGTCGTTGCCTGTTCCACAATCTTGGCCGTAGTAACAATGCTAATGGTGGCTTCCGGCGGTGGCACGCGTCGTACTCGCTTCTTGCGTCGCACAATCTCCTCGTGGGTATGAAAACGATTAAGTGGGCAAACTATATCGTTAATTGTAAACACACGAGAGCGACACTTTTGATTCCACCACTGATTGCAGCGCCAATAGCGTTTCTCTTCACCAGTCGATAGCTTTAGTGTCTTCTCAAAGATGAAAGGTTGCCCGCCATAGATGAGCTGCATGCGACCTCGTGATGTGGCCGAGTAAATAGCAATGCTGCTTTCTGTGTATATATATATATATATATAAAGTAAATAGTAATAAAAATATGTAAATCTTATAATAACAGCTAAGGCCAAACTATTATATAGTGTATAGATCAGAAAGTCATTTTTATGCTGTGCGCCTTAAGGCTGCCAATATATTTGTGACTTAAAAGCTAAATCCTTTAATTCAGGATAGTTTATTCAGCATTCGCGACATGCGCTTAGATGGCGCATGATTGTGTTCCGTGCGTTTAAGGCATACTTTGTAGCTTCCATTTGATAGCTTTGTGGTGGAGAGTCTGGCATTGCATGCCAGGCCCATGTTTCGAATGCGGCAGTTCCAATAGGTGGTGTTTCGATGCTTATTATTCTTGGCATACGCATACTGGCCATACACAAGCTGAACGGAATTGCGCTGTCCACGAAAGAAGCGCAAATTGGGGCACTTGACTGGAGAGCAAATGCCTTCTTCATTGACCACCGAATCAACAACTAAATAGCGTGTAAAATCTGCAATTGCAAAAGAAAGAAAATACGTTAGTGATGGCTAATTCAAAAAAAATGTTGCAGTTGTGACAGTAAAAAAAAAACAAAGCAAAAATCTACGTTAATAATGTTTTATTTGCGTTGTTAAAAGCATTTGCTTATGTTTAGAGTTGTGCTTCTTATTTTAACAGATCCGCTTTACTAGTACGTATGCTGACACAGAGTGGATTTGGAGCCAGGCAAAGTTTATCTGCATCCATGCCTTCCTGCTGTTGCAGCAAAAACATTGTTGCATGCGAGTGCTTGCAGCTTGTGACATGAATGCGATCCCCTTGTTGAGAGAGGCGCGTCACCAGCCTGGCGCGACACTTGGCCTTGTGATACATGGAACACTTCCAGTCACGTGACTTTTGGCCCTCGCGCAGCTTCTCATTGGGCGTATAGGTGTTGCCCTCGAAGTAGACCAGATCCGTGCCACGATTGGAACGCACATATTGCGCTAAATTCGATGGCGTTCGTGCAGCAGCAACTAAAATGTGACAAAAACACAATATTTAATTGATATATACTGGTTACAAAAGTTAGCTTGTAACTGTGCATTACGATGAGAACATGTTTTATTAGTTAGTTAGTGAAAAGCCGGCGAGATAATTTTGAAAAAACTGTTTATTACACATGTATGGCGTGTTTATGTAAGTCTCTCGTAAGTGTACTTGCTCATTTTTTAAATGACGTTGCTGTTGCGCCTGGTTGTGATTGTGTGTTCCTTGGCGCAACTGCACCTGTCCCGTCGTCTTATTCTGTATGGCACGCGCGCGACAATTGTGTCGAAATCTGGCGCATCTAAGGTAGCAACGTTGCTCCTGCTGATAGCTAATCACAAAGCGAAATCCATCGATAAGCAAGCCGCCAGTGCGACCTCTATAAGCACGCCGAATGCGGCGATTTGGCGCTACATTCAACAAAATAAGAACAGAATGAATGCAGAACGAATTAGTAAAAAAAAAAAATGAAAGTGTAAGCTACACTTAAACGAAACTACTTATGAATTAAAATATAATGCTAAAAGATATATAGCTATATATATTTATAGATTATGTGTATTACGGGCAACGTATCCGCCGACGCTGACGACGTGTGTTTGGTTTGTGCATGTTGAACAGATTGCTGGCATGATTGTGGGCACGTCGGCTCAGTTTTATATTCCGATAACCGGCGGTCACACAACGTGCTGGGCAGCGTAGCTGCCGATTGCTGTTCTTGGTGCACACCCAATTGATGGTTGTAAGGTTTTTACGCTCAATGGTATACATGTGACCGCTGTACAAGAGATTCTGACCGCCGCGACGATTGGGCACAAGCCTATAGCTGCGCTGCAGCCAAACATCTTCATCTGCAAAGAGTACAAATCATTAGTTGCAATGTCAATACAGCAAAAAGCACTTAACAACACCAAGAAATAATGCCACGAGATACATGATTTGATATTTTCAGGTAAAACTTAACATTTATTTGAGACAACATTGTTATGTTATTTTTGTACACACGCTTAGGGATGATTGTGTTGTCCACGCAATGCAGAGATCCGGTTCGATTTAGTCACAACACGCGCTGTACATTTGATATACTTGCAGCGTAGCTTGACGCACTCCCAATAGCAGGCATCCTTGATGCGTCGGTTCAATGTGAACGGTTTGCCATTGATCGTAAGGAGATTATTGCCACGATTGCTCCGCGTGAAGCACACGTCGAGATGATCAAAGCTCTCCTGCTTTGTCGACTTTCGCGTTATAAGCGGCAAATGTATTTTAAAATCATCAATCAGTCCTGCAAGGAATACATGTTTTTAGTTATAAAGTAAAACGTCAATCACTTTAAAAAGTTTTAAATTCTTACTACACAACATCAATTCAATTTTTATTTTATTTTTTTATTGTATTCATAAAGTTTTCATTTTCATACAAGGTTTGAACATATCATTCGTTAATTTGCAACGAGTAAATTTAATTTTTTATCTTAGAAACTGAGAGTCTTATACGTTAAACATCTTATCGTTTAATTATTTTTAAACTTTATATATTAATAGCATAACTGGAAAAGTCTTACTTACCAGACTTGTAATTGGAAATGTAAGTTGTGGAAGATGCGAAAGTTGGTCATGCAGCAGCCTTATCGTGGGAGTAGACATAGTAATGATATTTAAGACTTACATACTCACATATGTAAATACTACTATGCATATACACACATCTGTCTATTTGTATAATTAACGTGCAAAAGAGGGGTTAAACACATTCCATTTACAAGTATTGAATCAACAGTGGTCACAAACTTCCAAGAATGAGAAGGGGTGATTAGCCAAATACGCGAAAACTGCATTTCAACTCAAATTCAATCACAATGTTTGTCCGCTGTTAAATTATTGACTAGGCAAACTTAGTCAAGCAATTGGCCAGCTTGTAGAAATTCACATTTGCGATGCCGCAATTTGTACTCAAATTATGTTTTACTTTACAAAACACAAATTCATTATATGTATGTACATATGTACAGTACAGTATATGTATGTACATATGTATGAAGCACATACACAAATATTACAGTTCGTCTCAAAAACATAATCACGAATAGAACGTTCACAAATGCACCTAATGGTCAACATAAGCTTTATTAGCACTTCTTAATCACTCTTGTCATGTTTGTATAGCACTAATTAAACATTTAATAATAACTTCTAATACGCATAGCTTAAATTCTTTTTTTTTCGACTCCGGCGACTTTTGGCGTTGCCATATAATTATGATGCTGCCATACGGTTACTGTTGAATGCAACTCTGATATTTAGCATTTATTGAATGCTTGCGTCCCTCATTGTAAAAGGACTTTATCTGTCATTGCAAATTTATTAGATTTTTTATATTTTTTCTATTTGTCAAAAGTGGTAAATGTGATATACATACAAAATATTTGAATCATTGAGAAGTGTGCAATGTATATCAAGTGTTATTTGTGAAATATGTGATGTTGAAATGATCAACTGACGACGCTTTATGTGTGCAATGCATCTGCCACGCTGTGTTCGCTTTGCAAATGTAGGATCTTATTTATGAATGTTATACTAAGTTCAATAAATTCATACAACAACAGATTTAATGTGTTTCTTTTTTGTTTTCCCATTAATTTATGATTATAATTACTATGCATGTGTAATAAATAAATCTTGCATTACTATATTTTAGCCGAAGCCGAACCAACGACTGCAGTGGAAAGCGAAAAGGAAACGCAGAAAACGGTAGAGACCAAAAGACCAAAGGATGCACCTATACCTTTATATGCAGGCAGTAAAGTGCTTGTGTCCAAAGCTGATTTGGCCAAGGCCTTTGTACCCATTCCGCCAATTTACACATCACGAGTCGCTGATTTGGTCATTGGCAAGGAGCAGTTAAAACTCATTGCAATGGGGCAGACTGGACCGGACAAGGAGAAATTCCAGGCAATCATAAGTACATATATGAGCATAATTATGCTACAGGCACACATTTCAACTCTAACATATATTTTTCCTTACAGTTCATGTATGCCAAGTATTTGCAATTTATGGTGACAAGCTGCAAGAAGCGACTGTTCAGGAATTCATTGATCACAAACTGGCTACTATTAAAGCCAACCTGGAAAGCAGCAAAAGTTAGGCATAAGCATATTAAACAAGTGCCAAATTGTATGTTAAGTTTGTTAACTGAAATAAAAAAAAGAACGTAAACAAATTGACAAATCCCCCTCGTCCCTTGTAATGTTAGATTATGTGAAAAATGTGTTAATTAATCATTATAAGCTACCTGACGATTTATAATTGTTTCTATTTTACATATATTTTAGGTGTCATGCAATCCATCAAGGTGCTTTTTGATGATAAACACCCAAACTCAAATCTACAGTATACAACAACGCAACGTGGTCGAATCATGTTGATATATAATGGATATCGATTTGTTGTAAATCGTCAGAGTCAGAAGAACGTTTTCTGGCGTTGTTCACGCTATGTAAAGCATTGCTGTCGGGCCACACTGGTCACGTCCAAGTTGAACGATGTTCCCCTGCGAATTGCAGGCTCGCCACACACTCACGGGCCCGAAGTCAGGCCAGATGAGTGCAGCTCACCGGAGTTCACTGTAGAAATTATGGACGAGCTGTCCAACCTCCAATAATATAATCTGTAGTCATTGTGTGAAAGTGAATATGTTGATTTGGCAGCATAAGTTAATAAATTGTAATTACATGTATTTAATTCAACTTATATATTTCATACAGTTTTAAGTTAGTACTTAAGTTGCTCCATCTAAGCTCTTTGCTAACACAATTTCTAACTTTGATTTTCAGTTCCTATTAAGCAAGAAATCAATTCGGAGCCCACCTTCAACACAAGTGTCATAGCAAGCGATGGCGATCCTGCTGTAGCTGCAATGGCCATGACCTGTTATAGCGACGACGACTTAATGTCCTTGCGAAAACCGAATACTCTGCCAAAAATTCTAGATGGTAAGTTCTACAAGAATATACAACCAAATCAGAAGACGCCCGGCGGCATACAGGCGACCTGCACGAGCTGCTACGGCCTTATTTCGGGCACAACCAAATCCACTGGCAACTTTCTTAGCCACATCAAGCGACGCCATAAGGAGCTTCTGCCCCTCTGTCAGCTCTACTGCCAGGCCAAGAGCAATGTCAGTTCTAGTGCCAAGTCTGAAGTATTGAATACGCTGCCAGCTACAAGCGCCATTGAGCAGCCCCCAAATGTGACGCAGCTGTCTCTGCCCACATCGTTTGCCACAACAACAACCCACCTGGCCATGCCGATGCCTCTGACAATGCCAATGTCAATGCCAGTGGCAGTGCAGGCGCCTCAAATGTTGGCTCTGATGCATCAGCAACATCAACGGCAGCAACAGAATCCAACCCACCAATTGTCTCAGCTACAGACTTTAGGTCAAGCGCATAGTGCCGTTTACATCAGCAAGGATTACTAAACTTGGGCTGGGCTGTAAATAGAGTACCTATCTTAAGTGCAACTTTGTATAAATCTTTATAAATTTTGTATCAATTGTCAATTAACCATAGATACCATAAACATTCAGTGAAAGTTCGAGATTTGTTACATATTTTAAACTTCCAGACAATCGTCTCTTCGAACAAATCACTGTATAACTAGTTTGTAAAATAAAGTCATAAATGGTTTCGTGAGTTTTTACAAGATCCAAAAGCAAGAATGGTTTATAATAAATAACATGCCTAATTTCGTACGTATGTCATCTTTTCTATATTTAATACAATCTAATTTCTTGCAGATATAACATCATAAATAAAACAACGTCAATTTCGTCGATTTATATGATTCTTAACTTTTTCTTTTCTATGAAAGTTTCCAATCTTATTAAATCTATTTTCTTTTATTTTTGCAGTTCCCATCCGAAAACTAATCATGAATGATTTAATTAAACAAAAGGACTTTGATGGCAGCGCTGTCTTCTATAAGACGGGTCGCAGCAACAAACCTAAGCTAAAAATTGGACAACATCATTTCCTTACCCATCGCGGTGATGGCAAAATTGGCTCATGGCGTTGTACACAGCATTCGCGAGGTTGCAAAGCAAGGGCTTTCACCTTTATGGTTGGCTTGGAAGTAAAATATCGCTTCTCTTGCGCATCGCATACACATCCAAATACAACAGATAAGAGAAAATTGCACAAAAAGAAGTGTCCATCCAAAAGAAAGAAATAGTTAACAGAATCCGCATCGTTAAATCAATGCATTCTTGTGCATATTGTGAATTAACTTGTAACATGTCTTAAATATTCAAATGAAATTACATAATGGTAGGTTAATACATAATTGCTCTCAGCTTCTTATTTAAGCTGAATTGTTTTTCATAATAATTGACAATATTTTAAACGCGATTTTAAGATTTTCTATAGGTTCAACAATAAATTTTGCACTTTACTTATTCAGGATCCAATGACGGATTCAGACTTGGCACTTTGATCTAATCTGGGATCAGAGCGATTCCAGCCATGTATGCGATCAGCGGCCGTCAATGAGCTCAGTTTCTTGTGTATTAACATGCCAGATGCTCTGGCCGCCTCGATGCGTTTAGTATCGCCCATATGGTTGTGCACATCTGATAGAAATGTATTACATATTATAAATCTTCCATTTAACTTATGATGTTAGTGTAAATGACAAACCATTCGTTACGTAAAGGTCGTCTCCAATGGTTTTAAGGCGACTGCGACACTTATTCGAACGGTTTTGGACACATTCCCAGTACAGGATGTCACAGCTCTTGCCATAGAACTTGAGATTCGAGCGATAGACAAAGTTATTAATGGTTAGTAACGTGCCGCCCTTGCGACTGATGAGGAAAGTCTGTGGACCGCAGTTGTGGACATGCTGAGTAACTGCAAAATACGATTTAGATTGCAGAATGGAATTAATATTATTGGACTTTTGGCTACAATACAAATGATTATTATTCATTAGTGCAAATTTGAATTGAGTGTGTGAAAGCTTACGTGCTATTATAATTAATCTGGAATCTCAGCTTTATTGTCCTCAAAGTTAATTACATAATATTGAATTGAAGAATAATATGAACTTGCTGTTGCGCATTTCAAAAGTACTAGTGATTATTAAGTATTGAATAGTAAAAATGTTGCTTATATAGTTTGTGCCAATCGGCAGTTATTTCTTCTTGTTTTGTAGCGCCTTTTGCAGGCGACGCTTAATCTTCTCCCGAAAATCATTGGGATCGACTGTTTCGTCACCAGCCGGAGTTGGTGATAAACGTGAATTTTCATCCTCTGCAGCTGGAGCATCTGAACCAGTTTCCGTCTCATCAATTTCTTGGATTTCAAAGAATTCGGCCCCCTCATCCGCATCGTCCAACTCAGTGTCGATAGTTTTTTGGATTAGAATCTCGACTTTGGACTCCACGGCAGGAACATTCTCGCCCGGCATAAACTGTGATGATGTGACACTCTTGTCGCTGGCCTGCATAAAGTGGACATGTTCGCCATCGAAAGGAAAGACATTTTTCTGGTCACAAACAACGCGCACTTTGCACTCCTCGCCGTGCTCTCGGAAGCAGCATTGGAAAACCGAAAACTCAGCTTTGCGGAACGAGAACTTGAACAAGTGCCCCTCATAGACCAACTTTACGCCACCTGCACAAAGTAAATCTCATTATAAGTATGCATTGAAAATGCAACAAGTGCTTGATCTGTGCTTACCTTTTGTAGTGGAGGCATAGACGGCTGGCTTACTGGCCGCTACGTTTTTGGTGGCTGCCTTAAATTTGTCAAGCAGCTTGAGTTTTGGCACCGCATCGCCTACCTTTGTTTTAGGTCGGCCGCGTTTACGTATAGGAATTGGCTCAGAGTTTGATGTTGATGTGGCTGTGGTTTTGGTCGAGACTGTGGCAAATCCTGAGAATGAAAATGCTGTTGGTTAGAACACGTGCTCAGCATATAAACTGCTTAACGAAAATAAAATAAAACACAATTTAAGATGTTTGTGCCCCACTGGTGGACATTTATTAAACTATAATTAAAACTAAATAAAAAATAATATATAAAATGCGCTGTAATGTAAATCACAAGTTAAGAAGAAGCACTGTACTTGCGTGAAAAATATTGCCACCTGGCTGTAGTTGCGTTAGGGCAGCGTTGCCGTATAGATTTGCGCAGCCATCTTGTTATTATTTCGCTGCGTTCTATTGGTTTTTTTCGCCGTGTCTGCTTGCATCTTTCCAAAACAGCGTTTGTGATTATTACAAAAATGTAATGCCAACCCCTTTAAAACTTTATATATTAATGATTAAAAGTAGTGAGTGGTGTTTGTGTTAATGTGACAAATGTGCAAACAACACTAAATGTGTTCCAGTGCAGACGATGTGCCTTTTGCGTTTTTGTGTTTCTTGCGGGTGAATATTGATGTGCAATTGTTTGTGTAGAAAAATAAGCATCCGATGATGGCAGTTAGTTTTAGTTGTACAACAATAATGCTAAGGCGAAAGAAAAGGTAAGTCTGCATGCCTATATTTTAACTTTAGATACTACATTTTAAATATATGTACATATAACTTACGCTCTATGTAAATTGTTTAGTAGTATGACAAAGACAAATGTATGTACATACATACATGTCTGTTTGTATGTACATTTTTCTTATGTATGTATGTATATGTGTTCTTGAATAAAGTGTTTTCTGCTCAAAATGTTGTGTTTTCTTTGTAATTGTTGCTTAAAGTGCAATTCGATTTAAAGAACGCCGAACGCACACTCGAAACTGTATATGTTGCACAACTCTTCTATTTTGTATCCTTAATTCCAGCCCAGCGCGGACAGTTTATCGCTGAACTGCCGACAGGCATTTGGATGCACAAATATGAATACTTTTTCGTGCGCAACCAAAAGCAAGGCTACAATCTCATCTTCAACGGCTATATGTACAAGAAGGAGGCCAGCTTTCGAGCCACAATCAATTGGATATGCTCCGATGGCAATGGCAAGCGGATAAAAGAAAACAAATGCTCAGCTCGTGCAATAACCAAATACGATGGAGGCATTAAGCTGGGCAAGAATCTGCACAATCATCCGCCGCGCTTTACAGGAAACTCCGTGCCCGCTAAACTCATAAAAAGCGACATGTTAGTTTAACAATATAATGCAAATTAAAAGCAGAGGCAATACAACGAACATAAAACAATAATGCCCGCGTTTTGTAGTTTTTTCTTAGTTGTGTTCTACGTTATGTTAAGAATAAATCTCACTTTCTAGATGTTGTGAATATACATTATCATTAAGTAGATCAATTTTCTTATAATATATTTTTAACAATCCACACCACATCTCTCTCAGCATCCGTTAGGTTCAGGCGCACGGGTAACGGAGAGTTTCTATTGATAAACGGACACTCCTACAAGAAAACGCGAGCTATGCAATACCGCACGTACTACCACTGCATGACGCCCAACTGCACGGCGCATTATATACTCGGAGAGCTCAGCCGCCGGCCGCGTCTGACCAAATACAATGTACATGCGGTCCATTGTGTGGCTAGTTATATTTCATAACAAAAGATCATGTTACATGCTTGACTAAATGAAAACCAAAATGAAAATCAAAAGACCAGTCTTTTATTTCCCCGAAGAAGATCAATTATAGCCAGCCTATTATTGTATTTTCTGAATCTGTTTCACACTCTCATCTTTTTTAATTGCAGTCAAATTCGACTATCAGATCAGCTTAGATGTGGGCGATAATGCCGCCCCACTAGAGTGCCAGCTACGCGGCTCCAATCCATCTGACATCAATGCACCAATCTTTATTGTCAGCAAGTATGGCACCAAGCAGATCATGTTTAAACAGCACACATTCAATCGGCATATAACGCGCGAGGATGTCACCTACTGGCGCTGCAGTCAGTTTGCCGTGCTGCGTTGCCGTGCCCGCTTAAAGACGAAGCTGGATACGCTCACCATTTTGAACAGTGAGCACAATCATGAGGTTATTACGAAGGCGCGCAAGTATGGTTCGCTAAAGCGTCAACGTGCCGAAGCTCAAGCAGCGGCGCGAGCTCCTGATATGCCATTGCCGATTGATGTAAAAGCAGAGCCGAGAAGCTCCTAAATTATGTTATACTTAAGCCTAATGTAAATACGTAAATAGCAAAAATTAACAAATAACTTATAATACATTTTAATGTCTGACCTTACATCCATTCATCATCATTTTATTCTCTCTAAATGTTTTAAAATAAAGTCAAGTTATAAATGTGCCCCATATTGTGAACTATTTATAGAACAAAAGATATGCATATAGACTCTTTTACACCAATTTAATAACAACACTTCAACTAATGTGTTTCTTCATCTCTGTACATTTTAGTAGATGTCATGTCTTACTACTCCTACATAACGGGCTTTCGAGGGAGCCGCAAGCTAAAGATTGGCGATTACACCTTTACCAGGAATAAGGCAACGGGGGCAAAAACCTATTGGTCTTGTGCACGCGCTGGCGCTCACAAATGCAAGGCGCGTGTTGTTACAGTACAGGATCATGATGTGATTGTGAAATGCAGCCAGCATAATCATCCGCCATACTAGTCGTATTTTTAGTCTAAGGCAGTAATGCGATTGAATAAAATTACAAAAAAAAACCCTCACTTCAATGCTGCATTTACAAAACTAGCCTAAGTAACCTTAGTTTAAAGTAGCACATCGAAAATATTTCTTATTCTTGTTTCGACTCCTTCACAGATGCCTCGGTCGAAATGCAGTTGTTGAATGGAGCGGTTATCAAGCATTCGCTTCTCTCGTTTGTCAAGGGACAGCGCGGCTGCAATCTGTTGGCTTTTAATGGCTATAACTATGTGCGCAATCGACGCAAAGGCCTAAAAACCTACTGGCTATGCTCCAAGAAAGTGAGTGCTTATTATAATCAATTCAAACAATGTTCGTTTATTAATAACTTTTCCTTTTTCAACTTCAGGGCAGCACCAAGTGCAGTGCACGCGTTGTCACCAATGTGATTGAGGGCGTGCACAAAATTGTGCTCGAGTCCTGTTATCACACCTGTCGTCGGAAGAGGCGCATAGACGTTTTTACTCCGATGGCCAAAAAGGGACCCATAATAACACCCAAGTCAACGGCCAGTTTAATGAAAACGGAAAATGATGAGGATTTGACGCTTGAGTTGCGTTCGCTTAATCTAAGCATCGAAGATTTGCAGCAATTGCAGTAGCCATAAAAGTTGCACGTTAGGATTAGTTTGCATAGAAACTTAATAATAAAATAACATGGACACAACTCAAGGTCCATAAATGCTTCAATACAATTTAAACAAGCGCATACGCATCTTTATATTGTAATAATCAATAAGCTTTAGTAGACTTTATTAATAACTTTCAACTAATTGTATTATGTTTTGCCTTTCAGTGCACATCCAAGTCATAAGCACACAACGACGTGCCTCGGCTCCGCCATTGCTGAAGCGTGTTCGTGTCGCCAAAACCATGGAAGAATTACGCTTCATTAAAACGCCAGCAGGCAATTGCGTGCTGCATTGCGGCGAGCATCGATATCTGCGCAATGCGTCCTACAAGGACAAAGTCTACTGGAAGTGCAGCAAGTGGCGTAAACAGTGCCGCGCCAGAATCATCACAAACATTGCGGACCACAGTCAGGCACGTTATGCTATCAGCGGCGCTCACAATCATGCGTAGTTTTTGTGTCTATTAGGATATAAGCCAAATGAGGCGACATCAACTAAGTCTAGACTTATAACTTATTGAAAATAGTTCACATGCTTGCATTGATTTGATGTTAACACAGGTGAGTTTATTTGCATACTTTCTTTTGAAGATTATTATTAACTTATTTTCATTTTATTTTAGCTGCTTGCAGTTCCAGATCACGTTTTATTTATAACTGGATTTTATTGATTTATACGAATTTAGAAGATAAAATATAATAATAATTTTTAAGAAACTTAAACAAGTGAATTTATTTTTTATTACGTTATTATTATGAAATACTGAATGTTTCAAAAATTAACTAATTTGTAAATTATATACTCTTTTGCAGGGCGTAACAGACTTCGTGTCAGCAATCTTGGCAACTATGGCAACGAAAGCTTTTTGCCTCCACCACCTTTAGTCAAGATACGACCGACAGTGAGCAAGGGCACAAGGGGCAAACTTACCCGCACCCTAGATGACTGGGATCGTGTACGTTACCAGCGGTCTGCAAGCGGTGATGTCCTGATCTACGATGGACAGCGCTTTGCCTGTAGTGGAACGTATAAACAAGTTCGATACTGGGCCTGCATTAAGAAAGCACACAACTGCAAAGTGTATATGATTACTAATAAGGATAAACCAACCGATGTGGCCATATCCGGCGTGCACAATCACACCTAACAACTGGAACCTTTTCAATACATAAAACATTTTTCTTGTAATCCAAATAAATAATGACCAACACCAACAACAGTTCAACATATGCTAGCCTTAGAATTGACCACATTTATATAATATTAATTATAAGATTATTTTGTAAACAAATGCTAAACATTGAATGCACAATATTTCAGAGCTGGCTGTCTTTGGAACGGGTCAGCGAGGACGCACTGTTCTGCTCCACAATGAACACAAGTTTGTTAAGAACCGCAGCTCTCCCAAGCGTACATATTGGATATGCTCACGCAAGGTTCGTAATAACTATTTTATGATTATTATTAATAAATAATTAATCTATTTACACAGGATGTAACAGTGTGTCGTGCCCGTGTTGTTACTGCTTTCGATAGTGCTGGCAAAGCGAGAATCATAAAGCATAACCTTGAGCACAATCACAAGCCAAAGTTTTTGCATCGAGGCGTCAATATAACCCATCAGCTGACCATCATTGGAAACGAAGAGAAACCCAATGCAGCAGTGATCAAAAAGGGCATACCTAAAGTTAATTTACTGCCGGTTGCTCGCAAATAAGCTTAGGCTTAAGCGCAAAACTAGTTGTGTAGTTAATGAGCCCAAATAAATTACTATTGTATAGGACTTCTTACTGATTATCTAATTATCAACTGTATTTACCACATAATTGATGTTGTATTTTTTGTATATTCGATATTTACTGTCACTAATCTCGACTCTCTTTTGCCACTTGCAGCATTTCACATAGATTTTGCGGACTCAAAAAAGAACGGCGGCAAGCTGTTGGTAATCAATGGCTTCCGTTTCTTTAGGAATAAGAAACGCGGTCATTTGCAATATTGGAAATGTCGCAACTATTACAAAGAACGTTGTCCGGCTATTGCTATACATGATGAGTCAACGCTCATTTTGAGATTGTGCCATCAGCATCAGCATATGGAGAGCAATGATATTGAAATTAAACCATTTCTAACGGCAGTCAAGGAGCAGACAGTTGATGAAGTAGAGACACGAGAGCAAACTGTTCTCGTCGAAACCCGTGAGCAGTTGCTGGAGTTGGAAAGCCCTGAGCAGCTGTCAAAAGCAAAATCTCCTGAGCAAGAACAGCAGCTTGAGTTGCGACCCGCAAGCAGTGAACCTGTTGACAATGTCGTCATACTCTCACCGACTCAGCAAAAATCACAATTGTCACCATCTTTGACGCCGCCGCCATTGCGCGGTTTCAAGACCAAACATAGCTTTGATTTTTAGTTAAATATATTTAAATTTCTAGCTCATAAGAGTGTTTATTTCTGCATTAAATTATACAAATGTCCAAGTGGTTTTTCAATGTAAGCATAACTGCCTAAAAACAATCGTTTAAACTTTTTACAGCCTGCATAATCATTTATTTATCTTAACTAACTCTTATTTTCCGATTTCCTTTGCAGTTCCGATTCATGGCCAGTACATAGGCACTAAGCCCAAGATTCAGTTCTCGATCTCGAAACGTGGCGGTCAATTGCTTTGGCTGGATGGCCTAAAGTTTTTCCGTAACAACGAGAATCGTACGAACTTCTTTTGGCGCTGTCACTGGTATTATCGCCATGTACGTTGCCCGGTTCTCATCTGCATGAATAAATATAACTGCAACGATTTTCGTCAAATTCATCAGCATTGTCATGTGAAGCCGGATCGCAAGGAGAAGCCACCGCAACCGAGGGACACATCCAGGAAAAGAGCTGCTCGCGTGCCAATTTTGCCAACCATTGATCTTGAGGTTGACACAACGGAGATCTTCAATATCGTTTAAGTGACTTTCAAACATACGTTTTGTTTGCTTGTAAATAAATGGAAAAAAAAACTAAAACTTTAAAAAAAACCTAAAAACTGCGAACATATCCCACAGACAGACGGCTAAGCCTTATCTTATTAACTATTATTTGTAACACTTTTACTTACTCAATTTTATGTTCAATTCCACTTGCAGTTGTGCTAGCCAATGAAGAGGTGCCTAATCCGGAAGATGTGCTCGTCTTTTTTACACAATCACTGCGTGGACGTCCGGCCATAATGGCCAACGGCATACGTTTCCTAATCATGAGCGAGAACAAGAAAAAGATATTGTGGCGTTGCAGTTCGATGGCAACTAAAAAGCTCAAGTGTCCGGCACGCATCACAATGCTTAAGGAGAATCCACCCAAATTCATAATTAATAAGGCAGAGCATATGCATGCCGAACTCAAGCGCAACAAATACAGTTCCAGCAAGATACATTTGATGACACACGCACACGATGCGGCACAATTGAAGCTGGAGCGTGAAATGGAGGAGGGTGCTGTTAGTTTTGAACTGCACCAGGAGGAGGTTCATGAGCTGCACGAATTGACAGACGATGCACTCTAAGGACAGACAAGTCATAGTAATTAGACGATATGTATGAACGAACCCCTTTTGTATAGTTGAGATCCGAGTAAAAGTTATCTATATTTAAGAATAAAAGTTGTAAATTGTACCAATTGTGGCAACATCAGAAAACTGTTAAGCGTATAATTATTAGCATATAATTTTAATTGTACTTATTCGAGACTTATTTTATATATAATGTGATTTTTGTGTATATTTTAGAGCTGGAGAACTGTAGCTATGTGATGAGCCAAAAGAATCGCGTTCTCCTTCAACATGAAGGCTTCTACTATGTGCGAGAGAAGTGCACCAACAGGAAAACCTATTGGCGTTGCTGTCAATATACCACGGCCAGAAAATGTCACGGACGACTTCACTCGCTAAATGGCAAAATTGTGCACCTGTCCAAACATAACCACAGTACTAAAGAAACTGGACGAGCGCCGCGCTCTAAACAAATAACAAGAGCTATAGAAAGGGACACCAACGACTTTTGAATTCACTAATCTCATTTTAG
This sequence comes from Scaptomyza flava, assembly GCA_030179655.1. NCBI lineage: Eukaryota > Metazoa > Arthropoda > Insecta > Diptera > Drosophilidae > Scaptomyza > Scaptomyza flava. The sequence goes on from JARNME010000012.1 coordinate 8,315,834, forward strand.
ATTTCAATATAGTATTATATATAAATAAAAAAATTTGTTAAATGTAAACACAAAAACTTCTACGCCATAAGATAGTTGAGCTCAAAACGATTGTATATAGTACCATACATATAAAACTTTGGCACTAATCTTATTTAATTTTTACCTTGCAGATCTGATGTTATTGGCTAATTTTACGAGCACACGCAAAAAGAAACGCAAACTGTTAATAGATAAACATGAGTTTGTTATGGATCGCAAATTGAAGAGCAGCATTAATTGGCGTTGTGCTCGCTATCGTAGTGCCAATTGTAAAGTACGGGCGACAACGCATGAGCTAAAAAACGGAATGGAGGTCTATAGACTCAAATATGCCAAACACTCGCATCAATTATAATAATTGTCATCAAAGTAGCAGAACAAAAACAAACAAAAAAAAATATGCCAGATTAGACTCGAAGTTCAAGCCTTAAAATAAATGCTGTTATTGCAAATGAAAACTTTTCAACATATGCATAGGATAATGCACTCTAAATTATAGTGAACATTTTTATAAATCCAACACGATCACTTAGCTAATGTACATGAACTTCCTTCCTTTTCTATTCTTGCAGAGCTGGTTCGCAAGCAGGGCATTATGATTGTCAAGGGCACCAAAGGCAAACCGAAACTCTTAATGGCTGGCTTCGAATATTTCCGTAACAATAGTCGTGGAACGAAAACATATTGGCTATGCGCCCGGAATCGTTATCTGCGCTGCGCTGCTCGCATTATAACCTGCTCCAGCACCGGCGAATTGATTGTTAAAAATCAGCAACATAATCACGGCCCGCAAATCTCAATGCAGCAGGCCAAGAAAGTAGCGGCCGAAATGTCCAGCTCCAGTTCGCTTCAGTAGCTGCGATCCAAAGCTTTCTCTTCTTTAGTTATAATAAAATCATATCTCATAGGTTGATTAGTTTTCTGCAAATGAATATTTAATTGGTGGTAAGTCTTTAAATAGGTTGTTTAAACAAAGCAAAAGTGTAAGTTCAATGTATAAAATTAGTTCTAAATAACTGGTTTTAATGCGTAGTAGAAAACTAAATATTTATTTATAGTTCCACGAAGTTTCCATTGATATTGTTTTCCAATAGGTTTGTAATTGACACAGTTTTTTTTTATTGTATGTGTAGTTGTCGTAAAGTGATATTGTAAACTTCACTTTGCTAATTTCTTGTATAAACTTTGTGAGTGTTTTTGTTTACACAAAAGCTTTGCATGTCCAAGAAATTAAAAGAATAACGAAGACCAAGGCAAGAAAGCTGACTCAGATTTTCAGTCACTGGAATTCCGAGTCTCATAAATTCCTTGCAATGTGTGTGATATTCCTTTTCACACACACGCATACACACATCTTGCTACATGCCAGTTTTTGCTTGAGATTGCGTTGCGACAAAGCTGTATAAATAAGGATGACTAACAGCATAACGGAAAAGCGTTAAGTGCCTGCAATTAGTTAAGAATTTAGCTGCCGGCAAAATTTATAATCGTTGATTGTCATACGCATGAACTCTTATTTATCGAATTTACCAAAATATTGCTTTTGAATTTGTCTTTCGACATTTTCAATTGGCGGTTTGAAATTTAAAGCCATAATAAGTTTCTGATCACCGAATTGTTCATTGGTCGCGCTAAGATGGGAATAAAAGAGGTTAAGAAGGGTCTACTCAAAATTATAAAATGGAATAAGTCTTATATTTATTAACCAAAACATAAATTTGTTAATAAAAATGATTTTATTTATGATCAGACGAACTAGTTCACAGCTATCGATAGTATCGCTCAACCAAGGAGCGACTCTTGAAGTATCGTCAGTAATTTGTGTATATATCGTGGCATCGATACCAAATTCGCTCATTCTTATTCATAGAATCGTAGCGTACGGACGTCTCGCGCGTCGCGTAGTAATTTTATTATTTTCTCAGCTTCTGGGTAGGTGGTGCGCGCAGCAAATAAGAAAGAAGAAATTTGTGTATTGCAGCAGAAGTTTTTCGCTGCGCACAGGCTGTGCCGCTGTTCGCGAGACACTGTCAAAGCAAAGGATAATACCATGTAACAAAGAAAAGTGAGAAAACTGCGTGTGAGAAAAATCCAAAATAGCAGTGCTACGAAAAACATTAAGTTCAAGGTTTAATTCCGCACAACGCCAAAAAACGAAGTTCAAATCAACTTAAAAAATTGTGTGCAGATTTTTGTATACACTGTCGCGTTCGTGTGTGTGAGTGCAAGTGTGTGTTAGTGGATGTGACTGCTACATTTTCTTTTATACAATTCAACTCGACTAATTGGAAGCCAGCGCAATTATTGAATTGACAAAATTTATACATGTGCACACAATAAGAAAGAAATATAACATTGTCTCGATATCTGTGGAAAAATATCTAAACCCAATTACTCAGTTTGCTCTCAGTATAATTCGATTGACACAGAGGCAGCAAGCGGCAGAGCGCGAGCGCAAGCAGCAGCCGCAGCAGCCCCAACAAAATATATAAGTCGTCGGCAGACTTAACTTACCCACTGCGCCTGCTGATGGTGGTGGGAGACGAACACACACAATATACAGCAGTAGCAAAGCAACAACAACAACAAGAGCCAAAGCCTTCTCAAAGCTACTCTCAGGTCTGCTTTTGCGCAGACAGACGACGCTCTGAATTCGCCGCATTGCTGCAGCTCAACGGACATCGCTGTTTGGAAACACCTTGCTCCAATATTTTGCCTCTCCCCTCAACTCCAAAATAATTTGTGAGCACAAAGAGCAGCATACGACTCAGTCACCGTCTCAGTTTCGTTTCGTGTGCCGCGGCGTATTGCGATTCTTTTGCTGCAGCGGAAAAATTCAACAAAGAAAGGCAAACACTTTTTTTTAGTACATTTTTCCAATGCTGGTTGGTTACGCTTTGCACGCGATTTCCTTCAAGTTGGATACAACTGAAGCTGCTGCAACAGCAATAAGAACAAAAGCAAGAACAACAACAATATCAACGATATCAAGCAGCGCAGCAGCAGCAGCTTTAACATTGTCGCCGTTTACCCAGCATCGCAACATTGCCAGCCCATTGGACTCGCCATGTACTACAAGTACAACAACAAGAACAACAGCGACGCCAACATAGAACAGGTTTGTGCTGTAGCTTTCAAAAGATTTGGCTGCCTTTATGCTAAGTAATTTGTAACAAAGATTTCGTGGAAATTGCTATACATATTAAGCACACAAAAAAAGTCTTAATTTAAATATAAAAAAAACTTTACTATTGCCGCAGTCGCAGTTTCAGTCGCTGGCTCTGTCGCTGCCTTTTGCTCAGTTGCTTCGTTTTCGTTTCGTTCGCTTATTCATAACTTTTTTGGTTATAGATTTTTGTCACTCACTCCCTTTCACCTCTGCCCACTTTTTGACTTGGCTACCTATGCTTTAGCATTCCCTAAGCCCTCCCGCCCACTCCTTACTCTCACACACATGCTCAACTGTTTCAGTTTTTCAATTATTAATGGTGGCCATTAGTGCGCCCGCTTGCGACGCCTCGCTCTCCCTACACCTGGTGTCGTGTGTATAGACTTTTGTTGTTTCTTTTTTTTTTTGCCTTATCGGACAAATTGTGTGTTGTCTGAAAAGTTCAATGAGGTGCGCGCACTGCAATTGCACTTCGGTCCTGTCATATTTATGTTATCGACATGTATGTGCATATAGACATATATATATAGATTTATGTATATGTATTTGATAGATAAAAATCATGTTGGCTGCTTGCAATGGGGATTTTCAGATAGCGATACCATTTCCGAACCCGCAGCACAACGGAAATGCGATGCATTAAGTGAATTATTCTCGCGGGTGAATTTCAGACCCTCTCTTTCTCACTAACTCCCTTTCCCCTACGCCCACTCCAATGCTTGACAGTTGTTTTAGTGTGTTGACTAATTTCCATTGTGTGAGTAAATGTGTGGCTGTTGGGAATACAGAAAATGTTACGACTACTACAATACTACTACTTACTTGGGCTACTTCGCAGCGATAAGATCAATAAACAATGTGTAGACAACGCAACACAATTCTCATGAAAACAGTTACGCTCTCTTTTTGCGTTGTGCAAATCTTTTAATGCATATATACATACTAAGGTACATACTATCTGAGTTAGATAGGTGTAACAGTCATACATACGAGCAATGTTGCCAGGTTTCGAGCGCCCGCATAGGCTACATACTGGGAAAAAATAAGCTAGAACAAGCTAAAAATATGCTAAAAAAGGAAGCTTTATCCAAATGCAAGAAAAACAAGTAATGCAAAACAAAGATTTTGAAGACACGCTTTTATACGCTTTCTTGCATACATATGTAGCCTATAGTTTAAAAAGGTTCAGTATGTCTCGTTCGGAGAAAGACTCCACGACCTTCGGCCTGTGAAGCTGCAGTCTTCTTTCTATACTACCAGAGCTTGCCAATCTTGAAAGACAAATTAGTAAGTTAAGCAAAAGGGAAAACTGGCTTTGGTGATTTTTACATAATATTACATATTTTATCGTTCCAAAAACATAAAAAACGTCTGAAACCATCTTTGGTGAAAATTTCAGAGCTCTAGCTGGTCGGAAACTTGGTGAAAATTTGATTTCAAGATTCCGGTACAAAAAAACAGACAGACAAGTCAAGTTAAATAAAAACATGTAAAAATGGTTGTAATTCCCAACTGGTTTGTGTTGTAACCGATAGCTAACCTAGACAAATGCCTCATCAGTAGTTGCAATGCCCAACATAAGTTATCAAGAGCAGCGATCTAATGATAGTTATCGATTGTCCACCTGCCCTCCCCCTCCCACCATCCCCCTCCACCTCCCCCTCCCCCCTCCCCCAACCTTCAGGTCTGGGGAGGCGCTTGTAAACTACTTTATTATATTTCAATAAGACTGTAATGTGTTTGCTTCAAAACATTTACTTATGTTTGGGCTTGTAATTCCCAACTGGTTTAAGTCGTTACCCATACCAAACTCAGGCAAATGGCCATTGGACCAGTAGTTGCTCTGCCCAACATAAGTTATAAAAAGCTGTTATCGATCGTATTTCTTAACACCTGCCCTCCCCCTCCTGCCCTCCCCCTTCTACCCTCCCCCTCCAACTCCCCCCTCCAACTCACCCCTCCAACTCACCCCTCCAACTCCCCCCTCCAACTCCCTCCTCCAACTCCCCCAACCTTCAGGTCTGGGGAGGCGCTTGTAAACTACTTTATTATCTTTCAATGAGACTGTTATGTGTTTGCTTCAAAACATTTGCTTATGTTTGGGCTTGTAATTCCCAACTGGTTTAAGTCGTTAGCCATACTTTACCCAGACAAAGCTTCGCCCTACTGGCTCTGCCCAACATAAGTTATCAAGAGCAGTTATCGATCGTATTTCTTACCACCTTCCCTCCCCTCTTCACTCTTCCCCCTCCCGCCCTTCCACCTTTCCCCTCCCCCCTCCCGACCTTCCCCTCCGACCTTTCTCCTCGCCCTTACCCTTCCCCTCGCCCTACCCTTCCCCTCGCCCTTCCCCTCGCCTTACCCCTTCCCCTCTTCCCCCACCCCATTCCCTCATTCACCCTTCCTCCTTAATCCTCAACCCTTCCCACTTCCCCTTCCCTCTTCCCACCCTCATCCTCCCCTTCCTCCACCCAACTTCGGTAACGAGTATAAAAATCGCGCACGCATCAGCCCACATATCGATGACGCTATCGGTTAGAATACCAATTCAAGATCATATTGATAAAGTTTACGTTACAATCGGCTTTAAATGAACAAGCTCCGATAGTTAAGCTGTGGAACACTTTAAATTTATTAAAAATTACTTTCAGCTAGATCATGCTAAATCAACTTGTGCTAGATTTATAGCTATAAGCTATTTGCAAATTTCATAAGCTATTCCATTTTCAAAAATGCTTGATCTAGCCTGAAATAAGCTAACCTGGCAACACTGCATACTAGATAGCAGATTGTATTGTCTCCAGATAACATTCATTGCAGATTAATTTCTAAAAAAACTGTGACACAATATCCAATTGCAATAGTTAGTTTGTTGAAGCTGTATATAGGGTAAAAAGTCACGATTCATTATTGTAAACAGTATATATATATTAATATTTACTTATTAGAATGCAATCTAAAGTCTAAAAATTATTGTGACTTTAAGTTTTGTAGTAAATGTGATATTTAATATGTTCATGTTCTTATTTCAAGAATTCATATTTCCAATATTATAATTTTTCGTAAATAAATAGAGTTCTTATATTAAAAATTAAAAAAAAACGAGGAACTTAATCATTTTGCCTTAAATAAGAAACATCAAACTCTTATTAACTAGAAAATAGTTTGGAAAAGTTATGAGGTTAAGTAGAACTAAGAACAAGCTTTTCTATTTTTAAAGTCGGTTAGTTTTGCCTAATTATCATTATCACTGAACGCGTTTTACACATTTTTATTTAATTAAATATTCACCAAAGCAACTTTTTACCTACTTGAAATTATAGTTTTTCTTTAAAAAAGCATACCCTATTGATAAAGTTCTGTTCTTTAAAGTAAAGTTCCCATGTTCCTTGCACAATTTATGTGGTACTTAATGTTTGCCAAATACTTTATTATCCCAGCTTAACCTTGCGTAACCCAAGCTCTTTGTCTCTTAGCAGGACTTGTATATTTTGTGAGTGAGTGAAAGAGAGTCTTTGTCTCTTTTGCTACCCTTGGCAAATTGTGTGTGTTTAGCACACAAAAACCAACCCAATACGCCACAGAAACCAATAAAGTCATTTCACAGTCAAAATGATAGAACCCAACTTTAGCATATAAAAGACTGGGTGAGTCCATTTGATAATTGCTTTAAGCTGGACGGTAGAGCATCTTTTAACGCCCCACCTTGAGAACATGCAGCAACACTTTGTCATGGTATATGGTGCAAAAACACATGCGAAACTCGTGTGTCGGGTCACATATGTTGCCTCAAAGTGATTATTTCCACTAAAAATAAACGAAATTAATGATTGATGAAGTGAGACAAGGGAGAGAAATGATGCCTTTTCCCCCCATTCGGAATGTCAGAGCATCAACACCAAGGGAAAGAATGAAGCAACTCCCTCCACTTCCCATTTCCAGTAATCGTTTTCATTTCGGATTGGCAACAAAGAGTAAACAACGAAACATTTTAATCGTAATGAGAAATAAGCCGCGACGCATCGAAAAAAAAGAAGAAGTTGAAGGGAAAGTGTCATTTAATTGAAAGCAGGTAAAGAAGGAGGTGTTGGGATGATGGTTGCTGCTGTCGGGGCAAGTAGCCACACTAGTCTTGTCATGCTTCATGGGTCCAGCCGCCGCCTGTGCCGCTGCTGCTGCTGCCGTCTGCAGACGGAAATCATAAAAATGTTGCATAAAAATATTTTTATGTGTCTTTCGGTTTTTTTCGGTCTTTCCGTCTGCATCTTTTTGGTCTGGCAAAAATAATAATAAAATGAGAATAAAATAAAACAAGTGCCACAAGGCGCAAAGCGGAACGTCACCGCGTGGAACGGAATGGGCGACCGTGCCACATATTTCGTTTGCACATATACAGATATTTACTTGACAAGTTTTGCACTGCGACGATGAGGAGTCGTCTGTTTTACCCTGTTAAAATTGCACAAATGGTTGTTAAATAGTGTTGCAAATGTGGGTAAGAAGAGTCATTTTATGACAATATCAAATTGAGTTTATATAATACTCAATTACAAATAGTTATAATGTAAGAGATAATAGAAAACAGCTCCATTTCAAACAAGCAAAGCTCTGCTTTAATTTTTAACTATTTTATAACTTTTTGGTAATAAGTTAAGTTGATGTTGTTTTAGTTCAATAATAAGAGTTTTGTATTTTAAACTATAGAACACTTTGATTCTAGCGGACAAAGTTCGCAGAAAAGTTGGCTGTTGGAAATGTTCCTATATACATTTTTATGTCGCCCAGCGATTCCTTTACTACCCAACAGAGTATTTTCCAGTCTTGCACTCTCAACTGCAGCTCTTTTACTTATTGTCTCTTGTTGGTTTTTGTTTTTTTTTATTATTTTTTTTTTGGTTTGGTGTCTTGCTGCTGCCATTTCGTTGCAGGCCCCAAACGCTGCATGTCATCAACAACATCATCAGCGACTCCGGCCCGGGTCTGCACGCCTAGACTCAAGACAGAGACTCCAGCCAGACTGTAGACAAGACTCCTCAGTCTCTGAATCGTTGTTGCTGTTGCTCTCTTTTTGCTGTTTTATAGTCCAAACGTGATGGGAAAATGTGCCTTGTGCATATATATATTTTTTTTTGGTGCGGTGCTTTGATAGCGTCTTCTTTTGGGGCTTTTCCCTTTTGTTGCCTGCTGTGCATTTTCGTGCAGCGCCGTGCCCGTTTGGCGCAGGGGGTTGGGCTATGACATTTTTCTGCAGAGAAAGAAGGTGCATGCCGCCTGCCTCGGAAAAATAAATTAATGTGAAACATGCAAACATAAATTCCTTTTTTAGCTGTCAGGTGTTTCAAATTTTAAAACGTAAATTATAAATATATATACTTACACACACATCAAATTATAATTTTGCTTAAATGTTTTATTGGCCACCGCCTGCTGCTCCGCCTCAGCGACGTTTTTCTTTTGTGTCGTAATTAAATTTTATTTATATTAATGATGAAGCTTATAATTGGCCTCGATTCTATTTTTTGTTTGGTCTCGCATTTATATTTTGTATGTGTTTGTGTAGACACTTGAGAGTGTGAATGGCATCTAAAGTTCTATCTGTATTACATTCTTCAACTCGCATCACATCTTCAACTTTATGTATATATTTCTACGTATCTTTATTTTGTATAAACATCATGCACAAAGGCATCAGCATCAGCAGCAGCAGCAGCAGGGTTCCTTTCCTTTTTGGCTTTTTAAGAGCATTTGACATGACTTGGACTACTTCCCTTACGAGAGATGCGCTTCAACTTTGATTATGACGTGAAGTTGGCCAAGTGCAAATACTTTGCTGGTACTTTTTAATTAACTTAATTAGCATAGATGATGGGCTAAGAGCAGCGCTTACACAACATGAAAATTGCATTATGTCTTTTTCTACTCCACCTTCTCCCCCCTCATTTTTCCTGCTCGCATGAGAAACTTGGCCAAATGTCAGGCAAAAAGCTGTATGGGGAAAGGGAGTGTGTTTCTGGCCTTTTGATTTTGGCTGTAGAAGCCATACACACAATGCTTAGGGGGGCAAGTTGGCTTTCATTCACATGCTCATTAGTGTGCATAATGTGCTCAAAGATATTTGAAGCAATTGCTCTTTTAAGTACTCCCGACATACTTTTATATACTATGTACTTCTTTTCCTATGTAAAAGTCCACCCTCATCATCAGAGAGCTGATTTATAATTCTTGCTGCTAAAACACAAGATTCTAGCACTAATTAGTTATATTAATTTGAGATGCCTCTCAATTAGTGACATATTTGGCTAAAGAGTGAAGGGAATAAAGTTATTTCAATGTGAAGTAAGTAAGGAATTTAATTATAACGTTCGAATAATCTTATTTGAATGTAGCTTTAAACAAGATGAATAAGAAATACCTATTTATTATTTATTTATATATAAGTTTAGTTTGTTTCATGAGGTAAAACATAAAATAATCTGTTATAAAGCTTTGTGCATAACAAAATCCATGAGAAACCTACTCCAAGCGATTCAGCAAGTCAGCAAATTACTTTAATAATTTAATTGACATAAACAAAAAACTTATTTCTTTGCTAATCTCTTTTGAATGGCCGGAACAGGAGACAAAAAACTTTATCTAAATTTAATACTTATTATAGACATGAGAGCTTTTTTTTGTGAAAGCAACTTACACAAATCATTTGTTTTTGGTCTTTGCAACTAAAATTATGTGGCAGCTTAATTTCTTAGCTTTTTGTAAAACATAAATCTCTCAAGTGGTTTTTTGTTGCTATATTTTTGATTATTGCCCCAAACGCCCGCAGGCGCTAAATGCTGGAAAAACACAAAACAAAAATTAAAACGTAGCGGAAGGCGGCAACGCCAGAAATTTGTAAAGGAAATCTATAAATTTTGTTTTAATTTTTTATTTCTTTTTTCTTCAATATTTTCTACATCTTCGAGCGTTTTATAGAGCGTGATTTTTGATTTACGCGCCATTGGACATTTTATTTGAATTGGAGTGTTTGGTTTCCTCCCCAAGCACATGTTTATTTTTAATTTTATTGCTTTTTAATACGCCGCCGAGGCAGTTTTTCTTGATGGCAGCAACTGCATTTTCCCCCAACACATTCTCCTATGCGCCGTTGCGCTTAGGCTGTGCGTGTGGATTTTTCAACAATGAATTTTGTAAGATTATTAATGCATAAAAATAACTGTGCATACATACACTTAAAAATAAATATGAGTTATAGCTTAGAAAATCAGCTTACATAAAATTTTGAGGAAAATTAATGTCATAAAATCCCTCAATATCTAATTTTAATACCAGAACGTGATTTTAAATTATAAAGTAGATTGTTTTTGTTGTTTCCTTTTATTCGGGCTGGCTCATAAATCGAATAATTGAATTTCAAATATTTAAACTACATTCATTCGGAACTAAATAAATATTCAAAATTAGCTTTAAGTCAAATTATATTATCTCGATATCTTAACTTCCTTAAAGAAGGTTTTCGATTTTACAATCATAAAGATTCTTCCAAATAAATATTCATTATTTTCCAATCTCGATTTATTTTGTGAACTTTTAAAAAAGTGTTCATCTTTTTCAAGTGAAGAAAAACTTAAATATTCTTATATAAAAGCAAGACAAAATTCTTTAAACTAAAAATAAATTAAACTTCATTTCGGCAGCATATTCAGATTTTTAAAGAAATGTTTTGTTCTCAAAAACGTAAATGATTAACGGTCACATTTTATTTGGTGTAGTGTAATATGTAAATTTATGCGAAGCATGCTGGGGCAAGGCAACAATGGCGCTGCGGTGGCGCTTTATTTTAAATTCAAATGCGGCAATCGTCAAGAGTGTTTGCCACCTTATATCATATTTACTTGCCATCAGACATTGTGACGATGTCAGCCATGTTTTTTGTGTTTGCTTTATAATGCTTTCTTGTACATAGTATATAGTATAATAATCATCAAATATTCCACTCTTGTCTTTTGTCACCCCACAGACGAAGCAGCAGCAACAGCAAATGCAGCAGGCAACAACCGCAGGCACAACGAAGGACCGAAGTAGCTGCCACAGGACTATAGTTGTTACTGCCGCTGCCACTGCCACTGCCACGTCCAAGGCGAGAGCAAGAGCCACGTCGTTAATCTATTTACCGCCTTTCTGCTATCCATGCGGACATGTGCCTGCGGCCAACAACAACGAGCTAAGCCCGAGTCAGCAAGGCAGCAGCTGCTGTTGTCAGCGACGAACGGAACACTGGGAACATAAAAATTATGATAAACATGCCACAGCGCCGACGCTGACAGCAGCAGCAGCAGCAGCAGTAACAATGCCCTCATCCTTATTAACAACGGCGGCGTCGGTGGCGCGCAAATTCCTGCAGCACGATATCCAGTTACCCGCAATGGACGACTGCATCGATCTCAGACAGGCGTCGCAATTAGTTATGCCAATTGTTGTAGGTGCTGTAGATGCCTCAGCTGGTGTTGCGAGCCTCAACGTCTTGGAATGTCTGCGGCGCCAGCGACGTGAGCGAATGCGGCGCGAACGACAAAGTCATGCGTCGCTGCTGGCCACAACAGCAACAAATCCAATCAGCAGAAATGCAACAGCAACAACAAACATTTCACAAACATCGACAACAACAACAACAGCCACAGCAACAATAGCGTTGGCCACAACTGGCGCAATGCTGCCACAAAATGCAGAAGTAGTTGCCGCAGAGCTGCTGGATAACGATGATGATGAAGATGAATGTAGGTGCTTTAACTATAACGGTGATATTAGTGGAACGCTGGAACGTCTAGAGCAAAAGCAAAAGCAAAAGCAAGAAGAGCATGAGCATACGGAACAACTTGAGTGGTATCAACTTCCTAGCATTACGTGGCTAAAATTCTGGCAGCAGCTGGGCGACAACAACAATGCCTCCAACTTTAACGCGACAACGAAAACAACAACTACGCAAGAGACGACAGGCAGTGGTTGTAGGCGGCAGCCAATCACAAGGATGGTTGCGCGATGTTGTAACAACAACGACAACAGCCACAACAGCATGACGTCGACAAAAAGTTGGCTGGGACCGCTGATGCTGACGCTACTGCTGGCCACGTCCGTGAGCGGTTATGGCGGCCGTCAAGATGGTGAGTACAAGACTCCAAGTACGCTAAGAGGGTGGGTGAAAAAATAAGAAGAGGAGACTGCGCGTAACGCATGCCGATAAGTAGCGCTATGATAAGAATTTATAATTTGACTCTCGCGAGCAAGTGAATTGGTCCTCCCCCCTCCACAAAAAAAACCCGACAAAACACAACAACAGAGCACTATGGGGAAACGGAACAAATTTGGGTAAAACTGAAAACCGTAAAAAGCTACAAAACTGAAATTTGTACAGTGATTTTCTTCTTTTTTTTGCTAACGATTGCTGAGAAGTGATACAAAAAACGTCCTCAAAAGAGCAAAAGGTTGCATGAAAGTCTGGGAAAGATATATAAAGAAACCCCAATATTATAAAGTTATTGGTATTAAACCTTAGCTAAAAGCCTCTGTTGCTTTACGATAGAGCAAGTAAATTTCAATTAATTGTTAGTTTATCATTAAAACGTTTCACAATTCAGCTGCCTTTTTATCTAATTCTTTTAATATCTAGCTGACATAGGATTTTATTCCTTAGAATTAATTGAACATAAACTCTTATCAAAATCCCATTAATTTTTTCTTCAACAACTGTTTTGGGCGCATAAATGTAAAAGTATTTATATTAATTGTTTTATTATCTACCAGTTAAAGTTGCTTGTTGCCCTATGGTGCCAGGGGCAAGCTCATTTCTCACTCGTTTCGTTCGCGCCTCACTCCATGCTTCTTCAACGTTAACAACAAACAACATTTCATTTAATTTTGAGCATAATTTTTAGTGGGCAACAAAACAGAAAGAGCAAAATGTGCGTCAGCTGCCACAGTTTGTGTCTGCGCCCATCCCCCTATTCCTACTCCCCTCCGCCGTTCGCTAGCGCCTCTCGTTTTCCATTTCCATCTGCGCGTCGGTCATGCTCAATTGAATCCATAAGTAGTTTGTGACCACAGATCTGCGTACTCGTATAATGCGTTTCAACTGTTTCAACATGAGCGAATTTACCCAAAAAATCAACCAAAAACCAACAGTTTTTTTTGTTGACAACAATAAGAAAACAGCAGCAACAGCCGCTACAAAAACAGCAGCAACAACATCAACAAATAGCAAATTGTACGGAAATTGCCCGAAACAAACAGTCAGCAACCGCCGTCCGTCCCTCATCTGTCCGTCCGGCCGTCCGTTCGTCCGACCACTGACCATAATTCACTCAAGTTAGACAAAAGCATTTCGGAGCTCAACCGCCAATCCTCCTCCTCCTCCTCCTCCTCCACCTCCATCACCCGCGCCACACGCTTTAGCACTGTCTTCCCTTCTTCAGCTCGACTATAGCTAACCAATACCGTAACGAAAGTCCAAATTCCAAATACAAACGCAAATGAGTCTAAAACGAAGCGTCATGCTCTTTGAATTACTCCTATATAGATATACATATATATACATATATATATATGTGTATTTGGTGCGTACATATAGCCATTGTCCCGTCAATAAGGGTGGTCCATATACTCTTTATAAGCACTTAATGTGTCCACACCCAACTACACGGAGTTGGTGAGGAACAGAGAGAGATAGAAAGATAGAGAGAGAGTGGAAGGGGCGTTTTAATTGGGTTAAGGAGCTGTTAGCGCGTTAAAGCTGTCATTACACATCGACATCGAGACATTACTTGACCAGATAAGTGCACACATGTTAAACAATAACAGCAAAACCGTTAACTGGTCGAAATGTTGATTGGTATAATAAGGATCCTTAATAGTTATGAATAATAGCATGTTTGGGTTGCTTAAAGTATAAGTTTATATAGATAGATAATAATGGCTAATTGGTCAAGTTAGGTAAGAAGGTTTATCACACATACATATTTCTAATGCCATATAGATACTCTCTTCTTTAAATTGGGTTTAATGGTGCATCAAAAATCTTTAAAAAAAAAAGCCTAACAAACAGGAATTTTCCAATGAAATATTCTAAATAAAATTGGAAGATTTTTATTTTTTCCTAGTAAATTGGTTAAACGCTTTTTGTTCATAAGAAACTTGAATGCTTCAAAATCAAATTGCATTAAACTGCAGTTTGTTACAACTTTTGTAACGTAAACTCCTTGAATATAAATTCATAAAACACAGTTGTGCATGCACAATACATAAGTATTAAATGCTTATAAGGCATCTTAGAGAGCTTTAAGTTGTTTGAAATGTTTGCAAAACCCTTTTTTGTAAACACATCTGTATTTTTAAGCTCTTTAATAGTCTAAATGCTTTTATTGTGTTGCTGTTGAAATGTAAAGTTTCTTTTAATGAAAAATAAGCAAAAGCACATTTGATGCCAGTATACATGTATAGTACGTTCGAAGAGGCTTTAGGCTACAATACGATGTTAATGCCCTCGATTACTGTCAGTTTGATAAGATCGAAATAAACCAAACTCAACTCTTTGAGTAACTTAAATACATATATAGTAAAGAACGTATTTTCTTTTGCTTGCTTTTATTTCTTTTACCACCCAAAAAAAAACCCTACTGCCCTACCTACTTTCTACGTATTAGAGCCACTATAATCCACACGAAACATGCCAAAAAAGTACATACATATACATACCTATATCCATTTTATATGTGTATGTGTAAAGCCCGTCATTTCAACTGTCCATACGTATTTGCACGCTTGTCTGTCGTTTTGTACGTCAGTCTGTCTGTCGTTCGTTTCGTCTGCTTGCTTGCGTTGCTTATATTCTCTTTTTTTTGTATATTTGCTTTTAGTGTGTAGTTTTGTTGTTTCTGGTTTCTCGTGTCCTGCAGCTAAATTTCAGGGGTAGCTGCTGCTCTGTAGTTGCTCTGTTGTGGTTGCTGCTGCTGCTGCTTGTGCTGCTGGGGCACTCAGGCAAAAGTATTGAATCATGTTGCAGGAATTATGCACGGCACTTGAAATTGGCGAAACAATTACAATGCGCGGCGCTCTCTGCTGTTTTTGGGTTCTGGCCCTGTAAAGTATGCTACACTTTATGAACACACACATGCGTGCGTCTGTGGGCGATGGCAGTGTGAGTGTAAGGGGTTTGGCAATGAGAATGGGAGGCTCACATTATGACAGCTATAGTAGAAACAACAACAACCTCGCTAGCAGAACAAATGTACAAGTCATTGGACAATGGAACCAGCCAGTGGAGCAGCGGGTTAAAAGGGACAAGCAGGCAGGCAGGGCAGGCTCCCAGTGTGAATGAAGGGGTTCGGGGTGGGGGGTGCTCAGTGTGTGGCTCAGAGTTCACAGCGATTCGCTGATCCTGCGCAGGAGCACCTTTTGTTTGCCACAAATGTGAAAAACAACAAAACGTAAATGAAATGCACAAAAAAATACCGAACAAAAGGCAAAAAAATATATATATAAAAAAAAATAAAATAAAATAAAGTAAGGTAAAGTAAAATAAAAGAAAGGAATGGAATAATAAAATAAAATGTGTATCGCTATAAATGTATAAGTGTGTGTGGCTGTGTGTGTGTCGGATTCGTTCGCACACACATTCGTCTCTACTTTCTGCTTTTGTAAATTTGAATGCGTAGAGCACTCGGCTTCGGTTTTTTGGTATCGTTTGCCGTTTCGGTCGCTGGCCTAGCCCCGGCTAGCGGCAGCAGCAGCAGCAGCCCATCTACACCACCACCACCGCCACCCTTAAGCCCAAATGCTGCCTGGCAATTGTGAACCGAACACAGGGCATAAAGCTACAATACAAGTCGCCGCCGCCGCTTGGCCAGCCAACGAGGGTGGTTTTACCATTTTGTATGTGTGTGTAAGTGTGTGTGTATTGGATATACTTATTGTTTTCTCTCTGTATGTGTGTGTGTGTGTGTGCTTGTGCCGCGTTTCCAGCCCCTCTTTGCCTCTTCTTGGCTTAGGTTGCCTTTAGCCCAACAATTCGTTTTCTTTTGCCTTGTTCCTTTCTATGCATTGGCTTGCCAGTTCTATACTCTCTATTTCTCTCTCTATATAGTATGCTTCCTCTTTTTTTTAATATTCACAATTGCCATTTCGGTAGTTTGTGTGTGTGTGTGTGTGTCTCTGTGTGTGTGTGTGTGTGGGACATTATTATTATTACGAGCCGTTTCTGGTTGTGTTTGCTGCCTTGTTCAACTTATTTATGCGCCCTTGCTCGTTCAGAGGGTCGTAAATATTTTTGGGTCTCTAAGAGTCACACAAACACACACACTTACACACACACAAATACGTATAGATACCAACAGACACTTATGCGCACGCACTTAAATACAATCATAATAATAATAATTGAAACAATTTATAAATTAAAAAGCCACAAATCTTGGCATAAAAATTGACATTACAATTATTAGAAAGACTCTTGCTCTGTCCAAAAAGGAAAGTAAAGAACAACGTTCGGCATTTATATCTTGTTTAAGTTCCAGATTGTTTATTATTGAAACATTTATTTTTTGGGGACAAACTGCTCTTTTATGTGTTTCTCTCTTGTTCTGGTTCTTGTTGCTGCTGGTTGGTTGTATTTTGTGTGGCGTTAAATGAACAATGAACCGCAATTGAGGTTACACAAACAAACAATTGTTGTGCAATTCAAATATCGCTCACTTCTTTGGCTATATATGTATATATTAATAAATGTATTATTCTATATATATTTTTCTTCTCACTTTCAGCGCCAACAAATTGCACGTTTCCGGCTAGATGGGAGGGCTCCTGGTTCCTGTCGGGCTATCAGCAATCTATACACATTAAGGGCTCACAGTTTAGCTATCGCGGCAGGTGTGCGGCCTCCGATGGTAACAAATATCTGATTGTCGATGAGTAAGTATCAACAACAACAAAAAAAAAAACAACAATAGCAAGGAATAATCCTAACAACAACCTACAACAATATAACCTAACATATCTCAAACTCGTAATCAAACATTGGCTGGCAAAATACTTGAATGAATGCAATGATAAATCATGATAATCAACATGATGAAGATGTTAAAGAAAAAGGAGCAGCAGATAAAAGAACAAGCAGTAAAACATGAAGAAGAGAAGCAGCAGTACAAGCGTCAGAAGTGCTTGTACTTGTACTTTGGTTCCCTCTATTCGTTTTTCCTTCCTTTTTTTTTGTAGATTATGTTTTTGAAGCATTTTGAACCATTTGACTTTTGAGTGTGTTTGTGCCAAGTGCCTATAATTGAATAAGTTTTCGTTTTGTCAACTAAAGAAGCAAGTGCCTTTACCTGTGTGTATGCCATAAACTGTATGCGGAACGGTAAGAACCCAAAAAAAAAAAACTCAAAGCTACTCCAGCAGCTAAATGCAGCAGGCAGCCGGCAGCAGTCAGCAGTGTAACCCCATTAAGAACGATACGTTAAAACGCTGCTGCAACGTTGTAGTAGTTGGCCAATAACTGGGCGCCATTTGGCTTTCAAACACACACACAAACCAAGAGCAGAGGCATTGACATGAAGACATATATAAAGTATATATGTATATAAATAGTTAGAAACTAGGCAAAACCTGTCGTCAGAGCGTTCTTCGGTCTCAACATCTGCTCTTAACTTTGGCTATGGAAACGAGTTTGTTTTCCCTACGCTGTCTTTGCCTCTCTAGTTTCGCTCTCTGTGTGTGAGTTGTGAGTTCATATCCATGCCCAAGCCAAGTACTTCATCCATAGTCTTAAACTAGCCAATCTACCTATACATTTCCTTTTTTTTTTTTGTGTACTTTTGTAAATGCCCTAAAGTAAAACTATATCATATAACTTTTTTCTATAGGTTAAAAAAAAAACAAGGTGCCGCTGCGCAACTTTCTAACTTTTAACTATGCATCTTTTGTATATTTACAATCTTTGCTTTTTGTACAATAATTCGGAACTACAATGTTTTTGTTTTGAATGTTTTTCTATATGATAAACCAAAAGTTATCATCATTATGGGCTGCTATATAATTTTAGTTTTGACTCCTTTTTTTTTGCCATGTTTCTTATAACTAATCTTATATATATATAAGAAATATTACTATGCCTAAGCAACAAAGTCATGCTATTTTTTTAGTTGTAGCTGAAATGTGGATATATTTATTTTTTTCGAGAAAGACCACTTAAAAGATGTTCTTTTTGACGTCTATATTTTTTAAAGTATTTTTGTCGTGTACTCAATTTCTTTTTCATCTAAATAATACTTATCGTAACATATTGAAAATAAAATCTAATTTAACTATCGTACTACAAAATATGATCGTATGTGCCATTTACCAACTAGGAAACTAACAAAAAGTCCCAAAACATTTTGCATAACCTTTGAAAAAAAAAACCAAACATTAAAACAAAAACCAAAAAAAAAACATCTATTTTGATTTTGAAAATATTTCAATTGAATTTTTACCAGATTGTTTAACATCACTTTTCAACAAACATATATTTTGTTAAACTTATCAGTTATTAAGTGTACGTCCGTTCAGTTTGTTGTTCTAATCATTTTTCAGTTAACAACAATATATAACGAAATATATTTTAGCTTTCAATTGAAAGAAAAGTAGCCAATTTGGAACTGGGTTGGCTTCAAAACAACATAATACTCTTACACATACAAGTAATATATATTATAAACTATCTATCCAACCAGCATCCATTTTGGTCCACATACATATAGACTACTATACTTTGCTATACTCTATACCATATACTCTACATGTTGCTTCAGTTTTTTGGGATCACTGGGTTTTATTAAAAATAAATAAATGTCGGCAGGTTTCGCCTGCTTCATTTTGCACCACTATGTATTGTTAAAATTGGAAAATTGAATACATTTCATTCATCCCATACATATACCAAACAATATATGAACATGAATTTCCAACTAAAGTTAAGTAAACTTAACACTTGTTGTTTGTTTTTTTTTTATACCGAAAACTTTTGCCAAAACCGTTAACAAGCCAAACAAAACATGCAAAACATACATAGTACATCCAGTCCAACAGTTATTATCAGATAAAACTTAAAAAAAAAAATATAACTCCAATACCAAACAAACTATTAACACACATATATATACTACACAACTACTACAATCCTAAGAAAACAACAAAAATATACATAAAATACCAAACTTTTCGTTGCAACCAAAAACTTTTTTAGGAAAGGATGTCATCGTTGCCTGGTTATCTATGAGAAGCATAAGAATGTGCTCCAGTATAAAGAAAGTGAGTGCGAAGGTGATAGTATGTATATGCATCAGTCGAATCCATCTGCACTGGCGATGCGTAGCTCTATAAAACAAAGTGATCATAGGGGGGGAGCTCATCCCAATACGAACGGGCATTCAAGACTATCATCATCGGATCAGTACATAATGAGATCCAATGACGATATGAATGATTGTAAGCATTAAATTTATATTTTTTATTACTTCTCTATATAAACTTAAGCAAAAATAATACAAAAGACTCTATATCTCTTTAAAAATTAATATTAAAACTCGCTATCTCAAAATACCAGTTATTATTTTGATCTTTTCGTTCATTTACACCTCTTTAACATTTCGATCTCTACTCCTCAGTTAATAACCAACATAACTAACATAACCTTATGATTTAATCGCATATTATTACAATAATCATTTTACTTTAAACCCTGATTTTGATTAAAACAAAAATTAAAACGTTTTTTGCATTCGAAAGGCTGACAAAAAAAAAAGAAGAAAAAAGAACACATAAACTGAAGGATTCTCTAAATATTATTTTATTTTTTTTTAAGGTATTTTAAAAAAGTATTGTTGATTTTGTAACTTTAAAATATAATTTTTTCAATTATTTTATTAAGTTTTTTTTTTTTTTTTAATTAATATTTTTATTTATCATATTCTTTTTCTTATAAAAATTAATTTTCTTATACTGTTTTTTTGAAAAAAAAAAAAATCAAAACCAAACCAAACTTGTAAATAGTCTCAAAAACAAACAAAATACTCTGCATACGATATAAAAAAAATAATAATGATATATCAAAATCTCCCCGTTTACGTTTGTCATGGCAAGGGTCCTCTCTTTTGTCTCTCTCTTATTAAAACTCGAACTCACTTAAAACAATCAAACAAAAGAACAAAAATTAAATAATATAACAAATAAATTAATATATGTATATATATATAACATAAAAAAATCAACAATACATAAGAACTGTATATTTTTCTCAACATACCACACGTTGCAATTTATCCAAACGATACAATTTACAACTATCCATATACATATATATATATATATCTCAACTATTTATCGCTAGTGTCAATCCAATTAAGCTACTTAGTTGCGATTCTCAAACGTATTAGCGGATTAGCAGATTAACCCGTCCCAACAGAACCAAGCTAAATAAATAAAAAGCTAAATTAAAAAATGCAATAAATGCTAAAACGATTTGACGATTAACGACAAAAAGACGATAAAGAAAGAAATCGAAAAAAAAGAAAACGCGGAACCTGCCCGAAAAGATTTTAAGAAAAAAAAAAGAAAAAACTATAATCAACCAACAAACCTTTTGTTTTGTCTTAATTTCTGCTTGGTTTCTGTTTTATTTTTCGTTTTTTGATTGAATTTATCTGTAAATAATTATAAAAATTGAAAACCAAAAAGAAGAATTATGTAAATATATTAAAACCATTTTCTTAACGAATCGAATTGTTTGTTCCGAATATATTTTTTAACAAAACATTTACATATACATATATATCTATATATATATATTTGCAAACTCTATTCAATATTTATATGATATGTATATTTTATTTTGTTATACTTTAACTTCAAATATTTTTAAACAACTCCCAACTACAACTACAACAACAGCAATAACTAAACAACTACAGCAAACAAACAACAACAACAACTAGAACAACAACAACGAATACAAATTGATTTCAATTCAGCATTTCAAATATGTACAAAAAAATACTATATATTCTTTACTCTTTTCCGTTACTATTTCTATGTGTGTGTGTGAGTGAGTGTGTGAGTGAGTGTGTACTTGTATCAAAAAAAAGGAAAAAATGTGAAAACTTTAAGAAAACATGTATCGATGTTATAACAATCCAAAGTGCACACATAGTATGTACATGATTGAGTTTTATGGAAATTTGCATTTGAAAATTGTTGTAATCAAAAAAGTTTTCTATTAAATATATATATATTTGTTTGAAAGGCTGTCCATCTGCAGAGATTGTTGTAAAATGCGCGTTGAACAAATTTTGTTTAGTTATTGTAAATATAACAGAACATTAAACGCACTTTCGACATCCGTACTTATATATATACTATTTTTGTATTTAATCGTACTCGTACATAGAGCTTTATACGTAAACCCTTAAGCAAACATAATTTTTGATGGCCTAAATGCGCCGCTTTGTCGTTCGTTTCGACTCATTTGTAAATAAAAATTCATCTTGATTCATGACAAATACAAATTATCAACAAATAACATAGATTTTTTCCAACTCTGGACACACAATCGAGCAAAACGAGCACCTTTATCATATCTACTACTAATTTATTATGCTTTAATGCGTAGGCATTGTATAAATAACTGGCGCAGTTATGGCTCGTAACTTGAAATTGGATCTCCTAGTTTATCACGCTGTTCTAAGACACACACACACACACACACATAAACACACAAACTCACATACACACACTCACACAGTTTTTCACAGAACTCTCTTACTCTCACTGTAAAATTCCATTCTCTCATCTCACAGAAACGCTACTTTCTGAAGAAATATAACTCGCAAATATATATGAAAGTATAAATATGTATTTACTTATTGCATACATAATAATAATTACAACAATAATAATAATAATAATCTTCTCGGTCCAAAGGAATCTCTTTGTTTTTGTTATATTTCACTTTTGTTCTGTAAAGTTCACCAATTATTTGCACGTTCAGCGAAATTTTCAGTTGGTCGCTAACCGATTTATACAATTCATTTCTTTAGTTGTTTTTTTTTTGTCGTTTTCCCCAATTGTCGCTCGAACATGATTTATTTATAAGTCTTCACGCAATGGCACCAACAAACCAAAAATACAAAATGCTGCGAAACCAGAAACAGAATCAGAAACTGAACCCCAGACCCTGAACCATCTCATGTGTAAGTCCACATATGTATGTGTGCATGTGTGTGTGTGTGTGTACGATTTTCATTTTATTTTGGGAAAAACTGTAGCTTTAATTTTTAAAACGAAAAATCACTAAATGAAAAGCCGGTTCTACGAGCATAAAACACTTGACGTGTATTTTTGTTCCCCTGTTAACAGTAAAGTTATTAAACCGGGTAGTCAATGCTACCCTTTATATTCATATAATATCTTTAAAAAATATGATTATGCGGCAGACTTTAAGTCTTAGTATTTTGCTATGTTGTCCCGTTGGCTATAAAATTTTATTATTTTTATGTAAGAACCTTTGACTTTGAAAGCAGTCATAAAAATTCATTGTTTCTCCCTCAAAATCTTAAAAATCGAACAAAATCCTTAGGAATTATTAAGGGAAGATAAATCAAGACATTTTCTCAAGTACTCTTTGGAGTTTTACCAAAAAGCTAAAGCAATATCCCAGTTAGTTACTTATTCAACTACATATAACATTGTATAGGACATCTTTTAGTCGTGCCCAGTGATTTGTTCAATCTCTGGTTGCTGTGTGCGTGGGGGGTAGGGGCATCTGTCTTTCACTCTTGGAAATTTGTGTGTGAATAGTTTTAGCTAACCAATCCCTTTGAGTGCAGTCGAGAAGTGCTACAGAAATAGTACATATATATATATGTAAGTGTATGCATAGCAGGTCTGCCAATGGTCTCTGTGCCTGCTTCACTTGTCCTGTGCTGGCTTATAAGTTATATGTGCATATATAAATATATATATTTTAGATGTGCAATGTGTATATGCAGAATAAAGCCCAACTAGTTCAGTGGTTAATTGCTGTAATCCGCTTACTAGTCATGTCAAGAGTGCTGAAGTTTTCGCTTGTCTCCACGGCACCCACTAGAAAAGCACACACATACACAAACTGTGGATGCAATTATAGCCAACTAATTGTATGGGCTAAGACCATAATTGCATACGGTGGCGAAGTATTGCGCTCTGCCACATATAATACAAGCAGCAGCAGCAGCAGCAATAGAAACATCTCTAGCTTCTTCTCCACTCGGTTCTTGTGCTGGCCAAGTAGCATGTGCTTGTCTCGGCTTAGACATGGATGTGGCTGGATGAGACGAGCCACACACACACACGCATAGAAATGTAAATTCATTATTTAGTATTTGTTTGCCTCAATAGAAATCATATTAGTTTAAGTGGTGCCCCAGAAGCACTAACACCAAGCTCCTCTAGATTCAAACATTCAACATCATCCAGCAGCAGTGTCTCAAACATGGGTGGGTTTCTAGCTTGAGTCACTTTGAAAAGCGCCAACTCATGAGGCAACTGCCACCCCTTTGCCACACAGTGTTCCAATTTATATACATGCATATATAAGTTGGGCAAACCAACTGAATAACTGACTGACTGACTGAATGACTGACTGTTGCTTGCTTGTGATTTATTTTTTAATTCTTTTTTTATTTGATTTTGTTTAAATATTAAATGTGAGTTTTAGATTTCATTACTAATTCAAAGGACAGGCGGGCAAACGAAGTTTGAAGGCAGGAGAGCCGGGTTGCTGGATTGCTGTTTATTTTGATTAGCAGTCCGTAAAACAATCGCTTTCAATAGAACAATGGCATTATTAGGTTTATGTCATTATTTGTTCGTTGACTATCAGAAACACGCAAGCGTGTTTGTGTGTCTGTGCGGTGTGTGTGTGTGTGTCTGTGTTGTGTTGTGCTTATGCCTCTGGGCGTGAGTGCGTTTTGATTAAAAGAGCAGCTTACAATGTTCAAAACTCAGTGTGCAAACACACGCCACAAAACCAAACACACACACACACACACACTTGCACTCTCATAACATTAAATGTGCAATAATTGAATCTTGTTTTTAGGCACATTATCACAATTTGGGCCAAGACAAAGGTAATTGTAGCCTGTTGTATACACAGACAGTCAAGCAGGCAACAGTTTCAATTACTGACAGGCTTGCCAAAGGATTTACAACTAATTCCCAACTATTATTTTACGCCCCATAACAACAAACACACACAGAGACAGACAACACACAAAAATATGTCACTTACATCTATCAGGTCATACTTAGTTGTAGTCTGTAGATGACAAAATTCCCTTACATATAAATCAATGTTCATCTTTTACCGAAATTTGACACTCATTTGTTTATACTTTCACCCATTGAACAGTTATTGAGCTCTGAATATCAAAAGATGATGTAGAAGTGTTTCATGTGTCGGATTGTGTGTGAGTTAACGAATATCTATTTAATCTATTATTGATTATAATCACAATGAGTTGAGTTAACTATAGAAAACAATGCATTGCTGGCAAGGGGTCGTTTATAAATAATTAACATGAAGTTACAGTTAAATTATGGTGAATTGGATACAAGCTGTGACGATTATTTATAGTAATATGTTTGAATAACTTCAACACATCCAAAAGAGATATATATGAAGAACTATTTTTCAGTATAAATCTCAGATTTATTTAAACTAAATATTAAAAGCAACAAATATTCTTATACTTGAAGCTTACAAACTTTCAAACAACAAACTCAGAACATGAACTGTGCAATCCATTAAATCCAAATAGCTATACTTTCCATAAGCTATATGCGTTTATCTATCATTAACTGTATTTAACTACTTTGTAGTTATAGGTTTTCCCTTCCATGCCACACTGCTACACTGCCACAAACTACACACTTCACGTTATGAGCCAAGAACCCGAACGATTTTATGTGCGTTTTTGGCCATTTTGCTTGGCTTCTCTCGCATAATTTTTCGGATGTTTTTCATATTTTCTATGGAGGCGAACGGCATCTTGTGTGGCACAGCAGATTGCGCGGCGATGGCTTTGGAGTTGTTGCTTTCTTTTTTTTCACTATTTGCATAGCAATTCCATGATACACCACTCAGAGCGTTGAAAGCGCGCCAGGCGGGCAGGCAGGCAGGCAGGCTCTGCAGGCATTCAATGAAGGACATTCTGGAAAGGGGCTAGTGGCTGGGGGTGGTGTGGTGTTGCGGGGGAACGCGGCCACATTTTAATTGCTATGCAGTAGCAGCAGCAGTGGCAGCAGCAGCGGTAAAGGAGAGAGAAAGCCGAGTGCAGAAATGTAGGCAGCATAAAAAATAATTAAAATAATTAAGCGAAAAACTGCGCCACCGTATTGCCACGCCCTCCGACTCTTCCAGCCCCACCCTACCCACCGCCCACGTTTAACCTCGCTGTCTACCTGAACTTTTTAATAATATTTCTTTATGTTTTTTCTTTTTTTTTTAACGTTCATCGTTTTGCGCATTCGTTCACTTTTCTTTTCAATGCAATTTTTTGGTGTTCATTTTTCTCTTGTTTTAAGTTGCGTTCGGTTTTCTTGTTTGCAATTTAATTTCTCTCTCTTGTTTGGTGCAAACTCTTTTTGTTCGATGTCCTTCCGGATTTTTATGTTCATTTGTAATGTACGTAACAAAGCAGCTTTAGCCAATTTTCGTGCGAGGTTATATTTAAATTTAATCAAATGTCTGTAAAAATGTTTACCATGCCCCTTTTTATATATATGCCACCAATAACACTTTACGCATATAAGTGTGGGTGTGGGAGTGTGTGTGTGTGTTGCACAACCTGCTTTTGGTACGTTGACTGGGTAATTTGTTTGGCCGCACCAGAGCGAACAGGTCAGGACAACTGGCAAACAGCAAAAGAACAGAACCCCGAAACAGCCAATTTTATTTTATTTTATTTTATTTTATATAGTTTTTGGCATTTTCAATGTGTTGGTGGAGGTTGGGGGCTCAGGCTCGGGTCTCTGCGTGTGTTGGTACAGTTTTCGTTTGCCATATATAAGTATAAATATACCGCATGCATATTTACCTGGGGGAACCCCCATGAAACCGACCGAGTTGCTGGAGTCCGTGAGTCGCGTGTTGTGCTTGCGCCCGGGGTGTTAACCAATTTCGCGTGTCTCTCTCTCTCTTACCCATCTCTCATTCCAACTCTGTCATTCTTTTTGTTAGCAAAAGAAAAAAAGTAAGTTGTTTTTGTTGGCGCTGTTGTGGGATATAGTATATACTCCACATATATACTACACATATATATAGACTATATTTTTACATTGCCATTTCATTTCAATTCATTTCATTTATTTATGCAATATTTTATGTGCTCATACATGTTGGTTTTTTCGCTCTTCCGTTTGTCGTTTCGGTTGTGTTTTCTATTCTGTTAATTTGTTGTTGCTCGGCTCCGTTGTCAATTTTGTACATATTGTATATACATATATGTATATATACATATATATTTATAGACAAGTTGTGCCATAAACCTTATTCATCTTAATTAGATTTGCGTTACGGTTTTTTTTTATTATGATTTTTCTTGTGTTTTTGGGCCTAATCGAATGTTTCCTTGCCTTGTTTATATTGTCAAGGATATTTATTGTACAGAAGAAAACGCATAAATCAATTGTGTATTATAATGAAAATCAACAATTAACTAAAGAATATTACAACTACTTACTACCACTTACAAGCCACATGAACAAGAACAACAACTACTACAACAACAACACACGCTGTAAATAAAAAGACTCCTTCCTCCATATCTCTTGTACAGAAATATATTTATTGTGTTTGTTTGTTTGTTCGTTTGTTGATACTTCTTTATATATATTTTTTATGTTTCAAATTATTTTTGAAAAAAAAAGAGTAAACTGTTTGTTGTCATCACGATTGAAGCGCTTCGATTGACTTTTGTTTTTGGATAATATCTAAAAATAACTCTTTGTACAAAATTATTATAATTATTAATGTTTATAATTAATCCACTGCTAACAAAAAATAAATCATCATCATCATCATCATCATTACGTGAAATCATCGCCTCTATTTTTGTACAGTTCTCTCTCTATTTCTCTCTCTCTCCCTTAAGCGAGTGAAAATTTTTCCCAAAGTTTCGGCAACGAACGAAACCTAAATATGATTTCCGGAAAGGTTCAAATTTGCATGTTCTTAGTTCAAATTTTTATTGTGTTTTATTTACTTAACAAATTTAGTATGGTGATCCGATCTGATCGAACTGATAATTCTTAATACGATGTAAATATGTAGTTTAATCTTATATTCTTTTGAAATCTGATTGCCACGGCTTTGGAAATCATATTGCGAATTTGCATATGCAAAAATATCCCTCTTTTTCGTTACCCGGGTTTCTTCATCTGTATAAATATTTTATTTTTTTGTCCGCTCCCAAAAATCCTTCACAAATTTTCCTAAATTGTTTTTTCATTTGTCACTTCAGATATTTATTTTTTCTATTTAACGAACCTCGAAACACATTTTGTATAATAAAAAATGCAAATACTCTCATAAATTTAATTTTAGTTATTCTCTGTCAACACTTTGTTTTCTCGATTTGGAAGTACCAAAAATTCAAGGATTTAGCTAAATTGTTAACAAGAAAATCAATAAAAATTAAAATGTATTTTTTTTCTATCTTTTGCTGTGCATCTTTGCACATGCCAAATAAAAATTAAATAAAAAAATACGAAAAAATACCAAATTATATATTGTTATATATATATACATATATATATTTTGTATACACATTGTACATGATGATAAAAATGTTGGGATGGGCTGCCCGGTGACCGCTAGTATAATTGTCTCTCTCATTTATCAATTACTTGTTGTACTTTCTTCTTAATAACCTAACCTTAATAAAAACAAAACAACCTACTACTATTTAACTACTACCCTACTACTATTTGTGCTTCCACTACTACTACTTACTACTACTACTATTCGCTCTATGAGTTCACACTATTTCTTTCCCAACTCCCTTCCTACCCTCACCCACCGTGTTGTTGTTTCTCCCTTTTATATATATATATTAATATAAAAAAAAACATATGTGTGTGTCCGTGTTTGTACCTTTTAGTTAGTTGATACTGTTCTCAACTTACGTTAATCACTGTTTTAATTTATTATCATGTTTAGTAACGTTAATTTGGTTTTATGTTTTTTTCCTTTTTGGTTTTTGTACATATTATACTAAATGTGTGTGCCATTTAATTAATGTAATTTAAACATGAAACTCAACAATTTCTGCTCTCGGTTCTTCATAATTTAACATTGTCTATTTTCGCTGTGTGTAATACTACTACTACTAATACAAAAACAACAACAACTACAACTACTCTTAACTCTAACTAAATAGATGTGTGTAATTTTTCATTCCGTTCTAAGTGTTGTTTGTGCGTGTGTGTTTGTGTTTGTTGTGTCCACATACATTTATAACAAAATTTACATAGTACGTGTGTTTGCCACGCACAGTCAGAAAATAAAAGGAATTAAATGCGAAAAAAACAAAAGAGAAATATATTATTCATAGTTTAGTTTTTTTTTTTTTAATGTCTGTGCTGTCGTATTTTTGCCTTGTCATGAGATACTACGCTTCTCAGTAGTGTATAGTTGCTGCTACCATCACCATCACCAACATAAACACAGACACAGACACACACCTTGAACACTTACCACGCCCTAAACATCGCCTTGTTATACCATTTACTTTTCATCAAGTGTAGTTGCTACTTAATTACAATCATTACTCAAAAAGGCCACAAGAGCCAGTCCTACGAACACACACACTTACACACCCACAAACACGCATACACACATATGTTCTGCATATAAATTCTGGCTTATAAAACTTTTGTACAAAATTTTGGGTTTGTTTTCCCTTTTATTTTTAGTTTATCCAATTTACCGTGTATTTTCCAACACTACTCTGCGTGTGCTTGTTTTGTTAATTGTATTATAAGTTTTTAGTTATTGCTGTAGAGAAATTCCAAAACGTTAAAATACAAAAAATTGTTTGTTGTGCCATATTTTTTTTTGTATAGCTGTTAAACATTTTGTAATACATATATTAAGAACTATGCCTGTTTGTTGTTGGTTTTCTAAACATATCTATATTATTATTATATAACTGAAACGGATATAAGAAAAAAAATACAAAAAACTCCAAAATTGCTAAAAAGAGAGGACCCTTTTACCAAAAGTATCAAATATCAACGACTATATTTGCCAAAATGCAAATCAAAGTAATTCTTAACTATATATATTTTTTTTAGCATTTGAGTATCTAACTTAAAATATACATATTATTATTTTTTAAAATTAAGATTACAATTTAAACATTCTTGTTTGTTTATTATGTTCATGCTTGCCCTAGCAACAGCAACGAAAAAACTATTACTACTTTTACCCAACAAATATTTTCATTTGCCTTGTTTTACTTTAGTTAAGGTTTGGTTTGGTTTGGTTTCTATACAAAAAAAGAGAGCCAGAAACGACCATGTGTTCTTTTTTGTTCCTTTACTCTTAAACGTGTTGTGCTTTTCAGTTTCTATAAACACCGAACACCAAAAGTAAAGCAATGCTAACCCAACTTAAAAGTAATAATGGTTGGGCATTGTCTGAACTGAAAAATTAAGCAGAAAATACTCTTGTCTTTTTGATTTGAGTTTTGTGTAAACGTTAAATGCGCCTCATTTCTTACTTATTCTACTTTAAAACACATTTCAACAGAAATTGTTGTTGTTTCTTTCATTTGTTGTGTGCCGCACTCGAAACTGCTCCCCAGCAGCAAAAAGCACCCAAGCGACATTTCTGTTGCTGATTTCAAGTATTCATTTTGCGCAATTTTCTCAGCAGCAAACAAAGCAACATCAACGAGCCTTGCCACTTAATTAAACAAATATCTGTGTAATTTAAATGGCATTCTTGACGTTGCATTGCAGTTTGTGAAGAGCGAGGGGCGGGGCAGCTTTCAGTGCGGTGCTCAAAAACGATTTTAAAAAAAAAATCTTTAGACCTTTGTAGAATTTGATTTTTTCATTTAGTCCCAAAACAACATAAATTTTAAACAAAACACTCACCTAAATGTGTTGCTTTCTATCTATCTATCTAACTAACTAACTAACTAAAAACTATCTACTGACTATACTATTTATATCCCAAATCCCAAAAAAAAATACTTCCCATTTCAACTAAAACAACTTTCCTATTTCTATATGTGTCGTGTAATTTTTTTTATTACTATTATTATTGTGTGCGAAAAGGAGTTTTAGCGATTTGCATTAATTGTATTTTTATGTGTGCTTTTAAAATAATCATGTCCCCCAGACTTTTGCAAGGGCCGTGAGACTTTACAGAATCTCTGCGATCAAATACCGGGCGATGCTCTGCTCTATTCGCTGTTTCGTGAGAGCGCCGAACCGGTCAAGTGCCCGCTAAAGGGTAAGTTTTTTTTCTTGTGCAGCTCTGCAATTCCACAACAACCTCATACCTCAACTCCAATTAACTCGCATTATTACAATCTGTGCACAGGTCCATTCATTTTCACATACAATCGAGGCCATGGTGAATGCAAGTCGCCCGTCTCAAACATTGAGAGCTGCACTGAGGAGAGTCGCCTGCTATTAAGTTTTCAGGCCTGTCCCGATGTTCAGGGCACCGAGAGTACGGGTAAGTCTACCAAATTAGCTTGCATTGTGTTCGTTTTATGTTGGGTTGCGAGAGGCGAACAACTTTTATGCGGGGCCTATCATCCTGATTACAAAAGCTACTATAAAGAATTTTCTGTTGCAGTTGAGGAATTGACCTGCCTGGCAACGTGGAAGGATGGCAACTCGCGCTATTTGGTGGGACTTGTATCGCATCATCATGCCATTTCGAATGAGGAGCGTTATCGTTGCTTTGTTTACGAGAAAATCTCCTCGCTGATGGGTAAGCAATCTGTGCCAGTAGACAAACAAAACAAACATTGTCTGAGCCTTTATAACCCTTTGCAGGCGGTCCCAGCATGCTCAGCTCCAAGGATGCCGAGTATAAGCTGGCACAATCCGGCGACGCCACTTGCAACGGCTTAGACAGCGCCGAGGTAAGGCACTTTTAACCCCCCTAACCCCCAAGTCTACAAACCAACACTCCCTTCATTAAACGAGGTTTTCACTTAACTGCTCCCTTTTTCTCTGTATACATATATATATGTATGTAATATTTGGTTTTTTCTCTGTCTCAGGTTGGTTCGCGTATAATGTCGTTGCGGAAACCGCCAACGGCTGAGCGCTGCGATTTTCCCGCCTGGTTTAAGGGTCCCAAACACTGGCATGCACTTATGGGCAATGCCGTCTACAATTATCATTCCAAGTGAGTGGCAACAGTGTGCCTGCCCTGCCGATGGCGTTACTCAGACAGCCAATAAAAACGGTTCCAATTTTCTTTTACAGCGATGGCTCTGTGCACATTATTAAGCCCAACGGCTATATGGAGACACGTGCGCTATGCGAACAGATAAACAAACAGACCTCAACCGAAATGATGGCTGTGGTACACTATACAACCGGCTGGTAAGTAAAAGCCGAATAAGAAATCAAACTGAATAACTCAGCATCCCCTTTTTCTGCAGCCAATCGGGCTTTATGTGCATGATGTTTTACCGTCGGGATACGCATGTCATTGAAATACAAACGGGCAAGCCGGCAATACGTCTAGAGGATGCCTGTGCACCGGATCACTTTGACTTCAATAAGATGGCCTATATAACGCTATTGGGTAAGTCACACACACACACACATATATCTGTCTACGGTTTTGACAATTTGTCTATTTAAATCTACAGCAAGCAATCCGGAACCTCATATTTGTCCCATGGAGGGCCTGTACACTCTGCGTGGCGCTATTGGGCCGCCCTACCTGGTCACACGCCACAAGCGCAATCACAATGGCAAAACGCATCTTGGACACGGACATCATCATCAGCAGCACAGCGATTCGGCTGGCTCAGATTCCGGCTCATTTGGCCACAAGGGGTATATACTTTGCACTTTACTACTCAACACACATACACACAGACTTTTTCTACAGTTGTGCTCTTTATTTCAAACACAGGCACAGCACACTCAGTTTTCGGAATGCGGAGCACATGGAGCGCAGCTCCTGGCATGCCAATACACGCGGCCTGCCCGTTCGCAGTCGACGCAATGCACCCCCAGCACAAGAGGAACAGCAAACGCAACAACTCCAACAGCAAGCATTGGTTTTAAGCGGTCTCAGAAGCAACGATACGAGTGTGGGTTTTATTGCCACACGAAGTCGACGCGATGTTCCGGGCTGTGTAACCAACTACAATTCACAGCGACAACTTTGGGTTGGCTGCAGTGCACCAAATGTTATCGATGTGAGTCCACTGTGTAGTGTGGATGGTGAGGAAGGTAAGCAACAGCAACAGCAGCCTGTGACTTTGGCAACAATTGCATTTAATAACAATGTTTCTATTGTTCTTTGTGCAGAGTACTCGTGTCATGGGTCTTGGAATGAGAATAGCACCGTCTATATAATAGCACGGCACAAAGGCACCAAACACGGCGTCTGCATTAGCTACAGGCCTACGGAGGGCAATGAAGCCAAGCTGGTCGTAGGTGATGCTTGCTATCGAGGCACACAAAAGCCCCCAGATCATCATCTTGTGGCCAATCTTTCCGTTTTTGGTGAGCTTTTAAATTTTGCAAAACTCAAGCAAACATCTTATTTAAGATTTTGTGTTTCATTCGTCTAGGGAAATGCGGCGAAACGGGCTCGAGTGCCAGCACAGATCATTTGGCCAACTGGCTGCTAATGTTGGCCATGTTGACATGGCTAACGCTGCAAAGTTGAGTTTTTGTGCAACGTAACACAATTTCGTACTATATGCAACACTAAACCCAAAACCACAACCAAACTCCCAATATGATGAACATGTATACAAGACACACATTTAAGACTTATTGTACATTTGCATATTGTATATTTAAGGCGTTAGCGATTCAAATATGTTTTGCTGTATATAACTAAATGTGTTTATAGTTTTCTTGATATGTATTTTAATGAACACACATTTGTTTTGTTTAATTCTAAGTGCTTATATTGAACTTGATATATTATATTAAAAGAAAAGAAAAACGAATACAATATTCAATGAAAATGAAACAAAAAATGGTTTGCAATTAAGCCTTAGATCAAGCGCTGTTTTGTATTAGGCCCAGTAAATCGCGTCTATTTGCTAAATGTAGCGCTGAAAACTTTAAAATAAATATATACATGTGCAACAAAAAATGCTATTTATTTATATGTAATAATATTATGGAAAAAACGAAATGAAAAATTCAGCATGATAAAATTTATTAAACAAAAACCAAGCAACAAATAACAAGAACTACATATACGAATAGAAGCTAAAAGCTTATCATTCTGTATGCTAAATAGTGTTCGATGCAATTATTTTTCTATATCATTTCCAAAATGTTTCCTACAACAAAAGTACACACACAACAACAAAAAACAAACGACACTAATATTAAGATGAGAAAGTAAACAAAACACGTTCTAGCAACTAAATATGTGTATGTAAAAGGTTAAATTGATTTTTGTGTTGATTTCAAATTGTACAAAAACAAGCTAATGAAATGAAAAAAAATAACCACATGGAGTACACATGTATTAAGATGTACATACAGTGCAAAGTAGTACAGAATAAGCACATAATTATACATACTGAATACATATATATATATATAGTTATACATAATAATAAAATTTTGCATAGGATCACATTGGTTTCATTATACATAATTAATACCTTGCAAAATATACATAAAAACACACATGCATAGACTTATATATAATATATTGTATGATTCATTATAGCTACAGACATATAGCGCAAGCATAATGCAGAAAAGTAAACTGAAGCATTCAATCTTCAAAACTTTATTAAGTAGCAGCACTCAAGTTCATAATCAATCAACTAATTTCTAAATACAAACATGCAAACTTACACAAGACAACCAAC
The DNA here is from genome assembly GCA_030179655.1 of Scaptomyza flava. Lineage (NCBI taxonomy): Eukaryota > Metazoa > Arthropoda > Insecta > Diptera > Drosophilidae > Scaptomyza > Scaptomyza flava. Next base: position 8,350,196 of record JARNME010000012.1, read on the forward strand.
CAAACAAACAAAGACAACAATGAATCAGCACGAAATGCTAAAAATAATTAGAGTGTTTAAGGCAATTAAGCGGTGATATAGGTCTAGAATAAAAAAACAACTGTATAAAGCTCTTATGAAAGCGCAACAACAGCAAACAACAAGAAGAACAAAAACAGTCAGGCAGGCATTAAAAGATTAAAGATAAAAAGGTAGAAGATTGTATCCAAAGGATTTCAGACACTAGCATTTTCCCCTCGACTACATAGCGATTAAAACAAAAATTTTTGTCCTAATTGAAAAAAAAAGAAAAACCTACACGGTTCATAAAGTAACTAACAATTCCGAAGCCTCTTCAAGGTGCATACATAAATAACTAGTCAAAATTTATAAGGCGTTCTCAAAAAAAAAAAAAAAAAAAATTAATAAATAATTACAATGATTAAAATAAAAGACAAAATAAATGTAAATAGCGAATGTTATGCGAATTGATTAAAAAGTTTCAAATTGTACGCGGTGTATAAATATGTAACTAATTGCTAGTTAGCTAAAAGTATTGAGCAAGTGAAAAATAAGGAAAATAACTACGTACTATACATTAGGCGAAACGCTGGGAGAGCATAGAGAAAGTGGGCTAACTGAATATAAGAGTTACTTTATAAGTACTACGTATATATATATATATATATTAAATATATATATAAACTTAAACTGAAGATGCAGCGGACATAGATATGTAGTTAGTGGAGAGTGCGTTACACAAAAGAAAAACCGAATGAAAAAAGCACTCAAATCATTGAATGACCTCCCAATCCCTACCACATTCAAGCAATAGCAAATGATAAAGGCACTCGATTGAGCTCCACTCCCAGGACATGACAAATCAATAAATAGCAACACGGTATAATGGTTATATATGGCACTAGCACTAGCAGCCGAACACCAGTCGGAGAGCGATAACTAACATGCATACATATTTTTGAGTGTACCTATCAAATAAGTATTTCGATTTGTTGTCAGCTTTTACTAAGTAAACAAAATATGTAACAACATTGAAGGCAAACAAAAGACACACTAACATTTAAAGCGAGAATGCATTTAAAAAAACATATGATTAAAGAAAATGGAAAATCAATTGACATTCGAATTGTCAAAAAATAAGGACAAGTTTTAAGCGCAACCCTTTCCGAAACACTTTCAGCTCTTATGATTGTTTAAAGCTTAGCTGTTTTTGTTTTGCAATTGTTAAACTAAAACACTTTACAAGTCGTGTGCTCTCATTTACAATTGTGGTCCAACTAATTCCAGCCACTTTTCCTACCTTCTGTTGTATCTCTACCCTTTTTTGTTTACTTATCGCAGCGTAAACGTGTTATCGATGTTCCAAGAAAAGGTCTCCACAAATGTATTCGATGTTTCTAAGAACTACATAAAATATTAAGAAACGAACGAACAAAAGCATATAATTGCAAAACATACATATTTTTGTAAATAGTTCCAATGCAACGCTTAAATTTTTATCAAATTTTTGTGTATATGGCCTGTAACTGCAAAATCTTGTGCAAATGAAGCCACAATTTGCTGGCGCGATTTGGACAGTGGACTCCAATTTGAATGTGAACGCTAAGCATTTAGTATTAAGTGATTTTTATATTCGAAAAAAAAAACACAATGAAAAAGATTTTATAAATAATTTTAATTGTCTATTTTAAAGCAAAAGTGCAAGTTGTACACAAGAATCAGAAATTAGTAACGCAATTAATTTAGTTGATGTGTGTGAAAAACTTCTGGAATTTTTGTCAATAATTCAATGTTTTTGATTCCTATGTTTATAAATTAATTGTTTCAGTTTTTTTTAAAGCAAAATATAAATAAAAATACAAACTAATTACAAATATAAATATAACATAACTGTTTGACTTACCTTTTGGAATCTGAAAATTGCATAAATTTGGCAAAAATGCAAATAAGTAAACTAATAATCGATTTTAAGATCACAAAGTTTATTTTCAAAAACATTTTTTTAATTCTGTATATTTAATATGTTGAAAACGACATGCAGCAGTTGACTTCTTGGTATGATCTTCCTTCTGGAGAGAGATTATTTTACAGCTGAATAGCCCAAGTGAATTCATCAGAGCATCCTTCTTGTTCTTCCCAGACATCCGGCATCAGAATTTGCGTAGACATCTTTAGCCATCATCGAATTTGTTGTTGGTATATTGAAATATTTTTTCTCTTTGGTCATATATTTGGTGGGTGAGGTTTTTTGTTTGGGTAGTTTTTTTATTTTAATTTTTTTTTTGGTAAATCCTATATTTATCTGAGAGAAACGCATCTAAAACCTCACCCGAAAATTAGATGCATTTATTTTAGTCGTACGACGTTTTTGAGGCGGGATAGAAGTTTGGTAATGATAGATAGACATGCATAAAGGATTATATGTGTATCTATAAGCCACTTGAACGTTTATAATTTGTTATAATTAACTCGGGTACGCAAAGAGTGGCATAAATTAAACAATTTATTTATAGTATTCTTTATATTTGATAAATATGTATGCATAAAATAATAATAAAGTTACATATGTGCATATTTATAAATTATGCATGTCAACTGTAATATCTTTTTAAAAGGAAAGTAAAATAATTCCGAGCTACAATAAAAATTGGTTAATGAAGTGTAAAACAAAACAAAACAAACAAATTAAAATAAATAACATAAAAGATTAGTTTATATTAATTTGTTCAAACTTTCGTTTGTTTTTGTAGTAAGTTAAAAATACTGATATTGAAATTGTATTTATTTCCAATTTACAGTGTGTTGCTCTGATTGCAGAAAACTTTGCTGTTCTATGGTCATTGAAGATGAGAAGTTCATCTATCATCCTTGCTGAGAAGGATTATGTTTCACTTTCGTTAATAATATACATACATAACGAAAGATAAACAAAAAATTTATTTTGTTTATTTTTTAATTTAGTGGGAAAGTGAACTCAAAATTCATGGTTTAAAACAGGAGCATAAAAGCTAATTACACTGTTAAGCTAAAAATCTCAGAATATTATACTCTAAAAAACTGTGTTATTGCATTCTAGAAAAGAGATGAATATATTTAAACACAATTTTATAAGGTCAAAATAATTAAAGTTTCAGCACAACAAAGTAATTAATAATAAAAAAAAACATACGCAAATATCTTTTTTATAAAAGCAATTTAGATACAACATTCAAGTATCATAAAAGAAGGATTAAGAAAAAGTCAATACACACATTCAGCACACTTATTTTGTCGGACTTAACGAAACAACTACATTTATTTTTAGAAAACATTCAACACACACATTTCTTACACTCTTTCGTTAGTTTTTATAAAAAACACATAACGCTTTCTAAGACTTAGAGATTTTCGGAAAAGTTCATAGACATTCATATAGTACGGCACTCAATTGTACATTTCATAAGCCAACATACTATTATAACTTTCGACTTATTTTGGAGAATTATAATCACAAACGCAATTTCAATTACTATACACCTAATATTCTTTTGGTTTACATTTACCCTAAAATATATGCATTTAGTAACGTTTAGACATTCAATGTAGGATAGTGATACGAACAAAAATTTTAAGCCTACCATACTTTTAAAATATTGGTTTTTGAATAAAATAATTTATTTTTTACCATTAGTCATAACGCGATGTGTTGTAAGGTTAACCAATTTCTTGCAAATTATGCCGTATTCAAAAACCCATTAAAACTGTTCTATAATGAAAGAGTGTAATAAAGTTCTGAGACAAAAACTATTCTTAATAGAAACATTTTACAATACCTCAGATTTTTAAACTTTATGTAACAATTAAAAAGATTTATTTTTTGAATGAATCGTTTTTTTGGTGTGCAACGGGTGCAAACAATGAGTTTAGTGTTTATTCTGCTCACCTTCCAGTAGCATTCATATATATATAAATGTTAAATAAATTAGATATGTATAAACATTTTATGCTAAAAGACAAGCATAAAAAAGCAAAATAATGATTTGGCTGAACAATGTAACTACATACAATTGTAAAAGCAATGGCTTGTTTCAGATTTTAATTTTTGAGACACGTGACGGGTATTAAGAAATATTTAAACTTCTGTGAGAACGACGAGTTAAATATTTTATTTTCCGAAGTTTCTTCATAACCATACACTCTTTATCATACCCCTAGTCGTTTGTAGTGTTTTAGGGAATTAGTGAACAAAAGAGGATGATAAAATTCTGAGATAAAAACTATTCTTAATAGGAACATTTTACAATACCTCAAATTCTTCAACTGTATATTATTATTATTACGTTTGGAAAAAATTTAAATTAATAGATAGAAAAAAAAATTAAAAACAATTAAATTTAAAAAAAACAACTGAAACCAAAAAGTCAAGAATAAATATAAATTTAAAAAAAGACAGACATTATTGACCAAAGAGGTAACGATAGTTAGTGGCTAAGGTTTACTCAAGTAATCTGTATGTTAAGCATTATGCTCAGTTACCTCTATATATACATATGTATGTTACACAAATAAGTTGAAATACATACATTTTCGTTACATGTTGGTAATAATAATAGAATTGAAAATTGTTAATTTATTTAGATTATTGTGAGTATCATCTGATATATAATATGTTAATAATCTTTACGTATAACATGTACAGGATTTAAACAGGAGGGAGGCAACATTTCTACAATGAATTTTAGAAAATCCAGAAGCATAGTGTTAGAACAAACAAAATTGGTTGTTTGTAAAGTTGGTTCACGGACGGTAGTTTAACTTGACAACTATTGATGAAATGTGTGCATTCTTTATGAATAAAATTGACTCATTTTAGTTGAAATATCACTATTTTGTATTGATACCAAGAAGGAGTACTTATTGGGACTTTTTTTGTATCATTATATTTTGGTATATTATGACAATAATAATGAACCTTTACTTCCGAATTCGTTGTTGTAACGTCAAAAAAATATATAAGAAAAAAACAATTTTCAAGAAATTGTAACGCAGTGTTAATATCGGTTCATACAAAATCAAAAAAGGAGCATTTGTTTAGCAGCGCAAGGGCCACCTTTGAAACTTGACAGCGTTTACATTCACGTGTATTGAGCGCAACGCATTGAATGTTACTTGATTTGTGTAACACTTATTCGTGCATGCAGTCTGTGCTCATATATTTATTAGACGTTCTCAAGCCAAAAGATTGAAAATCAAGTTCAATTGGGTGCTTGTGATCAGTATTATACAGAAGGCAGTTAGTTGTTGCACTAAATACTATTTCTGGCTTAGTATAATGGAAAATAATGAAAAATCTAATTGAAATCAGCAACAAAAAAAAAAAAAATAATAAATAAATGTATGGCAGAACCTGTACATATTGATATAGTATTTGTATTTATATTGTACTTGTATTTGAACAGTGCAGAACAGAGTAATATTTTTTTGGTGTGTAAACAATGAGCTTGGTGTATATTCTGTTAACTTTTCAGTAGCATACCAATATATAATATGTTAAATTACTTATCAACAAATAAATAAATTTATCCAAAAACAAAATGCAAAACAAAGGAAAATAAAAATTGACTGAAAAATGTTACTACAAAACAAAGTAAAAGCAAAAGCTTGTGTTAGAGAGACTTTTGAGAGCTTTACTTAGTATCCTAGCATATACAGCAGTTGTAATAAATATATAACGAAATAACAATGTTGCACTATACACCTAAACGTTTGTAGTGTATCAGTATAAAATTTAAAGGATTTTTACTTTCTTCTATATTGGCGCAAATAATATGTAACACTCAATTTCTTTCAATTTTAACGCAGAGTTTTCATTAATGTGTAACCAATATTCAATGTTTTACCATACGCCTAAGCGTTTGTTGCCTTTCGGGGAATTATTAAAGGGACTTATACTTTCTTGTATATTGACGCAATTATTTCATAACCATACACTCTTTTTCGCTTTCAATTTTAACGCAGTTTTCGTATACCACCTAACCTAGAGACCATTATTCTAACTTTCATAGTGTAACCTTTGATTTTAACGCAGTTTTCATAAATGTGTAACCAATTTTCAATGATGTACCATACGCCTAACCGATTGTTGTGTTTCGGGGAACTATTTAAGGGATTTATACTTTCTTGCATATTGACGCAATTATTTCATAACCATACACTCTTTTTCGCTTTCAATTTTAACGCAGTTTTCGTATACCACCTAACCTAGAGACCATTATTCTAACTTTCATAGTGTAACCTTTGATTTAACGCAGTTTTCATAAATGTGTAACCAATTTTCAATGTTGTACCATACGCCTAACCGTTTGTTGTGTTTCGGGGAACTATTTAAGGGACTTATACTTTCTTCTATATTGACGCAGTTATTTCATAACCATACACTCTTTTTCGCTTTCAATTTTAACGCAGTTTTCGTATACCACCTAACCTAGAGACCATTATTCTAACTTTCATAGTGTAACCTTTGATTTTAACGCAGTTTTCATAAATGTGTAACCAATTTTCAATGATGTACCATACGCCTAACCGATTGTTGTGTTTCGGGGAACTATTTAAGGGATTTATACTTTCTTCTATATTGACGCAGTTATTTCATAACCATACACTCTTTTTCGCTTTCAATTTTAACGCAGTTTTCGTATACCACCTAACCTAGAGACCATTATTCTTACTTTCATAGTGTAACCTTTGATTGTAACGCAGTTTTCATAAATGTGTAACCAATTTTCAATGATGTACCATACGCCTAACCGATTGTTGTGTTTCGGGGAACTATTTAAGGGACTTATACTTTCTTCTATATTGACGCAGTTATTTCATAACCATACACTCTTTTTCGGTTTCAATTTTAACGCAGTTTTCGTATACCACCTAACCTAGAGACCAATATTCTTTCTTTTGTAGTGTAACCTTTGATTTTAACGCAGTTTTAATAAATGTGTAACCAATTTTCAATGATGTACCATACGCCTAACCGATTGTTGTGTTTCGGGGAACTATTTAAGGGACTTATACTTTCTTCTACATTGACGCAATTATTTCATAGCCATACACTCTTTTTACCCTTACCCATAAAATGGGTAAATAAGGGTATAATGGTTTTGTGCAAAAGTATGTAACAGCAGAAGGAAGCATCTCCGACCCTATAAAGTGTATATATTCTTGATCAGCATCAACAGCCGAGACGATATAGCCATGTCCGTCTGTCCGTCTGTATGAACGCGTGGTTCTCAGAGACTACAAGAGCTAGAGACTTCAGATTTTGGATTTAAGTTCTCCTATACCATGAGCAGACAAGTTTGCTTCAGATTATCGATAACTATTCTGGTTTCCGATATACACATAATATCGATAACAATAAATATCGAATTTGGAAAATCTAAAATGAGGGTTGAAGTAATGGATAATGATAGAACTTTTCTGAAAATTTCGTCCAAATCGGTTGAGAAACACCGGAGATATTGAACTTAATCGATGGAAGCTAAGCCAGTATACCAAGTCTTATATAAATTAAATATATTATTGCAACTGGGTTCAGGGTATCTTCTAGTCGGGCTCTCCCGACTAGAGCCTCTTACTTTTCGCTTTCAATTTTAACGCAGTTTTCGTATACCACCTAACCTAGAGACCATTATTCTTACTTTCATAGTGTAACCTTTGATTTTAACGCAGTTTTCATAAATGTGTAACCAATTTTCAATGTTGTACCATACGCCTAACCGATTGTTGTGTTTCGGGGAACTATTTAAGGGACTTATACTTTCTTCTATATTGACGCAGTTATTTTATAACCATACACTCTTTTTCGCTTTCAATTTTAACGCAGTTTTCGTATACCACCTAACCTATAGACAATTATTCTTTCTTTAGTAGTGTAACCTTTGATTTTAACGCAGTTTTCATAAATGTGTAACCAATTTTCAATGATGTACCATACGCCTAACCGTTTGTTGTGTTTCGGGGCACTATTTAAGGGACTTATACTTTCTTCTATATTGACGCAGTTATTTCATAACCATACACTCTTTTTCGCTTTCAATTTTAACGCAGTTTTCGTATACCACCTAACCTAGAGACCAATATTCTTTCTTTTGTAGTGTAACCTTTGATTTTAACGCAGTTTTCATAAATGTGTAACCAATTTTCAATGCTGTACCATACGCCTAACCGTTTGTTGTGTTTCGGGGAATTATTTAAGGGACTTATACTTTCTTCTATATTGACGCAGTTATTTCATAACCATACACTCTTTTTCGCTTTCAATTTTAACGCAGTTTTCGTATACCACCTAACCTAGAGACCATTATTCTTACTTTCATAGTGTAACCTTTGATTTTAACGCAGTTTTCATAAATGTGTAACCAATTTTCAATGCTGTACCATACGCCTAACCGTTTGTTGTGTTTCGGGGAATTATTTAAGGGACTTATACTTTCTTCTATATTGACGCAGTTATTTCATAACCATACACTCTTTTTCGCTTTCAATTTTAACGCAGTTTTCGTATACCACCTAACCTAGAGACCATTATTCTTACTTTCATAGTGTAACCTTTGATTGTAACGCAGTTTTCATAAATGTGTAACCAATTTTCAATGATGTACCATACGCCTAACCGTTTGTTGTGTTTCGGGGAACTATTTAAGGGACTTATACTTTCTTCTATATTGACGCAGTTATTTCATAACCATACACTCTTTTTCTCTTTCAATTTTAACGCAGTTTTCGTATACCACCTAACCTAGAGACCAATATTCTTTCTTTGTAGTGTAACCTTTGATTTTAACGCAGTTTTCATAAATGTGTAACCAATTTTCAATGTTGTACCATACGCCTAACCGATTGTTGTGTTTCGGGGAATTATTTAAGGGACTTATACTTTCTTCTATATTGACGCAGTTATTTCATAACCATACACTCTTTTTCGGTTTCAATTTTAACGCAGTTTTCGTATACCACCTAACCTAGAGACCAATATTCTTTCTTGTGTAGTGTAACCTTTGATTTTAACGCAGTTTTAATAAATGTGTAACCAATTTTCAATGTTGTACCATACGTCTAACCGATTGTTGTGTTTCGGGGAACTATTTAAGGGACTTATACTTTCTTCTACATTGACGCAATTATTTCATAGCCATACACTCTTTTTTACCCTTAACCCATAAATGTGTAAATAAGCGTATATGGTTTTGTGCAAAGTATGTAACAGGCAGAAGGAAGCATCTCCGACCCTATAAGTGTATATATTCTTGATCAGCATCACAGCCGAGACGATATAGCCATCCGTCTGTCCGTCTGTATGACGCGTGTTTCAGAGACTACAAGAGCTAGAGACTTCAGATTTGGATTTAGTTCTCCTATACCATGAGCAGAACAAGTTTGCTTCAGATTATCGATAACTATTCTGGTTTCCGATATACACATATATCGATAACAATAAATATCGATTTGGAAATCTAAAATGAGGTTGAAGTATGGATAATGATAGAACTTTTCTGAAATTTCGTCCAATCGTTGAGAAACACCGGATATTGAACTTAATCGATGGAAGCTAAGCCAGTATACCAAAGTCTTATATAAATTAATATATTTATTGCAACTGGGTTCAGGGTATCTTCTAGTCGGGCTCTCCCGACTAGAGCCTTCTTACTTGTTCGCTTTCAATTTTAACGCAGTTTTCGTATACCACCTAACCTAGAGACCATTATTCTTACTTTCATAGTGTAACCTTTGATTTTAACGCAGTTTTCATAAATGTGTAACCAATTTTCAATGTTGTACCATACGCCTAACCGATTGTTGTGTTTCGGGGAACTATTTAAGGGACTTATACTTTCTTCTATATTGACGCAGTTATTTCATAACCATACACTCTTTTTCTCTTTCAATTTTAACGCAGTTTTCGTATACCACCTAACCTATAGACAATTATTCTTTCTTTAGTAGTGTAACCTTTGATTTTAACGCAGTTTTCATAAATGTGTAACCAATTTCAATGATGTACCATACGCCTAACCGATTGTTGTGTTTCGGGGAACTATTTAAGGGACTTATACTTTCTTCTATATTGACGCAGTTATTTCATAACCATACACTCTTTTTCGCTTTCAATTTTAACGCAGTTTTCGTATACCACCTAACCTAGAGACCAATATTCTTTGATTTTAACGCAGTTTTCATAAATGTGTAACCAATTTTCAATGTTGTACCATACGCCTAACCGATTGTTGTGTTTCGGGGAACTATTTAAGGGACTTATACTTTCTTCTATATTGACGCAGTTATTTCATAACCATACACTCTTTTTCGCTTTCAATTTTAACGCAGTTTTCGTATACCACCTAACCTAGAGACCATTATTCTTACTTTCATAGTGTAACCTTTGATTTTAACGCAGTTTTCATAAATGTGTAACCAATTTTCAATGTTGTACCATACGCCTAACCGTTTGTTGTGTTTCGGGGAATTATTTAAGGGACTTATACTTTCTTCTATATTGACGCAGTTATTTCATAACCATACACTCTTTTTCGCTTTCAATTTTAACGCAGTTTTCGTATACCACCTAACCTAGAGACCATTATTCTTACTTTCATAGTGTAACCTTTGATTTTAACGCAGTTTTCATAAATGTGTAACCAATTTTCAATGTTGTACCATACGCCTAACCGTTTGTTGTGTTTCGGGGAATTATTTAAGGGACTTATACTTTCTTCTATATTGACGCAGTTATTTCATAACCATACACTCTTTTTCGCTTTCAATTTTAACGCAGTTTTCGTATACCACCTAACCTAGAGACCAATATTCTTTCTTTGTAGTGTAACCTTTGATTGTAACGCAGTTTTCATAAATGTGTAACCAATTTTCAATGTTGTACCATACGCCTAACCGTTTGTTGTGTTTCGGGGAATTATTTAAGGGACTTATACTTTCTTCTATATTGACGCAGTTATTTCATAACCATACACTCTTTTTCGCTTTCAATTTTAACGCAGTTTTCGTATACCACCTAACCTAGAGACCATTATTCTTACTTTCATAGTGTAACCTTTGATTGTAACGCAGTTTTCATAAATGTGTAACCAATTTTCAATGATGTACCATACGCCTAACCGATTGTTGTGTTTCGGGGAATTATTAAGGGACTTATACTTTCTTCTATATTGACGCAATTATTTCATAACCATACACTCTTTTTCGCTTTCAATTTTAACGCAGTTTTCGTATACCACCTAACCTAGAGACCAATATTCTTTCTTTGTAGTGTAACCTTTGATTTTAACGCAGTTTTCATAAATGTGTAACCAATTTTCAATGATGTACCATACGCCTAACCGATTGTTGTGTTTCGGGGAACTATTTAAGGGACTTATACTTTCTTCTATATTGACGCAATTATTTCATAGCCATACACTCTTTTTCGCTTTCATTTTAACGCAGTTTTCGTATACCACCTAAGGTATAATGTTCTTGTGCATAAGTATGTAACCTTGATGTAACGCAGTCTTCATAAATGTGTAACCATTTCATGATGTACCATACGCCTAACCGTATTGCTTGTCGTCTGTCCGTCTGTATGAACGCGTGGTTCTCAGAGACTATAGACTAGAGACTTCAGATTTGGATTTAAGTTCTCCTATACCATGACAGAACAGTTTGCTTCGATTATCGTAACTATTAACGCAGTTTTCGATATACACCTAACTATCGATACCAATAACTTTCGATTTGGAAATCTAAATGAGGTTGAACGTATGTATATGATAGAACTTTTCTGACAATTTCGTCCAATCGGTTGAGAAACACCGAGATATTGATCTTATCGATGGAAGCTAGCCATTATACCAAGTCTTATATAATTTCAATATATTTATTGCAACTGGTTCAGGTATCTTCTAGTCGGCTATCCCGACTAAGCCTCTTACTTGTTCGCTTTCAATTTTAACGCAGTTTTCGTATACCACCTAACCTAGAGACCATTATTCTTACTTTAGTAGTGTAACCTTTGATTTTAACGCAGTTTTCATAAATGTGTAACCAATTTTCAATGTTGTACCATACGTCTAACCGATTGTTGTGTTTCGGGGAACTATTTAAGGGACTTATACTTTCTTGTATATTGACGCAATTATTTCATAACCATACACTCTTTTTCGCTTTCAATTTTAACGCAGTTTTCGTATACCACCTAACCTAGAGACCAATATTCTTTCTTTGTAGTGTAACCTTTGATTTTAACGCAGTTTTCATAAATGTGTAACCAATTTTCAATGATGTACCATACGCCTAACCGATTGTTGTGTTTCGGGGAACTATTTAAGGGATTTATACTTTCTTGTATATTGACGCAATTATTTCATAACCATACACTCTTTTTCGCTTTCAATTTTAACGCAGTTTTCGTATACCACCTAACCTAGAGACCATTATTCTTTCTTTAGTAGTGTAACCTTTGATTTTAACGCAGTTTTCATAAATGTGTAACCAATTTTCAATGTTGTACCATACGCCTAACCGTTTGTTGTGTTTCGGGGAATTATTTAAGGGACTTATACTTTCTTCTATATTGACGCAGTTATTTCATAACCATACACTCTTTTTCGCTTTCAATTTTAACGCAGTTTTCGTATACCACCTAACCTAGAGACCATTATTCTTACTTTCATAGTGTAACCTTTGATTTTAACGCAGTTTTCATAAATGTGTAACCAATTTTCAATGTTGTACCATACGCCTAACCGTTTGTTGTGTTTCGGGGAATTATTTAAGGGACTTATACTTTCTTCTATATTGACGCAGTTATTTCATAACCATACACTCTTTTTCGCTTTCAATTTTAACGCAGTTTTCGTATACCACCTAACCTAGAGACCAATATTCTTCGATTTTAACGCAGTTTTATAAATGTGTAACCAATTTTCAATGTTGTACCATACGCCTAACCGTTTGTTGTGTTCGGGGAATTATTTAAGGGACTTATACTTTCTTCTATATTGACGCAGTTATTTCATAACCATACACTCTTTTTCGCTTTCAATTTTAACGCAGTTTTCGTATACCACCTAACCTAGAGACCATTATTCTTACTTTCATAGTGTAACCTTTGATTTTAACGCAGTTTTCATAAATGTGTAACCAATTTTCAATGATGTACCATACGCCTAACCGTTTGTTGTGTTTCGGGGCACTATTTAGGGGATTTATACTTTCTTCTATATTGACGCAGTTATTTCATAACCATACACTCTTTTTCGCTTTCAATTTTAACGCGTATACCACCTAACCTAGAGACCAATATTCTTTCTTTGTAGTGTAACCTTTGATTGTAACGCAGTTTTCATAAATGTGTAACCAATTTTCAATGTTGTACCATACGTCTAACCGATTGTTGTGTTTCGGGGAACTATTTAAGGGACTTATACTTTCTTCTATATTGACGCAATTATTTCATAACCATACACTCTTTTTCGCTTTCAATTTTAACGCAGTTTTCGTATACCACCTAACCTAGAGACCATTATTCTTACTTTCATAGTGTAACCTTTGATTTTAACGCAGTTTTCATAAATGTGTAACCAATTTTCAATGTTGTACCATACGCCTAACCGTTTGTTGTGTTTCGGGGAATTATTTAAGGGACTTATACTTTCTTCTATATTGACGCAGTTATTCATACCATACACTCTTTTCGTTTCAATTTAACGCAGTTTCGTATACCACCTAACCTAGAGACCATTATTCTTACTTTCATAGTGTAACCTTTGATTTTAACGCAGTTTTCATAAATGTGTAACCAATTTTCAATGTTGTACCATACGCCTAACCGTTTGTTGTGTTTCGGGGAATTATTTAAGGGACTTATACTTTCTTCTATATTGACGCAGTTATTTCATAACCATACACTCTTTTTCGCTTTCAATTTTAACGCAGTTTTCGTATACCACCTAACCTAGAGACCAATATTCTTTCTTTTGTAGTGTAACCTTTGATTTTAACGCAGTTTTCATAAATGTGTAACCAATTTTCAATGCTGTACCATACGCCTAACCGTTTGTTGTGTTTCGGGGAATTATTTAAGGGACTTATACTTTCTTCTATATTGACGCAGTTATTTCATAACCATACACTCTTTTTCGCTTTCAATTTTAACGCAGTTTTCGTATACCACCTAACCTAGAGACCATTATTCTTACTTTAGTAGTGTAACCTTTGATTTTAACGCAGTTTTCATAAATGTGTAACCAATTTTCAATGTTGTACCATACGCCTAACCGTTTGTTGTGTTTCGGGGAATTATTTAAGGGACTTATACTTTCTTCTATATTGACGCAGTTATTTCATAACCATACACTCTTTTTCGCTTTCAATTTTAACGCAGTTTTCGTATACCACCTAACCTAGAGACCATTATTCTTCTTTAGTAGTGTAACCTTTGATTTTAACGCAGTTTTCATAAATGTGTAACCAATTTTCAATGTTGTACCATACGCCTAACCGTTTGTTGTGTTTCGGGGAATTATTTAAGGGACTTATACTTTCTTCTATATTGACGCAGTTATTTCATAACCATACACTCTTTTTCGCTTTCAATTTTAACGCAGTTTTCGTATACCACCTAACCTAGAGACCAATATTCTTACTTTCATAGTGTAACCTTTGATTTTAACGCAGTTTTCATAAATGTGTAACCAATTTTCAATGTTGTACCATACGCCTAACCGTTTGTTGTGTTTCGGGGAATTATTTAAGGGACTTATACTTTCTTCTATATTGACGCAGTTATTTCATAACCATACACTCTTTTTCGCTTTCAATTTTAACGCAGTTTTCGTATACCACCTAACCTAGAGACCATTATTCTTACTTTCATAGTGTAACCTTTGATTTTAACGCAGTTTTCATAAATGTGTAACCAATTTTCAATGTTGTACCATACGCCTAACCGTTTGTTGTGTTTCGGGGAATTATTTAAGGGACTTATACTTTCTCTATATTGACGCAGTTATTTCATAACCATACACTCTTTTTCTCTTTCAATTTTAACGCAGTTTTCGTATACCACCTAACCTAGAGACCAATATTCTTTGATTTTAACGCAGTTTTCATAAATGTGTAACCAATTTTCAATGTTGTACCATACGCCTAACCGTTTGTTGTTTCGGGGAATTATTTAAGGGACTTATACTTTCTTGTATATTGACGCAATTATTTCATAACCATACACTCTTTTTCGGTTTCAATTTTAACGCAGTTTTCGTATACCACCTAACCTAGAGACCAATATTCTTTCTTTGTAGTGTAACCTTTGATTTTAACGCAGTTTTAATAAATGTGTAACCAATTTTCAATGTGTACCATACGCCTAACCGATTGTTGTGTTTCGGGGAACTATTTAAGGGACTTATACTTTCTTGTATATTGACGCAATTATTTCATAACCATACACTCTTTTTCGCTTTCAATTTTAACGCAGTTTTCGTATACCACCTAACCTAGAGACCATTATTCTTACTTTCATAGTGTAACCTTTGATTTTAACGCAGTTTTCATAAATGTGTAACCAATTTTCAATGCTGTACCATACGCCTAACCGTTTGTTGTGTTTCGGGGAATTATTTAAGGGACTTATACTTTCTTCTATATTGACGCAGTTATTTCATAACCATACACTCTTTTTCGCTTTCAATTTTAACGCAGTTTTCGTATACCACCTAACCTAGAGACCAATATTCTTTCTTTTGTAGTGTAACCTTTGATTGTAACGCAGTTTTCATAAATGTGTAACCAATTTTCAATGATGTACCATACGCCTAACCGTTTGTTGTGTTTCGGGGAATTATTTAAGGGACTTATACTTTCTTCTATATTGACGCAGTTATTTCATAACCATACACTCTTTTTCGCTTTCAATTTTAACGCAGTTTTCGTATACCACCTAACCTAGAGACCATATTCTTACTTTCATAGTGTAACCTTTGATTTTAACGCAGTTTTCATAAATGTGTAACCAATTTTCAATGTTGTACCATACGCCTAACCGTTTGTTGTGTTTCGGGGAATTATTTAAGGGACTTATACTTTCTTCTATATTGACGCAGTTATTTCATACCATACCTCTTTTCTTCATTTAACGCAGTTTCGTATACACCTAACTAGACCATTCTTACTTTCATAGTGTAACCTTTGATTTTAACGCAGTTTTCATAAATGTGTAACCAATTTTCAATGTTGTACCATACGCCTAACCGTTTGTTGTGTTTCGGGGAATTATTTAAGGGACTTATACTTTCTTCTATATTGACGCAGTTATTTCATAACCATACACTCTTTTTCGCTTTCAATTTTAACGCAGTTTTCGTATACCACCTAACCTAGAGACCAATATTCTTTGATTTTAACGCAGTTTTCATAAATGTGTAACCAATTTTCAATGCTGTACCATACGCCTAACCGTTTGTTGTGTTTCGGGGAATTATTTAAGGGACTTATACTTTCTTCTATATTGACGCAGTTATTTCATAACCATACACTCTTTTTCGCTTTCAATTTTAACGCAGTTTTCGTATACCACCTAACCTAGAGACCATTATTCTTACTTTAGTAGTGTAACCTTTGATTTTAACGCAGTTTTCATAAATGTGTAACCAATTTTCAATGTTGTACCATACGCCTAACCGTTTGTTGTGTTTCGGGGAATTATTTAAGGGACTTATACTTTCTTCTATATTGACGCAGTTATTTCATAACCATACACTCTTTTTCGCTTTCAATTTTAACGCAGTTTTCGTATACCACCTAACCTAGAGACCATTATTCTTACTTTCATAGTGTAACCTTTGATTTTAACGCAGTTTTCATAAATGTGTAACCAATTTTCAATGTTGTACCATACGCCTAACCGTTTGTTGTGTTTCGGGGAATTATTTAAGGGACTTATACTTTCTTCTATATTGACGCAGTTATTTCATAACCATACACTCTTTTTCGCTTTCAATTTTAACGCAGTTTTCGTATACCACCTAACCTAGAGACCAATATTCTTCGATTTTAACGCAGTTTTATAAATGTGTAACCAATTTTCAATGTTGTACCATACGCCTAACCGTTTGTTGTGTTCGGGAATTATTTAAGGGACTTATACTTTCTTCTATATTGACGCAGTTATTTCATAACCATACACTCTTTTTCGGTTTCAATTTTAACGCAGTTTTCGTATACCACCTAACCTAGAGACCAATATTCTTTCTTTGTAGTGTAACCTTTGATTTTAACGCAGTTTTCATAAATGTGTAACCAATTTTCAATGATGTACCATACGCCTAACCGATTGTTGTGTTTCGGGGAACTATTTAAGGGATTTATACTTTCTTGTATATTGACGCAATTATTTCATAACCATACACTCTTTTTCGCTTTCAATTTTAACGCAGTTTTCGTATACCACCTAACCTAGAGACCATTATTCTTACTTTAGTAGTGTAACCTTTGATTTTAACGCAGTTTTCATAAATGTGTAACCAATTTTCAATGTTGTACCATACGCCTAACCGTTTGTTGTTTCGGGGAATTATTTAAGGGACTTATACTTTCTTCTATATTGACGCAGTTATTTCATAACCATACACTCTTTTTCGGTTTCAATTTTAACGCAGTTTTCGTATACCACCTAACCTAGAGACCAATATTCTTTCTTTGTAGTGTAACCTTTGATTTTAACGCAGTTTTCATAAATGTGTAACCAATTTTCAATGATGTACCATACGCCTAACCGATTGTTGTGTTTCGGGGAACTATTTAAGGGACTTATACTTTCTTCTATATTGACGCAGTTATTTCATAACCATACACTCTGTTTCGCTTTCAATTTTAACGCAGTTTTCGTATACCACCTAACCTAGAGACCAATATTCTTTCTTTTGTAGTGTAACCTTTGATTGTAACGCAGTTTTCATAAATGTGTAACCAATTTTCAATGCTGTACCATACGCCTAACCGTTTGTTGTGTTTCGGGGAATTATTTAAGGGACTTATACTTTCTTCTATATTGACGCAGTTATTTCATAACCATACACTCTTTTTCGCTTTCAATTTTAACGCAGTTTTCGTATACCACCTAACCTAGAGACCAATATTCTTTCTTTTGTAGTGTAACCTTTGATTTTAACGCAGTTTTATAAATGTGTAACCAATTTTCAATGCTGTACCATACGCCTAACCGATTGTTGTGTTTCGGGGAACTATTTAAGGGACTTATACTTTCTTCTATATTGACGCAGTTATTTCATAACCATACACTCTTTTTCTCTTTCAATTTTAACGCAGTTTTCGTATACCACCTAACCTAGAGACCATTATTCTTACTTTAGTAGTGTAACCTTTGATTTAACGCAGTTTTCATAAATGTGTAACCAATTTTCAATGATGTACCATACGCCTAACCGATTGTTGTGTTTCGGGGAACTATTTAAGGGACTTATACTTTCTTCTATATTGACGCAGTTATTTCATAACCATACACTCTTTTTCGCTTTCAATTTTAACGCAGTTTTCGTATACCACCTAACCTATAGACAATTATTCTTTCTTTAGTAGTGTAACCTTTGATTGTAACGCAGTTTTCATAAATGTGTAACCAATTTTCAATGTTGTACCATACGCCTAACCGTTTGTTGTGTTTCGGGAAACTATTTAGGGGACTTATACTTTCTTGTATATTGACGCAATTATTTCATAACCATACACTCTTTTTCGGTTTCAATTTTAACGCAGTTTTCGTATACCACCTAACCTAGAGACCAATATTCTTTCTTGTGTAGTGTAACCTTTGATTTTAACGCAGTTTTAATAAATGTGTAACCAATTTTCAATGTTGTACCATACGCCTAACCGATTGTTGTGTTTCGGGGAATTATTTAAGGGACTTATACTTTCTTCTATATTGACGCAGTTATTTCATAACCATACACTCTTTTTCGCTTTCAATTTTAACGCAGTTTTCGTATACCACCTAACCTAGAGACCAATATTCTTACTTTCATGGTGTAACCTTTGATTTTAACGCAGTTTTCATAAATGTGTAACCAATTTTCAATGTTGTACCATACGCCTAACCGTTTGTTGTTTCGGGGAATTATTTAAGGGACTTATACTTTCTTCTATATTGACGCAGTTATTTCATAACCATACACTCTTTTTCGGTTTCAATTTTAACGCAGTTTTCGTATACCACCTAACCTAGAGACCAATATTCTTTCTTTTGTAGTGTAACCTTTGATTTTAACGCAGTTTTAATAAATGTGTAACCAATTTTCAATGCTGTACCATACGCCTAACCGTTTGTTGTGTTTCGGGGAATTATTTAAGGGACTTATACTTTCTTCTATATTGACGCAGTTATTTCATAACCATACACTCTGTTTCGCTTTCAATTTTAACGCAGTTTTCGTATACCACCTAACCTAGAGACCAATATTCTTTCTTTTGTAGTGTAACCTTTGATTGTAACGCAGTTTTCATAAATGTGTAACCAATTTTCAATGATGTACCATACGCCTAACCGTTTGTTGTGTTTCGGGGAATTATTTAAGGGACTTATACTTTCTTCTATATTGACGCAGTTATTTCATAACCATACACTCTTTTTCGCTTTCAATTTTAACGCAGTTTTCGTATACCACCTAACCTAGAGACCAATATTCTTTCTTTTGTAGTGTAACCTTTGATTTTAACGCAGTTTTCATAAATGTGTAACCAATTTTCAATGATGTACCATACGTCTAACCGATTGTTGTGTTTCGGGGAACTATTTAAGGGACTTATACTTTCTTCTATATTGACGCAGTTATTTCATAACCATACACTCTTTTTCGCTTTCAATTTTAACGCAGTTTTCGTATACCACCTAACCTATAGACCATTATTCTTACTTTCATAGTGTAACCTTTGATTTTAACGCAGTTTTCATAAATGTGTAACCAATTTTCAATGATGTACCATACGCCTAACCGATTGTTGTGTTTCGGGGAACTATTTATGGGACTTATACTTTCTTCTATATTGACGCAGTTATTTCATAACCATACACTCTTTTTCGCTTTCAATTTTAACGCAGTTTTCGTATACCACCTAACCTATAGACAATTATTCTTTCTTTAGTAGTGTAACCTTTGATTGTAACGCAGTTTTCATAAATGTGTAACCAATTTTCAATGTTGTACCATACGCCTAACCGTTTGTTGTTTCGGGGAATTATTTAAGGGACTTATACTTTCTTGTATATTGACGCAATTATTTCATAACCATACACTCTTTTTCGGTTTCAATTTTAACGCAGTTTTCGTATACCACCTAACCTAGAGACCAATATTCTTTCTTGTGTAGTGTAACCTTTGATTTTAACGCAGTTTTAATAAATGTGTAACCAATTTTCAATGATGTACCATACGCCTAACCGATTGTTGTGTTTCGGGGAACTATTTAAGGGACTTATACTTTCTTCTATATTGACGCAATTATTTCATAACCATACACTCTTTTTCGCTTTCAATTTTAACGCAGTTTTCGTATACCACCTAACCTAGAGACCAATATTCTTACTTTCATAGTGTAACCTTTGATTTTAACGCAGTTTTCATAAATGTGTAACCAATTTCAATGTTGTACCATACGCCTAACCGTTTGTTGTGTTTCGGGGAATTATTTAAGGGACTTATACTTTCTTGTATATTGACGCAATTATTTCATAACCATACACTCTTTTTCGGTTTCAATTTTAACGCAGTTTTCGTATACCACCTAACCTAGAGACCAATATTCTTTCTTTTGTAGTGTAACCTTTGATTGTAACGCAGTTTTCATAAATGTGTAACCAATTTTCAATGTTGTACCATACGCCTAACCGTTTGTTGTGTTTCGGGGAATTATTTAAGGGACTTATACTTTCTTCTATATTGACGCAGTTATTTCATAACCATACACTCTTTTTCTCTTTCAATTTTAACGCAGTTTTCGTATACCACCTAACCTAGAGACCAATATTCTTTCTTTTGTAGTGTAACCTTTGATTGTAACGCAGTTTTCATAAATGTGTAACCAATTTTCAATGTTGTACCATACGCCTAACCGATTGTTGTGTTTCGGGGAATTATTTAAGGGACTTATACTTTCTTCTATATTGACGCAGTTATTTCATAACCATACACTCTTTTTCGGTTTCAATTTTAACGCAGTTTTCGTATACCATCTAACCTAGAGACCAATATTCTTTCTTTGTAGTGTAACCTTTGATTTTAACGCAGTTTTCATAAATGTGTAACCAATTTTCAATGTTGTACCATACGCCTAACCGTTTGTTGTGTTCGGGGAATTATTTAAGGGACTTATACTTTCTTGTATATTGACGCAGTTATTTCATAACCATACACTCTTTTTCGGTTTCAATTTTAACGCAGTTTTCGTATACCACCTAACCTAGAGACCAATATTCTTTCTTTTGTAGTGTAACCTTTGATTTTAACGCAGTTTTCATAAATGTGTAACCAATTTTCAATGATGTACCATACGCCTAACCGATTGTTGTGTTTCGGGGAACTATTTAAGGGACTTATACTTTCTTGTATATTGACGCAATTATTTCATAACCATACACTCTTTTTCTCTTTCAATTTTAACGCAGTTTTCGTATACCACCTAACCTATAGACAAATATTCTTTCTTTGTGTAACCTGATGTAACGCAGTTTTTAATGTAACCATTTCATGTGTCCATACGCCTAACCGTTGTTGTGTTTCGGGGAATTATTTAAGGGACTTATACTTTCATCTATATAGACGCAGTTATTTCATAACCATACACTCTTTTTCGCTTTCAATTTTAACGCAGTTTTCGTATACCACCTAAACTATAGACCAATATTCTTACTTTCATAGTGTAACCTTTGATTTTAACGCAGTTTTCATAAATGTGTAACCAATTTTCAATGTTGTACCATACGCCTAACCGTTTGTTGTGTTTCGGGGAATTATTTAAGGGACTTATACTTTCTCTATATTGACGCAGTTATTTCATAACCATACACTCTTTTTCGCTTTCAATTTTAACGCAGTTTTCGTATACCACCTAACCTAGAGACCAATATTCTTTCTTTGTAGTGTAACCTTTGATTTTAACGCAGTTTTAATAAATGTGTAACCAATTTTCAATGTTGTACCATACGCCTAACCGTTTGTTGTGTTTCGGGGAATTATTTAAGGGACTTATACTTTCTTCTATATTGACGCAGTTATTTCATAACCATACACTCTTTTTCGGTTTCAATTTTAACGCAGTTTTCGTATACCACCTAACCTAGAGACCAATATTCTTTGTTGTGTAGTGTAACCTTTGATTTTAACGCAGTTTTAATAAATGTGTAACCAATTTTCAATGTTGTACCATACGCCTAACCGTTTGTTGTTTCGGGGAATTATTTAAGGGACTTATACTTTCTTGTATATTGACGCAATTATTTCATAACCATACACTCTTTTTCGCTTTCAATTTTAACGCAGTTTTCGTATACCACCTAACCTAGAGACCAATATTCTTTCTTTTGTAGTGTAACCTTTGATTGTAACGCAGTTTTCATAAATGTGTAACCAATTTTCAATGATGTACCATACGCCTAACCGTTTGTTGTGTTTCGGGGAATTATTTAAGGGACTTATACTTTCTTCTATATTGACGCAGTTATTTCATAACCATACACTCTTTTTCGCTTTCAATTTTAACGCAGTTTTCGTATACCACCTAACCTAGAGACCATTATTCTTACTTTCATAGTGTAACCTTTGATTTTAACGCAGTTTTCATAAATGTGTAACCAATTTTCAATGATGTACCATACGCCTAACCGATTGTTGTGTTTCGGGGAACTATTTAGGGACTTATACTTTCTTCTATATTGACGCAGTTATTTCATAACCATACACTCTTTTTCGCTTTCAATTTTAACGCAGTTTTCGTATACCACCTAACCTATAGACAATTATTCTTTCTTTAGTAGTGTAACCTTTGATTGTAACGCAGTTTTCATAAATGTGTAACCAATTTTCAATGTTGTACCATACGCCTAACCGTTTGTTGTTTCGGGGAATTATTTAAGGGACTTATACTTTCTTGTATATTGACGCAATTATTTCATAACCATACACTCTTTTTCGGTTTCAATTTTAACGCAGTTTTCGTATACCACCTAACCTAGAGACCAATATTCTTTCTTGTGTAGTGTAACCTTTGATTTTAACGCAGTTTTCATAAATGTGTAACCAATTTTCAATGATGTACCATACGCCTAACCGATTGTTGTGTTTCGGGGAACTATTTAAGGGACTTATACTTTCTTGTATATTGACGCAATTATTTCATAACCATACACTCTTTTTCGGTTTCAATTTTAACGCAGTTTTCGTATACCACCTAACCTAGAGACCAATATTCTTTCTTTTGTAGTGTAACCTTTGATTTTAACGCAGTTTTCATAAATGTGTAACCAATTTCAATGTTGTACCATACGCCTAACCGTTTGTTGTGTTTCGGGGAATTATTTAAGGGACTTATACTTTCTCTATATAGACGCAGTTATTTCATAACCATACACTCTTTTTCTCTTTCAATTTTAACGCAGTTTTCGTATACCACCTAACCTAGAGACCAATATTCTTTCTTTTGTAGTGTAACCTTTGATTTTAACGCAGTTTTAATAAATGTGTAACCAATTTTCAATGTTGTACCATACGCCTAACCGTTTGTTGTGTTTCGGGGAATTATTTAAGGGACTTATACTTTCTTCTATATTGACGCAGTTATTTCATAACCATACACTCTTTTTCGGTTTCAATTTTAACGCAGTTTTCGTATACCACCTAACCTAGAGACCAATATTCTTTCTTTTGTAGTGTAACCTTTGATTTTAACGCAGTTTTAATAAATGTGTAACCAATTTTCAATGTTGTACCATACGCCTAACCGTTTGTTGTTTCGGGGAATTATTTAAGGGACTTATACTTTCTTGTATATTGACGCAATTATTTCATAACCATACACTCTTTTTCGGTTTCAATTTTAACGCAGTTTTCGTATACCACCTAACCTAGAGACCATTATTCTTTACTTTCATAGTGTAACCTTTGATTTAACGCAGTTTTCATAAATGTGTAACCAATTTTCAATGCTGTACCATACGCCTAACCGTTTGTTGTGTTTCGGGGAATTATTTAAGGGACTTATACTTTCTTCTATATTGACGCAGTTATTTCATAACCATACACTCTTTTTCGCTTTCAATTTTAACGCAGTTTTCGTATACCACCTAACCTAGAGACCAATATTCTTTCTTTTGTAGTGTAACCTTTTTATGTTTTACCATACGCCTAACCGTTTGTTGTGTTTCGGGGAATTATTTAAGGGACTTATACTTTCTTGTATATTGACGCAGTTATTTCATAACCATACACTCTTTCTCGGTTTCAATTTTAACGCAGTTTTCGTATACCACCTAACCTATAGACCAATATTCTTTCTTGTGTAGTGTAACCTTTGATTATAACGCAGTTTTCATAAATGTGTAACTAATTTTCAATGCTGTACCATACGCCTAACCGTTTGTTGTGTTTCGGGGAATTATTTAAGGGACTTATACTTTCTTGTATATTGACGCAATTATTTCATAACCATACACTCTTTTTCGGTTTCAATTTTAACGCAGTTTTCGTATACCACCTAACCTAGAGACCAATATTCTTTCTTTTGTAGTGTAACCTTTGATTTTAACGCAGTTTTCATAAATGTGTAACCAATTTTCAATGATGTACCATACGCCTAACCGATTGTTGTGTTTCGGGGAACTATTTAAGGGATTTATACTTTCTTGTATATTGACGCAATTATTTCATAACCATACACTCTTTTTCGGTTTCAATTTTAACGCAGTTTTCGTATACCACCTAACCTAGAGACCATTATTCTTTCTTTAGTAGTGTAACCTTTGATTGTAACGCAGTTTTCATAAATGTGTAACCAATTTTCAATGTTGTACCATACGCCTAACCGTTTGTTGTTTCGGGGAATTATTTAAGGGACTTATACTTTCTTGTATATTGACGCAATTATTTCATAACCATACACTCTTTTTCGGTTTCAATTTTAACGCAGTTTTCGTATACCACCTAAACTAGAGACCAATATTCTTTGTTGTGTAGTGTAACCTTTGATTTTAACGCAGTTTTCATAAATGTGTAACCAATTTTCAATGTTGTACCATACGTCTAACCGATTGTTGTGTTTCGGGGAACTATTTAAGGGACTTATACTTTCTTCTATATTGACGCAATTATTTCATAACCATACACTCTTTTTCGCTTTCAATTTTAACGCAGTTTTCGTATACCACCTAACCTATAGACAATATTCTTACTTTCATGGTGTAACCTTTGATTTTAACGCAGTTTTCATAAATGTGTAACCAATTTTCAATGTTGTACCATACGCCTAACCGTTTGTTGTGTTTCGGGGAATTATTTAAGGGACTTATACTTTCTTGTATATTGACGCAATTATTTCATAACCATACACTCTTTTTCGGTTTCAATTTTAACGCAGTTTTCGTATACCACCTAACCTAGAGACCAATATTCTTTCTTTTGTAGTGTAACCTTTGATTTTAACGCAGTTTTCATAAATGTGTAACCAATTTTCAATGTTGTACCATACGCCTAACCGTTTGTTGTGTTTCGGGGAATTATTTAAGGGACTTATACTTTCTTCTATATTGACGCAGTTATTTCATAACCATACACTCTTTTTCGGTTTCAATTTTAACGCAGTTTTCGTATACCACCTAACCTAGAGACCAATATTCTTTCTTTGTAGTGTAACCTTTGATTTTAACGCAGTTTTCATAAATGTGTAACCAATTTTCAATGTTGTACCATACGCCTAACCGATTGTTGTGTTTCGGGGAATTATTTAAGGGACTTATACTTTCTTGTATATTGACGCAGTTATTTCATAACCATACACTCTTTTTCGGTTTCAATTTTAACGCAGTTTTCGTATACCACCTAACCTAGAGACCAATATTCTTTCTTTGTAGTGTAACCTTTGATTGTAACGCAGTTTTCATAAATGTGTAACCAATTTTCAATGATGTACCATACGCCTAACCGATTGTTGTGTTTCGGGGAACTATTTAAGGGATTTATACTTTCTTGTATATTGACGCAATTATTTCATAACCATACACTCTTTTTCTCTTTCAATTTTAACGCAGTTTTCGTATACCACCTAACCTATAGACAATTATTCTTTCTTTTGTAGTGTAACCTTTTCATGTTTTACCATACGCCTAACCGTTTGTTGTGTTTCGGGGAATTATTTAAGGGACTTATACTTTCTTCTATATAGACGCAGTTATTTCATAACCATACACTCTTTTTCGGTTTCAATTTTAACGCAGTTTTCGTATACCACCTAACCTAGAGACCAATATTCTTTCTTTTGTAGTGTAACCTTTGATTGTAACGCAGTTTTCATAAATGTGTAACCAATTTTCAATGATGTACCATACGTCTAACCGATTGTTGTGTTTCGGGGAACTATTTAAGGGACTTATACTTTCTTCTATATTGACGCAGTTATTTCATAACCATACACTCTTTTTCTCTTTCAATTTTAACGCAGTTTTCGTATACCACCTAACCTAGAGACCAATATTCTTTCTTTGTGTACGTTGTAACGCGTTTTATATGTTTTCAATTCCATACGCCTAACCGTTTGTTGTGTTTCGGGGAATTATTTAAGGGACTTATACTTTCTTGTATATTGACGCAGTTATTTCATAACCATACACTCTTTTTCGGTTTCAATTTTAACGCAGTTTTCGTATACCACCTAACCTAGAGACCAATATTCTTCTTTTGTAGTGTAACCTTTGATTTTAACGCAGTTTTCATAAATGTGTAACCAATTTTCAATGTTGTACCATACGCCTAACCGATTGTTGTGTTTCGGGGAACTATTTAAGGGACTTATACTTTCTCTATATTGACGCAGTTATTTCATAACCATACACTCTTTTCTCGTTCAATTTTAACGCAGTTTTCGTATACCACCTAACCTAGAGACCAATATTCTTTCTTTTGTAGTGTAACCTTTTATGTTTACCATACGCAACGTTTGTGTGTTTCGGGAATTATTAAGGGACTTATACTTCTTAATGACGCAGTTATTCATACCATCACTCTTTTCGTTCATTTAACGCAGTTTCGTATACCACCTGAGACATACTTTCTTGTAGTGTAACCTTTAGTTTACCATCGCCACCGTTGTTGTTTCGGGGAATATTTAAGGGACTTATACTTTCTTCTACATTGACGCAGTTATTTCATACCATACACTCTTTTTCTCTTTCAATTTTAACGCAGTTTTCGTATACCACCTAACCTAGAGACCAATATTCTTTCTTTGTGTAACGTGTAACCGTTTTAATGTCTTTACCATACGCCTAACCGTTTGTTGTGTTTCGGGGAATTATTTAAGGGACTTATACTTTCTTGTATATTGACGCAGTTATTTCATAACCATACACTCTTTCTCGGTTTCAATTTTAACGCAGTTTTCGTATACCACCTAACCTAGAGACCAATATTCTTTCTTTTGTAGTGTAACCTTTGATTTTAACGCAGTTTTCATAAATGTGTAACCAATTTTCAATGTTGTACCATACGCCTAACCGTTGTTTGTTTCGGGGAATTATTTAAGGGACTTATACTTTCTTCTATATTGACGCAGTTATTTCATAACCATACACTCTTTTTCGCTTTCAATTTTAACGCAGTTTTCGTATACCACCTAACCTAGAGACCATATTCTTACTTTCATAGTGTAACCTTTGATTGTAACGCAGTTTTCATAAATGTGTAACCAATTTTCAATGATGTACCATACGCCTAACCGTTTGTTGTGTTTCGGGGAATTATTTAAGGGACTTATACTTTCTTGTATATTGACGCAGTTATTTCATAACCATACACTCTTTTTCTCTTTCAATTTTAACGCAGTTTTCGTATACCACCTAACCTAGAGACCAATATTCTTTCTTTTGTAGTGTAACCTTTGATTGTAACGCAGTTTTCATAAATGTGTAACCAATTTTCAATGTTGTACCATACGCCTAACCGATTGTTGTGTTTCGGGGAATTATTTAAGGGACTTATACTTTCTTCTATATTGACGCAGTTATTTCATAACCATACACTCTTTCTCGGTTTCAATTTTAACGCAGTTTTCGTATACCACCTAACCTAGAGACCAATATTCTTTCTTGTGTAGTGTAACCTTTGATTTTAACGCAGTTTTCATAAATGTGTAACCAATTTTCAATGTTGTACCATACGCCTAACCGTTTGTTGTTTCGGGGAATTATTTAAGGGACTTATACTTTCTTGTATATTGACGCAATTATTTCATAACCATACACTCTTTTTCGGTTTCAATTTTAACGCAGTTTTCGTATACCACCTAACCTAGAGACCAATATTCTTCTTTTGTAGTGTAACCTTTGATTGTAACGCAGTTTTCATAAATGTGTAACCAATTTTCAATGTTGTACCATACGCCTAACCGATTGTTGTGTTTCGGGGAATTATTTAAGGGACTTATACTTTCTTGTATATTGACGCAATTATTTCATAACCATACACTCTTTTTCGCTTTCAATTTTAACGCAGTTTTCGTATACCACCTAACCTAGAGACCAATATTCTTTCTTGTGTGTAACCTTTGATTTAACGCAGTTTTATAATGTGTAACAATTTCAATGTGTACCATACGCCTAACCGTTTGTTGTGTTTCGGGGAATTATTTAAGGGACTTATACTTTCTTCTATATTGACGCAGTTATTTCATAACCATACACTCTTTTTCGTTTCAATTTTAACGCAGTTTTCGTATACCACCTAACCTAGAGACCAATATTCTTTCTTTGTAGTGTAACCTTTGATTGTAACGCAGTTTTCATAAATGTGTAACCAATTTTCAATGTTGTACCATACGCCTAACCGTTTGTTGTGTTTCGGGGAATTATTTAAGGGACTTATACTTTCTTGTATATTGACGCAATTATTTCATAACCATACACTCTTTTTCGGTTTCAATTTTAACGCAGTTTTCGTATACCACCTAACCTAGAGACCAATATTCTTTCTTTTGTAGTGTAACCTTTGATTGTAACGCAGTTTTCATAAATGTGTAACCAATTTTCAATGCTGTACCATACGCCTAACCGTTTGTTGTGTTTCGGGGAATTATTTAAGGGACTTATACTTTCTTCTATATTGACGCAGTTATTTCATAACCATACACTCTTTTTCGCTTTCAATTTTAACGCAGTTTTCGTATACCACCTAACCTAGAGACCAATATTCTTTCTTTGTAGTGTAACCTTGATTTAACGCAGTTTTCATAAATGTGTAACCAATTTCAATGTGTACCATACGCCTAACCGTTTGTTGTGTTTCGGGGAATTATTTAAGGGACTTATACTTTCTTGTATATTGACGCAATTATTTCATAACCATACACTCTTTTTCGCTTTCAATTTTAACGCAGTTTTCGTATACCACCTAACCTAGAGACCAATATTCTTTCTTTGTAGTGTAACCTTTGATTGTAACGCAGTTTTCATAAATGTGTAACCAATTTTCAATGCTGTACCATACGCCTAACCGTTTGTTGTGTTTCGGGGAATTATTTAAGGGACTTATACTTTCTTGTATATTGACGCAATTATTTCATAACCATACACTCTTTTTCGGTTTCAATTTTAACGCAGTTTTCGTATACCACCTAACCTAGAGACCAATATTCTTCTTTTGTAGTGTAACCTTTGATTTTAACGCAGTTTTCATAAATGTGTAACCAATTTTCAATGTTGTACCATACGCCTAACCGTTTGTTGTGTTTCGGGGAATTATTTAAGGGACTTATACTTTCTTCTATATTGACGCAGTTATTTCATAACCATACACTCTTTTTCGGTTTCAATTTTAACGCAGTTTTCGTATACCACCTAACCTAGAGACCAATATTCTTTCTTTGTAGTGTAACCTTTGATTTTAACGCAGTTTTCATAAATGTGTAACCAATTTTCAATGCTGTACCATACGCCTAACCGTTTGTTGTGTTTCGGGGAATTATTTAAGGGACTTATACTTTCTTGTATATTGACGCAATTATTTCATAACCATACACTCTTTTTCGGTTTCAATTTTAACGCAGTTTTCGTATACCACCTAACCTAGAGACCAATATTCTTTCTTTTGTAGTGTAACCTTTGATTGTAACGCAGTTTTCATAAATGTGTAACCAATTTTCAATGTTGTACCATACGCCTAACCGTTTGTTGTGTTTCGGGGAATTATTTAAGGGACTTATACTTTCTTCTATATGACGCAGTTATTTCATAACCATACACTCTTTTTCGGTTTCAATTTTAACGCAGTTTTCGTATACCACCTAACCTAGAGACCATATTCTTTCTTTGTAGTGTAACCTTTGATTTTAACGCAGTTTTAGAAATGTGTAACCAATTTTCAATGTTGTACCATACGCCTAACCGATTGTTGTGTTTCGGGGAACTATTTAAGGGACTTATACTTTCTTGTATATTGACGCAATTATTTCATAACCATACACTCTTTTTCTCTTTCAATTTTAACGCAGTTTTCGTATACCACCTAACCTAGAGACCAATATTCTTTCTTTGTGTAACTTGATTGTAACGCAGTTTTATATGGTAACCATTTCATGTGTACCATACGCCTAACCGTTTGTTGTGTTTCGGGGAATTATTTAAGGGACTTATACTTTCTTGTATATTGACGCAGTTATTTCATAACCATACACTCTTTTTCGGTTTCAATTTTAACGCAGTTTTCGTATACCACCTAACCTAGAGACCAATATTCTTTCTTTTGTAGTGTAACCTTTGATTGTAACGCAGTTTTCATAAATGTGTAACCAATTTTCAATGTTGTACCATACGCCTAACCGATTGTTGTGTTTCGGGGAATTATTTAAGGGACTTATACTTTCTTCTATATTGACGCAGTTATTTCATAACCATACACTCTTTTTCGGTTTCAATTTTAACGCAGTTTTCGTATACCACCTAACCTAGAGACCAATATTCTTTCTTTTGTAGTGTAACCTTTGATTGTAACGCAGTTTTCATAAATGTGTAACCAATTTTCAATGCTGTACCATACGCCTAACCGTTTGTTGTGTTTCGGGGAATTATTTAAGGGACTTATACTTTCTTCTATATTGACGCAGTTATTTCATAACCATACACTCTTTTTCGCTTTCAATTTTAACGCAGTTTTCGTATACCACCTAACCTAGAGACCATTATTCTTACTTTCATAGTGTAACCTTTGATTTTAACGCAGTTTTCATAAATGTGTAACCAATTTTCAATGATGTACCATACGCCTAACCGTTTGTTGTGTTTCGGGGAATTATTTAAGGGACTTATACTTTCTTGTATATTGACGCAGTTATTTCATAACCATACACTCTTTTTCGCTTTCAATTTTAACGCAGTTTTCGTATACCACCTAACCTAGAGACCATATTCTTTCTTCGTAGTGTAACCTTTGATTGTAACGCAGTTTTCATAAATGTGTAACCAATTTTCAATGATGTACCATACGCCTAACCGATTGTTGTGTTTCGGGGAATTATTTAAGGGACTTATACTTTCTTCTATATTGACGCAGTTATTTCATAACCATACACTCTTTTTCGCTTTCAATTTTAACGCAGTTTTCGTATACCACCTAACCTAGAGACCATATTCTTCTTTGTAGTGTAACCTTTGATTTTAACGCAGTTTTCATAAATGTGTAACCAATTTTCAATGTTGTACCATACGCCTAACCGTTTGTTGTGTTTCGGGGAATTATTTAAGGGACTTATACTTTCTTGTATATTGACGCAATTATTTCATAACCATACACTCTTTTTCGCTTTCAATTTTAACGCAGTTTTCGTATACCACCTAACCTAGAGACCAATATTCTTCTTTGTAGTGTAACCTTTGATTGTAACGCAGTTTTCATAAATGTGTAACCAATTTTCAATGTTGTACCATACGCCTAACCGTTTGTTGTGTTTCGGGGAATTATTTAAGGGACTTATACTTTCTTGTATATTGACGCAATTATTTCATAACCATACACTCTTTTTCTCTTTCAATTTTAACGCAGTTTTCGTATACCACCTAACCTAGAGACCATATTCTTACTTTCTAGTGTAACCTTTGATTGTAACGCAGTTTTATAATGTGTAACCAATTTCATGTTGTACCATACGCCTAACCGTTTGTTGTGTTTCGGGGAATTATTTAAGGGACTTATACTTTCTTGTATATTGACGCAGTTATTTCATAACCATACACTCTTTCTCGGTTTCAATTTTAACGCAGTTTTCGTATACCACCTAACCTAGAGACCATATTCTTTCTTTGTAGTGTAACCTTTGATTTTAACGCAGTTTTCATAAATGTGTAACCAATTTCAATGTTGTACCATACGCCTAACCGTTTGTTGTGTTTCGGGGAATTATTTAAGGGACTTATACTTTCTTGTATATTGACGCAGTTATTTCATAACCATACACTCTTTTTCGCTTTCAATTTTAACGCAGTTTTCGTATACCACCTAACCTAGAGACCAATATTCTTTCTTTCGTAGTGTAACCTTGATTGTAACGCAGTTTTCATAAATGTGTAACCAATTTTCAATGATGTACCATACGCCTAACCGTTGTTGTGTTTCGGGGAATTATTTAAGGGACTTATACTTTCTTGTATATTGACGCAGTTATTTCATAACCATACACTCTTTTTCTCTTTCAATTTTAACGCAGTTTTCGTATACCACCTAACCTAGAGACCAATATTCTTCTTTCTAGTGTACCTTTGATTGTAACGCAGTTTTCATAATGTGTAACCATTTTCAATGTGTCCATACGCCTAACCGTTGTTGTGTTTCGGGGAATTATTTAAGGGACTTATACTTTCTTCCATATTGACGCAGTTATTTCATAACCATACACTCTTTTTCGGTTTCAATTTTAACGCAGTTTTCGTATACCACCTAACCTAGAGACCATTATTCTTACTTTCATAGTGTAACCTTTGATTGTAACGCAGTTTTATAAATGTGTAACCAATTTTCAATGTTGTACCATACGCCTAACCGTTTGTTGTGTTTCGGGGAATTATTTAAGGGACTTATACTTTCTTGTATATTGACGCAATTGTTTCATAACCCTACACTCTTTTTCGGTTTCAATTTTAACGCAGTTTTCGTATACCACCTAACCTAGAGACCAATATTCTTTCTTTTGTAGTGTAACCTTTGATTGTAACGCAGTTTTCATAAATGTGTAACCAATTTTCAATGTTGTACCATACGCCTAACCGTTTGTTGTGTTTCGGGGAATTATTTAAGGGACTTATACTTTCTTGTATATTGACGCAATTATTTCATAACCATACACTCTTTTTCGCTTTCAATTTTAACGCAGTTTTCGTATACCACCTAACCTAGAGACCATTATTCTTACTTTCATAGTGTAACCTTTGATTGTAACGCAGTTTTCATAAATGTGTAACCAATTTTCAATGTTGTACCATACGCCTAACCGTTGTTTGTTTCGGGGAATTATTTAAGGGACTTATACTTTCTTGTATATTGACGCAATTATTTCATAACCATACACTCTTTTTCGCTTTCAATTTTAACGCAGTTTTCGTATACCACCTAACCTAGAGACCATATTCTTACTTTCATAGTGTAACCTTTGATTGTAACGCAGTTTTCATAAATGTGTAACCAATTTTCAATGTTGTACCATACGCCTAACCGTTTGTTGTGTTTCGGGGAATTATTTAAGGGACTTATACTTTCTTGTATATTGACGCAATTATTTCATAACCATACACTCTTTTTCGCTTTCAATTTTAACGCAGTTTTCGTATACCACCTAACCTAGAGACCATTATTCTTACTTTCATAGTGTAACCTTTGATTTTAACGCAGTTTCATAAATGTGTAACCAATTTTCAATGTTGTACCATACGCCTAACCGTTTGTTGTGTTTCGGGGAATTATTTAAGGGACTTATACTTTCTTGTATATTGACGCAATTATTTCATAACCATACACTCTTTTTCGCTTTCAATTTTAACGCAGTTTTCGTATACCACCTAACCTAGAGACCATTATTCTTACTTTCATAGTGTAACCTTTGATTTTAACGCAGTTTTCATAAATGTGTAACCAATTTTCAATGTTGTACCATACGCCTAACCGTTTGTTGTGTTTCGGGGAACTATTTAAGGGACTTATACTTTCTTCTATATTGACGCAATTATTTCATAACCATACACTCTTTTTCGCTTTCAATTTAAATGCAGTTTTCGTATACCACCTAACCTAGAGACCAATATTCTTTCTTTTGTAGTGTAACCTTTGATTGTAACGCAGTTTTCATAAATGTGTAACCAATTTTCAATGTTGTACCATACGCCTAACCGTTTGTTGTGTTTCGGGGAATTATTTAAGGGACTTATACTTTCTTGTATATTGACGCAATTATTTCATAACCATACACTCTTTTTCGGTTTCAATTTTAACGCAGTTTTCGTATACCACCTAACCTAGAGACCATTATTCTCACTTCATAGTGTAACCTTTGATTGTAACGCAGTTTTATAATGTGTAACCAATTTCAATGTTGTCCATACGCCTAACCGTTTGTTGTGTTTCGGGGAATTATTTAAGGGACTTATACTTTCTTCTATATTGACGCAGTTATTTCATAACCATACACTCTTTTTCGCTTTCAATTTTAACGCAGTTTTCGTATACCACCTAACCTATAGACAATTATTCTTACTTTCATAGTGTAACCTTTGATTGTAACGCAGTTTTCATAAATGTGTAACCAATTTTCAATGCTGTACCATACGCCTAACCGTTTGTTGTGTTTCGGGGAATTATTTAAGGGACTTATACTTTCTTGTATATTGACGCAGTTATTTCATAACCATACACTCTTTTTCGCTTTCAATTTAACGCAGTTTTCGTATACCACCTAACCTAGAGACCATTATTCTTACTTTTGTAGTGTAACCTTTGATTGTAACGCAGTTTTTATAAATGTGTAACCAATTTTCAATGTTGTTCCATACGCCTATTCGTTTGTTGTGTTTCGGGGAATTATTTAAGGGACTTATACTTTCTTGTATATTGACGCAATTATTTCATAGCCATACACTCTTTTTCGGTTTAAATTTTAACGCAGTTTTCGTATACCACCTAACCTAGAGACCATTATTCTCACTTCATAGTGTAACCTTCAATTTTAACGCAGTTTTCATAAATGTGTAAACAATTTTTAGTGTTGTGCCATACGCTTAACCGTTTATGGTGCTTTTAACTTTATATGCAAATTTATTCTAGAATTAAAACAATGACTTTAAAAACATTTGTATTGAAAATCGGGCCAGTGATGACAATGTTATGGATTTCGAAAGATTTGACCAAAGTCGATTTTTTGGCATAAAATCTTAACATTTGTTTTGACTAAAATATCTTTTCTGACTTTGTATGCAGTTTTATTCAAGAGGTCAAACCATGTATTTTGAGATATTGGTTTTGAAAATCGGGTCAGTTTTGACGAAGTTATGGAAGTCGAAAGATTTGACCAATGTTGAAGTCGAATTTTGGCATACAATCTTAACATTCGTTTTGACTAAAAATATCTTTTCTAACTTTGTATGCAGTTTTATTCAAGAAGTCAAACCATGTATTTTGAGATATTGGTTTTGAAAATCGGGTCAGTTTTGACGAAGTTAAGTCGAAAGATTTGACCAATGCCGAAGTCCATTTTTTGGCATAAAATATAACATGCATTTTGATTAACCTCAGAATATATAATTTCGTCCATATTGACTTAATGGTTTTATAACCACTTACTGTGTTTTTATACTATCGGATTTTCTTTATATCATATCATACTACTTTATCATACTTTCTGCTATATTTGAATCATACGTCTGATCGTTTACGGTGTAGAGAGGGTATTAATATTTATTAAATCTCATATTTTATTGCAGTTGAATTAAAATTATCTGGTGAGTTTCAGGGTTCAGGGATTTATATGATTTTACTTATTGACGCAGTTATTTATTACTTTCTCATTCGTTGTATTAAAATTATCGATGTCTTCATTACCACTTATTGTAGAATTGTGTCAAAAGGAGGAAGATTGTTGAGTCGAGAGTATAGTTGTGAAGTTGAGATTTAAATTTCGTAACTGTGATTCTTAGAGGTTGTCTTTTGAATTATATTTGTCGATCATATTTGTGTTGTATTTCTTTTGATTTTGGTTGCATAGAGTAAATTGTATGTTCAGAAGATGAGCTCGCAAGAAATTGATTTCTTCTGAAAGTAGTATTTTAATCATTCTATTTTTGATGTTTTATAGCTCGTGATTTAAGTTAGTTATTGATTTTATTCCATGTTGCTCCATTTTTTACATATTTGCTTCGCAAAGCTTTTTATAACTTTATGAAACTGATCTATGTTGGATAAATTACATATTCCTTAATATTTGATTTTAAAAGATCAGTATAATTTCCTGAGTGATGTTTAGGTCGATTTATGTTTATTAGTTCCGTTTTTTCTTAGTTTTAAAGAACTTAAAACAAAGTTGAAAATTGGAATGTGTTTCGAATTAATTGTGTAGATTTCAGAATATTTATATCTCTTATTTTGATGTTTGAATCGGTATATAAAGGAGAAAAATGTGTCATATTTATAATCGTTGCTCAACATAGGATCGATGTTCCTTAGGTTATAAGACCTCTTTTACTATGAATTGTAAACGCCAGGTAAAGAAATAAGTATAAATTGATGTTGGGAAATTTGTTTATGGGTCAGTTTTAAAAATTGTTGCATTTATATACGTATACCTTATTTTTAACCTTTATGTTTCAAGAGAGGAACTTTTATACTTAGTTCTATTGGTTATTGAGATCAGTGGCCCTTCCTCCATTTGTACGCACTAAATGTTGACTGAAATTTTTATAGAATTTTAGCTTAAAATAAAAATATAGCGAACAATTGTTTCGAAATTTATTGGAACCATAGATTTGTTTTATTCTTTTTTGTTTGTAGCTTCTTTTCTTTTCTCACGGTGAGCTAATTATTT
This sequence comes from Scaptomyza flava, assembly GCA_030179655.1. Taxonomy (NCBI): domain Eukaryota; kingdom Metazoa; phylum Arthropoda; class Insecta; order Diptera; family Drosophilidae; genus Scaptomyza; species Scaptomyza flava. Next base: position 8,387,555 of record JARNME010000012.1, read on the forward strand.
TTTCTCATTTTCTATTACTGTTTCTTAGTATATACAAGTTTTCTTATATCTTGAATGCGTGCATAAACAAAAAAATTATTTAAACAGTTTCTGGTAGTAAAGAGCTTTAGAATCACACACAACTGTGTACTTTCCATATGTTTATGTTAACATCAAAAAGAATACGTATCAAGATAAAAAGATTATATATTTAATGCTGTGCGATGTATAAAGAACTAGCAATCGGCTCGTTCAGTTGCTAATCCAGATACGATTATCGATCGATCGATGTCAGTACTGTGAGATATTTCTGTTTCTGATCGTTATTAATATCGGTTCGATGATGATAGGTTAACACAACGGAAGGCCGTATAGAGAGTATGTAATTGGGCGCCTTTTTAAACAAGTCTTAGTAGAGCAGAGAAGTCGATACAGGTTCCTATAATTCATTCCAGGATCAATTATTCAGATAAAAACGATGTTTAGTACCCCTGTGTTGGCCGCGACACAGTCGCAGATCAGTTAAAACTCGTCTAATCGGGCCAAAAGCATTTAATAGCTATTGTAATTGCCCATTTCACCCGCAAGGGACTCGAGTTCAACATCGATCGATTTGCGTATCAACTTTTCACGCCCAACTATAAAGTTTAGAGAAAGAAATACATATTGCTTGGTTAACTTTTAAAAAGAATGATCAAAATGGCATAAATAAATGAAATACATTAGATTAACAAACTAGTTATTAAGAGTAAATAGCAGTATAAGTTGCTAATATAAGCGACAGATGCACAAAACGTTTACGTAGTGGAATTTTCCAGAAATACTTCGTGTAAAAGAGAGATGGAAACACTCAAAGGCTGGGTCGAATTCGCTGCGCAGCTGCTGAAGCATAACGGCAGCTGTCATAAGAGCAAGTGAGATAGAATGTATGTCTTTACGAGAAGTACAATTTACATGCAAATGCAATGTACGCTACATTTAGAAAAGGCCAGCTACTCTTCTGTTAGGTGTGTATACTATCAGAAAGAGAAAAGTCGAGAAGACCTTAAGAAGACCAAAATAGCTGTGACACATTGCATTTTGCAATGGGATGAAAATTTTTCCCACACAGCATCTGTAGTTGAGATGTTATGTAATGCAGAACAATATATTACACAACATTAGTAAATTCAAATTAGTACAAAACGTTTACTTGTTAAAGCAAGAGACAAAAAAAAAAAAAAAACGTTGACGTCACGTTTGAAAACGTTTTGAGTATGAGTCATTCGACGGGTACTAAAACTACGCCTTAAATTCGTATAATTCTTTGCTTACGTATAGAAGCACAGCACAAGCCTGACTTGCTATGCAACCTCCTTAAATCCTGGACCTTTGACACTTTGGCTATCGTTGCCTGCCCTTTAGCCTGGCAATAAAAACGCTTGGCCCTGGAATCTGGCATCTGAATCAGGTACAGTTTTCAGCCTGCCTAAGTGGTCAACTTGGGTCAATGATGAAAAAACTGGTTTTTCGCCATTTCCTCATTTGTGAAATTTGCCTGACGTGCCCACGTTGATGACGACGTTAACGACGACAAAGTAATTTCTTTTTTTTGTTCAAAGCGCAAAAGCTTGAAATGCTAGCAATTATTTTAGCCTTCGTTCCATGTTGTAACTTCGCAGCCTCGACTTTCCAACAGATACTTTACACTTTTTCATAGCTTTAATGCAATTAGTGCAATATATATCTAAAATTTATGTGTATACTGCAGCACTTAGATCTGGAACAATTTAGTATATATAATCTTTTTTCAACTTGACTTTGGATTTCACAGTAGAACTTCACTTGAACACTTATTTTTTGCTAATGAATGCATTGCGAGCTGTCAGCTCTATTTATACTCTGGCGACGATGCCATTTGAGAAGGCCATTTGTCTCCCTTATTTCCAATGGAAGTATCTCGAATGTGAGAGCGAGTAAGCTGCTGTGTTGAACATGCGTGATGCGTTGCTTTGTATACGTTTACTGAGCTATAATGCCTTTGTCATGGAAGATGGAACGTTCTAGAAATACACCCCTAAATATTGATTAAACATTTTTTATCATCGTTAATTAAGGGCAACATTTGGGCTTACATTTGGTATTTGTAGGTATAATAAAATAATGTGTATCGTTTCGTAACTTTGCTAGGTAAATTGAATAGACAATGTGGCATCTGTGGGCTAAAGTGTATGCTTGTGTCGGCCAAATTAACATTTTTTATTTTCTTGCTCGCATTTTGCACGTTAGTGCTGCCACATCGCTATTGTGCGAGAGTGATAGATATTGCTGCGTTGGCTCACAGGCCTGCCAGATGTGTGTAACTAGAAGTTTTTACAAAATTTCGGCGTGTTGCTTGTGTTCTGTTATACTGTTATACGCTTAGCAATGTTATTTACCAAGCCGCATATTGAACTTAATCTCTACAGATTATTTCAAAAACAAACATTCAAGCAAATAAACCAAGTTGTAAATATAAAAACTTAAATATCTAAAACTATAAACGTAGCTCAGAAAATATTAATTTTATAGCTAACGAAATATGCAAAACATGCGTTATAATATTTTTTTATATATTTATTTTATTATTTGCAAGATACGTTTGTTATGTTATCGTTATTTTTGGAGGTACGAAAATTGTACACTGAAGAATTTCAATTTTTGCGCAGTGTCGAAATCACCATCGTACTGTTTGTGTGTGTTGAACCACGCACAAGGTTTTTGAACTTTTGGGTGGCACAGCAGGAAAGCCAGCTGTTTTGACAACGCGCGCGCATCCTGTGCTCAATGCATCCAGCGGGGTGAGTATACACGAGTTAACTCACTCACTCGCTCACTCTCTCTTATTGAGTGAATGGATTTGGAGAGCGCTAAATATGAATGCTAACGAGCTCAGCGATAACCTAAACTAAATACTGAAAACTGAAAACTTACCAAACTGCCATTAAACTTTGAACAAAATGTTTGCTAAAAACAATTGAGGTTAAGCCGGACGTTAAATTTGGGTGTTATCGTCCCAAATTGCGGACCCATCTTACCCAGTCCATCCCAAACTAAATTGCTCCCAAAGCAATGTCCAAAACGGAAAGGCACCAGAGACTTAAGCCCTGGAGTTTATTGAAGGAAACGCAACAATAACAGTATGGAAGTCATCAAAGAAACGCACAAACTTGCGCCAATTGCCAACACAAACAATAACAAACAAACAAATAAAAAATGAAATGGGAACACTAACAGTAAGAGTAGCAATAATAATGGGACAACTCTGGCGGAAATTGCGTATACGCTGTGGGCGCCCGTGTGTATCCGACAATGATGATAGGACAAGAGCAAATGCTTGTTGCTTTTGTTTTCGTTTCCTGCGGCACCACATACAACACACAACAAAAGAAAAGAAAGAGAAACTATAGAAAAAAAGGGGGGAAACAGTTAAATGGCATAATAAACGTATTTACCTAAGAACGAGACTTGAACATCAACATGCTTGATTGTGGCACAAAATGTGACCCAAGGGAGGAGCAAGGGGTATTGCTGCTGAGCCTGGTTAAGTAAAGTGTTTACTTTGAAGCACATCAGTCGCAGCAGTGGCAGCTTCTATCAGGGTCTGGCCACAATGTTCCCTGACATTTTGTTAAATTCAACCTTGTATATTGCCAAATGTGGACCTTCAATTTTTTGAGCCTACAATGTTGATGCCTGTGTGAAAATGTATAGTATATGTATATAAAAAAATCGTAGCGATAAAAAATAAGCCAGCAACAACAAATGTTTGTAGCATAACTCTATCAATGCATTTGAGGGCCGTTTGTTTTCAGTTCAGGCACAAGCCATTCCCAATTTGCTCAATGTACACAGGCGGCAAGGACGAGTGAATCCGAACAACCCGACAAACCCACCCACTCAACCCCACTCGCGTAGCGCGTTTGAGCGGATACGAAGTCTAAGTGCTGGCAGCTGACAGCGGGCGCGGTTTGGCAACAAGGACCTACATTCAGTCGTTTTCTGTGCTCGTCGCAGTCAACTTCGTTGGTTCATTCGGCTCTATGTGTGTGTGTCGTATACCTCAAAAGCGAGCTGGCCGTGCAGCATTTGCAGCAGTGCTACTTTAGACACGCAACCGTTCACAGCTCGCGGTCTCTAATGAAAATTGTTTGCCATGGCTTGGCAATACGGAAACGACAGCGCGTAGTGTCAACATTTGTGTTTGTGTAGGTTTATGTTGCAGTGTGTATGTGTGTGTGTGTGTGTGTGGAAGTTGTGTGAAGTTGCAGTTTTGAGTTAGTTTGATGTTTAACACTTTTAACCTAAATGTAGCAAAGAAAATTAATTAGCTTATCTTGGCCTCATTGGCCTGTAAGCAATTTGTTCGACTTTTATGGTTATTTTTATTATTGTTGTACGAACCCAATGGACCATTGAATGTGCGGTCAAGCAGGATGCCACTCACAGCATGTAAGCACAATTAAATTCAGAAGCACTTTTACGCTTCAATTTCTCTCAGCTTTTTTAAGCTGCTTCCCATTCGGGCAACCATTTAAAACAATTTGCTGTTAATGGGTCTATTGTCGTCTGTTTGTCTGCCAGTTTGTTTGGCCAACAAACACACCCCTCCAATAAGAAATGACAAAATAATAACATTCTTTTCAAAAACAATTGGTTGTTTGCGATTTCTTGTCACTTCATCATCAAAGTGATTTTCGTGCGTTTGGCAATTTGTGCCTGGTGGAATTTTTTTGATTAGTCGATTTGTCGTACTTCGTACTTGTGGCACGCCTCTTTTGAGGTCAAAGTGCAGCAAGAAAAAGCAACGCGCTAAAGAATAATGGCAATTCAATTAGTTGACAACAGATGTCGCGCTGCGCATGTGTGAATGTTTGGCCATGTCCCTGTCCTTCGAGCCAGCTACAGCAGCATTGCAACCTCTGCCTCTTCATCTGCCTTATGTTTTTGGGCGCGAGCGTTCAATGCTAAAGCGGCATGTTGTTGCTGTTGCTGTTGCTGTCCATGCCTTGTCCAGAGAGCACCCAACATTTGGCCTTATCTAAAATATGCACACCGAGTCCTTGGTGCCTCGCAGAGTTTTCGTAATGCCATCCCAAGGCAACCGTCAGCGACGACTAACCGAACAAAACCAGCGAACAGCCGACAACAACAATTATAGCAACAACTACATACTTATATATCAGATATATGTATATGTATATACACATGTATGCAAGCAGTTACAATTATTTTGCGAACTGCATATCAACCTTGGGAAGCGCTCAAATTGCCAGTGTTGTGCAACAACAAACTAAACCGAACACAAACAGAAACACACACACACACACACACGCATACATAGTTTGAAAAACATTGTTGTGAACACAATTTAATTGAATGTTGCCTAATTCGCCACAGCCACGAAAATATCTACATATCCTCGAAAACTCCAACTCCAAACAACAACTCCGAAAAACGCAAAACCAAATAAAAAACAAATTAAGTACCAAATATTTTTAAATGTCAGCTCATAAAATGCCTAGTGACGCCAATTTTATAGACTTTTTCTAAAAAAAAAAAATAATAACCGACACCCAATACAAGCGAAAGTAGCATACAAATTTCCCAGACACAAATCGCGGCGCCATAAAAAGAAAAAAAAAACTGCCAGATTTCTGGCCGAAATTAATGATGGCAGCCAATGGCAGAATTCGTAAGCGTAAGCATCGAAATCATACATCTGCCGACAACATGGCGACGACAACGTCAACAGCAGCAGCAGCAGCAGGAATAAGAGATACAATACCAACAGCAGATCCTGATGAACCCTGGCCAATGTCGGAGCAAAGCGATTTAGCAGAGGAAGCGGAACAGCAGCAGCACCAAGCAAATAGTGTTAATAATTTCACGCATAATTTCATCGATTTGCAGAAATTCTTGAATTTTAAGGACAGCAGCAACTTTTCGAGCACATCGAGTGCCATTAAATTGAGTAACGGCCACATTACGGACACACTTTTGGGCACCATTTTGACCACGGCAACAGCGACTGTGGCACCCGCCGCCAGTTCTTTTTTATCAAGTATTGCAGCAACAGCAACGACAACAACAACAACATCAATATCAACATCAGCAACATCTTCCCAGCTAGCTTTAATATCCACACAGCAAGAAATTACAATGGGGCACAATGGTGTTGCTCTAGCGGATGCCACCTCATCCACCTATTATGCCAACTTGCTGAGCATGTCGCCTGCAACGACAAGCCTGATCTCAGCTGTGGCTGCCACCAAATCCTACAACGACAGCATTTTACGCTGGGAACAACTCGATGGCACTGTAGACTTTGGCTTTGATCCTTTATATCGTCATTCGTTGACCATGTCCATTGTCTATTGTGTCGCGTATATTGTTGTGTTCCTGGTCGGTCTCATCGGCAATAGCTTTGTGATTGCTGTCGTTTTGCGTGCTCCACGTATGCGCACCGTTACCAACTATTTCATTGTGAATCTCGCCATTGCTGATATATTGGTGATTGTCTTCTGTCTGCCAGCAACGCTCATTGGAAACATATTCGTCCGTAAGTATTGTAGAGCTTGTACTATAAGGGAACTTTTTCTTTGTACTTACATTACTAAGTATTGTTTATTTAAAAAACATTTTTCAATATACATAATTCTCAAGATTTTTGTATGAAAATTTTTAACATAAGTCACAAACAAATATATTTTAAGTATTTTGAACTTTAACTTCAACTGCTAATGATATCATGCCATTAATAAATGGCGATGATAATCATATAACTTTTGTATCATTATCTTAAGCCTTACCCGCATACTTTTCACATACTTACATTCATACAATTTGTACTGCTTAATAGTGTTTTGCCAGGAGATTTATGTTTAGCTCGTTAGTGCTCGATGTCGATGTTAGGTTCGCGTTTTGTTTTCCATACGCTTTGCACCGTTTTTGTTTGCAACGCATATTAGCTGAATTTATGTTTCGCAATTAATCGACGCTTGGATTAGGCCCGGACAACAACACGTTGGCTTACGCCGCTCACACAATTTGTCGTTGTTGGAGAGAGTATGAAGCATACTGCTAATGGCTACATAAATACTGGTCGGATCATGAGTTTAATGGTGTGCTTGCGAAGAGCTCAGTCCACTTTTTATATTGAGTTTTCTCATGCAATTACCAACAGGCTCTTACAACCTTGTTTATATACTACATAAAGCACAACAGGAAGGAAGTTGCTCCGACAAACGATGAGTTCATCTAAACATATTCGGTTTTTTGCTATCTATCTAAGAACTGCGTCATGTGCCATGTTAAATGTGTACGAAATTTACTACAGTACTTTGTGTAAGTAATGAAAGTACTTACTGAAATAATGGGTTAGTCTGGACACTTTTTTTCGAATAGAAACTCTTTGGGAATAGTCAGAAAAATGAGGTTAAGAACTTTTATGAATGTTGACAAAAAAATTGATTCATTTTTATACGCAAGGAATTTCATTGAACCTTCTAGTTTTCACTACACAAAGGAATAAGCAAATCCTTAATATTTTGATTTTATTTTAAAATTTAAAGCTTATAAAGCTCCTTTGTACAGATATTAGAATTTTAAATTTATGTTCAAGAATCGTCTTTAATAAGTTACCAACATATTTTCTGACATTTCAATTTGGAAAAGATTATTTATTATTTCGTATATGGCAATAATTCATAGCCATTATTCATTTATTTATTTATTTTACGAACACAATTTTGCTGATTTAACAGTCTCCCAATAGAAAGTCAGTGATGCACATAAAGAGTTAAGATTTATGCATGTTCCTTAAGTCTCTTGTTAAGATGTTCTTAAATTTTAAATTACTCATAGCATTTATCTAAAGAGCTTAAAAGTCCTTCATCCCTTCAACAATTAACTGATTTAATTATTTCGATGAAAGCAACTCAAACAACAAACATTTAACTTCTATTTACAAAACAGGCCCTTTTTGTATAAACTTGGCCACTTTGGCTTTTGGCCCCAATAAACAAGGTTACGCATAATTGCGAGGGTTTAATTTTAATAAATTTACATCACCTTGTTAGTATCTGTTTTACCACCTGCCTGTGGTGTGTGTTTTGCTTTCTTTCTTACTGTGTGTGTGTGAACTGTCAACTCGCAATGGGGTAAATCGAATGTCACAGAGCCTGCTTCTGGCCAAAGAAATTGCATGCAAATTCAAAGCGTCGACATAGAAAGAAACAACAAAAACAATAGAAAAATGATGAAAAATCCTTCAGAAATCAAACGCTGATTGCAATGCATGACATGTCAGGGCAGACCAGACCCAATTCTAGACCAACTCAATACCAAAAACTTCTAGCCAAGTTAGCAGCTACCCCAACATGAACAGAGCTGGCCGCGTTTAGGCTCGAAAGGTGGCGCCAACGTTTGCCAATTATATGTTCGCTGTGCCTTAGAAATGTTCAAAACACAAGACATACAACTGCTATAGAGAAGACTTGCTGCTATACAGAATTGCACGAGTGCTTTTGAAAGTGGCGAGCGGGGTGCTCAGGTCGCTGGGGGTTGCGGGTGTTTTTCTTCTATAGTAAACGAAATGAACCGAATGGCAAAAAATAAAACCGAATCAAGCGAACAAGTGAAAAGCTGAATGAGCTGACTGCATTGCGTGTGTGTGTGTGTGTGTGCGTGTGTTGGAGTGTGTGTGTTTATTTGTTGGAGTGGTATATCACTGCGCACTCGCGCTGTCTCTGAAATGGTCCTTCCCACTCTCTGTCTCTCTCTCTCTCTCTACTTTTCTCTGTGTCCCTGCAAATTGTTGCTGTTTTTTGGGGTGGCGTGAAGGATCATCGACACAGAACTGACCTAATTTCACAAATTCAACATAGGCGCAGGGTGCGGCGGTGTTGGCCAGCCCTTTTAGTGGGTCATTGTATGTGTTTGTGTGTGTGTGTGTATGTATGTTGGCTTGGGTTTGGGGTAAGCAATTCAGACCCAGAACGAGACGCAGCTGCATAGGCCCCAGTAAAAACAAGTACTATACAATAATAAATAGCGACAGCCCTTGGGGCTTTTATTATTGAATGCTGGCATTTTGACTTGTGGGCGACAAGCATGTAGTAATTTTTTTTACGTTCAAGTTAACGAAAGTGTCCCAAACGCCTTCTAAGCTTAACTACCTGCAGCTGCGACACAAATGTCGAAACGTTTAACTTAAGTTAAGTTGTGAGTTATTTGCACGTTCGTTGGTCATGTTTAAAGATTGATATGTTATACATATACATGTGCATAGTTACTTGTTTGGTTGGTGTTTTAGTTGCTGTCATTATCTAATCACACACACACACACATACCCAGGCACACACCTTTCTCGAGCCTCAGAAATTGCATTGGAAGGTTGTTTTGCATTCAAGGACCTTTCTCTTTGCGGCTGGATGAGTTGACCTAAATATTTTGCTCGACAACCTAATAGTCAGGGTTATACACACACATTGAAACACTACAGTAGTGTGTGTGTGTGCGTACTTGTTTGATGTGTTTGTGTTTTTACCTGGGCTGGGCCTGACTACTACCACAACAGCGACTTCAGTGCCTTTATTTATGTGTGTGTGTTTGTTTGGAAAACCAATAAAATTCGAAATGAATTGATTTGTTGAGCAACAGCGGGTAACAGCGGGTAACAGCGAACGTTGCTACCTTGAGACAAGGCGTTGTTGCTACATATCCTTAACTGCCTCCCCTTACCTTAGCCAACCTCACATCACCTTACCTACCTTTTCATTGCACGGCGCTTTCTAATTGGATTTTCATGGCATTTTACAGCTCCGATCAACCATTGTTGTTATCAAGGCCCAAAGTGTTATCATTGAGACCCTTGGCTGCATTCGCATATTAAGAAATCGTGTCACGTATTATAGAGCTCACGTTTGCCGGTTTTTATTATTAGGCCGCAATGTGATTTGTGTTACGGAAAAGCAGGAGAAAAATTCAAATCAAATGGAAAAGAGAATACATTATTAAAATTTAAGGTTGTTTCTTGAAAAATCGAAAATCAGCATTTCAAACATTTTTAAAAAGGTTTTTTGAATACTCTACATAAGAAAGAACATTTTTTAATCATATACAAATAAACAAAGTTTACAAATTATTTCGCCTTTAATTAGTTTTTAGGAATAGAATATTGTGCTGCATTTTAAGATCTGATCAGAATAGATTCTGACCTATTTTGTACTTTACTTTTCGTTTAAAGTAACATGGCAAACATCATGGGTTTAGTTTTATTGCGGACATACCAGCTGCTGCTGCTGCTGCTGCTATTATTTCTGATAAAGTCATTTTTCTTTACTTGACATTTACCGATGGTATTTTAATTTAGATGCTACGTGCCACATGCAGCACTTGACTTCAAGCTGCTTACTGCTTACATAGCACCTAAAGGACCTAGACTCGAAACGCGCCTCATTGTTTTGTGTTGCGGCTGTGTTGCTCAATTCAATTTAGCAGCTAACCACGAATCAAGGATGTGTACGTGACGCAGCAGCAGATTAGATAAACAAACCAGTAACACATTTACCAAATGATTTACACCCTAACTAATATCCATAGCTATTTCACGCCCATTTCAATCGAACCCTCATCCAGAAAAGCAGCGACAGCGTCAACCTCAGATTTGTTCCATCCGATTATTTCATTATCTCAATGGCCTTACTTCGTGGTTTCGCCATAAGACCAGATGCTTTTGTTGCGTAAGAAACCCAATCCAACCGCAAGAAATCGCAAACAATGCAAAATCCAAAACCCATCAACGTCGCCTACAAGGCAAGGAAAAGTTGGCAAGAAGTTTACCGTTTCTTCAAATATATGCAAAAACTTGCGATAGTTATGATGCCGACAATGAAATACACTTATATCTTAATAAAAATGTTTGAATAAATATTATTCAAAGGTAGAGAGAGACAAGTTTGCAATCATGTTGGGGGAGCTACTTTCAAAGCGTAGAAGTTAGGTTATATTATTTTTATTTGCTTTTTATTATGTTTTTTAATGACACTTTTAGTACAGAAATTAATATCCAGTGCTTAAAAGCAACAAATATTTTAACAAACTAAAAATACGTAAAGTAAGACTATACAGAATGGCAAAGAGAAAATGAAAAGGATTCAGCGTAGCTCTTTGACATTTTATAGCAAGGTTGAAGGGCATTAAAAGTGAAGGCCGAGTTGATAAGCGGAAAATGTCGATTGAAATAATCTGCAATATGCCATCAATATTGCGCACAAGTTAATTCGAATAGATTTCAAACTTAAAGTCACAAGGCTAGACAACTGTTTGCTTCGTTTTTCGAGCTCATATTTCAACAAGTGAGCGGCGTTATCAACTCAAACTCAACTGAGGCAGTGACAAACTTTTTTGTCAAGAAAGTTTCACAACTGATAGAAAAAGTAGAATTTTGTTTTTGGGCAACGATATGTCAAACTCGAGGGCATCAAATGAGAAATAAGAAAATAGCTTTATATTAATAGCTTCGGATATAACTTGTAATTTATTCGATCTCAGACTGTTGCACTTTAAGCTTAAAAAAAAAAACATACACAAAATCTATTTTAGCTTTGTCCACATGTGAATTTTTATGCCCAGCGAGTGTGTTGCCCCAAAAGAAAAGTTCAGTTTCGTTCGTTCGTTCATTCGTTTGCACAAAGCACAAATAATAACAATAATAATAATAATATGTATTCATATTTTTATGTGCAATATCATATTAAATTTTGTTTTTATTGGTCAACGGTGCGTACATACTATATATGCATAATAAAAAGCGGCAGCCCAAATCGAGATTAGGCAGACGAACTAGACAGGAAATTAGCCAAAGGACCATAAATACACAGGATGCCTCTCTGACCCTCATCTCATTGGTTTATTGCGTTTTTCTATAAAAGTCGTTTTTTCGTGCATTGAACTCGACTTTTGAAGCGATGTAAATGATGTGTTTTGTCGTTTGCCGCTTGTTGTTGATTATTAGTACCTTTTAATTGCCATTCGATCAAATTCTGTTTGCACTGTCATCAACCTTGATGACGCCGACATGTTTGCCACAGGGCCATATTTCTTGGGGCATGCCCCCGACCTGCACCCCAGCACACCACTTAAGGTTTTTATGTATTTTTGAGCCTTTTGTGTCTGACTAAGTTATTTTCTGTTAGCATAGAATTCATAACGCAACCAGCCAATGACTGGGAATCTCTACACTAAAAGAAAAACAACAAATCATTTTCAATTCAAAAGCATATGAAAGAATTTAGTCAAGCTTTAGTTGTTTCGTTTCAATTCTGAATACATTTTATTAATTCAACCTTTTCTGACTTTTAATAACTTTTTGTTTTACATAATGAAGGCAAACAAAGAAGTAGGCAACAATGTTTGTTAAAACTTATAATCCTTAAGTTCATTAAGTTTTTCTTTACCAAAACTAAAGAACAAACGATCTAAATTCGATGCTCTTTGCCGAAACTAAAAAAAGCTTATAAGAGTTAAAGAACCTTTTTTCAGTAAACTTAATCGAACTATAAGCTCTTTGATTTTCTCAATGTTGGTCTAAGCATGTGTGCACAATATAGACAGCAACTCATTTTTTCCATCTTCCATCAAATAGCATAAAGGGGAATACAAATTAACTTCGGGCAAGCTGCTGGCTGGCAAACAATATTGGCACACCATGCACCACTTGCCACAATGGCTTCTGTTGGCTGGTTCTTGTGGCTGTTCTGGCAATTTGAGACTTGTCACCAAATTATGAATGATATGCAGCACATAAATCTCAGTCAGCAAACAACGACGTGAACGTGGAAAAAGCAAAAAAAAATAATAAGAGCAACAAAAAAGCATTGAACGTTAACTAGAACCACAAACAGGACAACAACGGCAATAAGGACGACAACGACTAGTCCAACAGACAAGTCTAGTCATAGACCAAAGACATGACCGAAAGTTACTCAGCATAATTTTTGCATTGTTTATGCACTATTATTATCTCTCTACCCCTTCCATTTTTATTTTTTAGCTTGGATGCTTGGCTGGCTGATGTGCAAGTTCGTGCCGTATATACAGGGTGTATCGGTGGCAGCATCGGTTTACAGCTTAATTGCCGTCTCCCTAGACAGGTAAGTGCATAGAAAATGAGTAAAATACTTTCAACTATTTACGTGGCTATGAACTTTTATTGTGGAATCGGATACAGGATTGGGTTGGGTTGGGTCGGGATAGGAAAAGGGACAAGGGATAAGGGAAAGGGTGCGGTAGGGTTTAGAGGTGTCAGTTTGCCATCACTAATGATGCACAACAAGAGCGGGAGCAGCATGATGCACGGGGACCAATGGCACAATCGGTTTCACAGCATGCACTGAGTGTACAGCCACCACAGGCTTGGCGATGATTGGATGAACGACCTTCACTACCGGTGCCGGATGATGCACCACATGGCTGTTAAAGAGTTTAAATACAAACACCCACGCAATTAATGCAATTCACTTAAAAGACTGTCAGACCACTTACGAGTGCACCGAGTGGGCGCTGTGATGAATGATGGGTGTATGAACCACAGGATGGGCAACAACAGGTGCATGATGCACCACAGGAACAGCTACAACGCCGGGACGAGCATAGACCTGAGCAGCAGCAAAGGCAACGAGCACAAACAGCTAGAAGAAATTAAACATTTTAATATTGTCTGGAGCAGTAATTCGATTTCACTTCGATATGGTATATACTCACAACTTTGAACATTTTGTGGGTGGTTTTGTTTTTTTTCTTGGTGGGCTGACTAAGTGTATTTGTTAAGCGCTGAGCTGATATGCAACTGTTGACAAATGTTGCGTCGAGTGCGGCTTTTATAGGAGCTTAGTATCAAAAAACTGGCTGACCTGGCTGGTTCGGATGCATTTGATTTTAAAAGTGAACGCTGTAATGCTCAATGCAAGCCGGCTCGAGTAAAAAATAGCAAGCAAAAAATGAAAAAAACTGGTAACCAACTGACTTGGAGTCGGCGTTAGTCTCAAGATCAAGTTCATAGCTTGCCTTGTTCGTATTTGGTATAAGGCAGCGAATATTTTTTTTATTTTTATAAATAATCAATTTTTAAGTTGTTATAGATTGTTTGTTTGCCTTGGCTAAGCTATGTCGCCTTGTGTTTCCTGTTCCATAAAAAAGAAAAACATATAAATAAATTCTGATGAAAAAAATAAGAATAACGAGGCAATGTGACAGATTTCTTGACAACTGAAATCTCTATGCGTATAAAGTCAGAAATTCTGCAGCAAGTTGATTTATCAAGTGGCAGTAAAAACATTTTCCCAACATTGTGACGTGCGTGCGTGGTAAACCCACGCAGCAATAGAGATAATCAGAGACGTTGCTTTATGTTCAGCAGCGTTTCCATTCGTATCAACTTCTGAGAGACAGCAGTCGCCATTGGCAATTTCTGTTCTGCTCCTGCTGTTGTCATTATTCAGCGTTAAAGGCGACAACAAAGGAAGTGTCGTAGGGAGCTGGGATACTGTATCATTTGATCACTTGGTCACCCGCACAAATCCCGCCAACTGTCACACACAGGCCCATGTCCAAATTGTGCTTTTGTACATCATTGTATTTTACGAGCACTCGTAAAGTGATTCGAAATTTAAGATTTATTATCTGTAACATGAACCCAAATCAGAACGCAATGTCCTGGATTTAAGAGCAGAAATCTCTCTCTCACTCTCTGCTTATCACTTGCTTAAGCAACGCTATTTAATTAGGGCTTTTAGTTTTATGGATCTGCATCAACAACCCACAAACCCACACACATTGTATAAATATAATCACACACAAGAGTCGCAGATAAAGCACTCGGGAAGAGTTTGTGTTTATCAGCCAACTTCATTGTGGTTTTAATGCCAATGACTGTTTGGCTTTTGTATCGTCCCCCATTTTCTCCGGAAATTTCCACGCGCACAATAGTTTGCCCAAATGTCAACAGTGCGTATGAGTAATAGCAAGATATTTGAGCAGCTCCGAGTCCGACGCCAGCTTCCTTTTTGTTCGCTTATTTGTATTTTGTTAACGTAGTAGGATAAATAAAAAGACATCAGCGTAAGAGGAGCTCTCGGCTAGGGCCAATTATTAAATTGTTCTCATTTCTTTATGTAAATAAGTTTGAAAAAAATAATTTTTTGCTGCATAACTTTGTCTCCGGCGTGCATTTAAGAGCTAACATTAAATGTCAGCTTCCGTTGGCCATAGCTCCGACCATATCAAGCTAATATCCAGCTCAGAACTGAACGAGCATTGCTTCCTAAGTTGCCATTGTTTGACCGTTGAGAGAATTAACTTAATTATAGCAGTGACAGAATTATGATTTGACCCCCAAAATAAATTCTCTAGACAAATTATGCTAATGCAATGCATTTCTTATTGCATACTTACATATGTGTTCATACTACACTGAGAAAAAAAGCGAACGCTTGAATGTACTTAGAATACTCTAACTTATCTCCTAAACAGTTTTTCTTTTCTTAAGTGTACAGTCATAGAACAGTTGTATCTATAAAAATACACATTATGACAATTTAATATTGGATTTGGCTTTGAGTTGCTGTTTGAAAATTGTTTGTGGCTGGTCCCCTAATGGAATTACCGTCGTGTTTTGTTATCAGTAAAATGCTGGCCATGCAGACAACACAGAGTTGCTAACAATGATACAATGAGAGCCCCAAACCTGCAACAGGAGCAGCAAAACTAGGAGCAATAACATGAACAGGAGCTTTGAAGCCAGCCCCATAATTATTTGTTTTTGCTTGTTGTTTTTGAACCTTAAGACCGAATCTTGTTTTGTTTTGTGGTTGGGCTATTGAACGGTGGGCGCCAATAAAATGTAGCACTAGCACTAAGCCAAATGAAGACTGCCAAAAGCCACTTCGCCCGTTTTATTCAAATTACGCATCATTATGGCAGGGGCAAGCTTAAAAATGGGCACCCCTAGCACCAAATGGCAGTTGGAGGAGGTGCTAGTGACGCACACGTGTTCATTTTGCAGGGAGTTCAATAGACTGGCGCTTGTGCGAAAAAGATTGGAAAGCAAGTAGTCAGCATTAAAAAAGGCTTAAGGATGCCAGGCATCCAGCGTATGCGAATTAATCAGCTAAGATATTTGCATGGCAGCAGCCACTGTCTTTTAAAAATGGTGTCGTCATCGCGTCATCGCCGTGATTGCGATTATTTCTTGACGCGAAAGCGGCGTCGACAGCTGTTTAACGAAAAACTCTTTGTTGGCGTTTTTATCTTTCAGGTTCATTGCCATTTGGTGGCCCTTGAAACAGATGACAAAGCGACGTGCACGCATCATGATAATCGGCATATGGGTAATCGCATTGGTTACGACCATACCTTGGCTGCTTTTTTTCGATCTGGTACCTGCTGAGGAAGTCTTCTCGAATGCACTCGTCTCCACCTATACGCAGCCGCAGTATTTGTGCCAAGAAGTTTGGCCACCGGGCACCGATGGCAATTTGTATTTCCTCTTGGCCAATTTGGTGGCTTGTTATTTGCTGCCCATGTCGCTTATAACCCTGTGCTATGTCCTAATATGGATTAAGGTGTCGACGCGCAGCATACCCGGCGAGATGTCCAAGGATGCGCAGATGGATCGTATGCAGCAGAAGAGCAAGGTTAAGGTCATCAAAATGCTGGTGGCAGTTGTCATTTTGTTTGTCTTGTCCTGGCTGCCGCTCTACGTGATCTTTGCCCGCATCAAATTTGGCTCGGACATATCGCAGGAAGAGTTTGAAATACTAAAGAAGGTTATGCCGCTGGCTCAATGGCTTGGCTCTTCGAACAGTTGCATCAATCCCATTCTCTACTCGGTCAACAAGAAATATCGTCGAGGCTTTGCCGCCATCATTAAATCACGCAGCTGTTGCGGACGTCTTAGGTGGGTTGAGGAACTCCGCAACTCTAACACACTCATAAACCAATATTTTTCTTGTTTATAAAGGTACTATGACAATGTGGCCATTGCCTCCTCCACCACCAGCACACGAAAATCCTCGCATTATCATCCAAATAGCTCTCGTAAGAGTCCCAGCAGTCCAGGATTGCGTAAGACCAATGCTGTGTCCTACATTTACGAACACAACTCGCTGCGACGACACAATATGATGATGAAGCAGGATAGTAATTTGTCGCAGCATATGCTGCTCAAGCAGGACTCGCATGGATCGCGTCAGTTTCTCATCAAGCAGGAGAGCTCCTGCAGCGATGCCTCTGGCACACGACGTCTGCTTTGCCAGCAGGATAGTAATGGTAGTAAGGTTTCGCTATCGAAACAGGATTCCATTGTTTCCTATATGGAAGCAAGGCGCGTGGCGGCGTTGAGTGGACAGGATCGCTCACTTGAGTCAACTGTAACACAGCAGGATACAATTTCCATTGATTCGCGACGCGGTGGACCAATTGCTACGCCCGCTTCCTTGCTCGATAAGCGGCAAAAGTTTGTCAAACAGGATTCGGTGATTTCCTTTGTGGATCAGCGACCCGAACCGCGTCGCCACCAACTTGTGAAACAGGACTCGGTTATATCCTTTGCCGATCAGCGTCGAGGACTACTCCACAAACAGGACTCGCTGATCAACAATCGATCCAGCGATGCACCCACTCATCATGTCTCCATACTTAAGAAGACCGATTCCCAGCTGAGCTATGGCAGCTCCTCGCCCCGCCGCAATGTCGAGCTGTATGAATAGATAAGTGCACATTAAAAATATAAACTAAATGACTAACATACATTAAATACAACACATACTCGTATACATATATATAAACTGACGACCCCGATGATCTAAACAGATCTAAGAAATTAACTTCTTACTGTAAAACTGAAGGACAGAGCTGGAAAGGGGGAGACTGTGATAGCAGTCGGCAATGCTGGAAGTTCAGAGCTTGGCTTGAACGTGCCGCATATCCGTCGTCTTAATGAATGGGGGGTATGACCAACTTTATTATCGAATTGGAATGGGCGGGACTAGTAAATATAAAATGCAAGTAAATACAGTGTACTTTGGCATGCCAAAGATTAAATACCCTGGCAGATGAAAGATACAGTACAGGTAAGAAAATACATTCGAAAATATTAAGTTTTTTACTGTAGGAAATTATGAATATTCTCTGCGAGGGTATATGAACTGGGATTGCTTAGTTAGGCACACACAAAGAAACAAAATCAAGTGAAAATGTTGCAGTCGGGTGCAACCGACTGCGAAATACTCTGATACCAGTATAGTTTGTTACCACTGGAGGATATGGATGCGGGAAGGAATGATGTGGCCTGCGAAAATGATCTTATGTCAATATTTGGGGAATTCGCCAGCTATCCGCAATCCGGTTCTTATAATGCGATGGCATTGGGGCGACAGGTGTGGGACCCACACTGTGGGTATGTCATTCTAATTTTTAATACAAATCTTTGGGGTATGTTACCAGCTATCTTCTAAACAGATTTGGTGACTGTAGCCTAGCCAAGCTTAATTGACACTTAGTTTAACGCAGACATGGATTGAGATATTTGCAAAGTATAAATTCAATAGCTTTATGGGTGTCGAAGACAGACAAGCAGACAAACTTGCACAAAACAAATACTCTCTCTTCAACTTCGGTATCAGAGCATAATAACACTATCGAGAGATTCACGCGATGCACCTAAAAATAACATAGTCATTAGATGTTTTATACGTGTTCCAATAGTTCTATATAAAAACACACTTATAGACACTCAATGAAAAACAGCAGTACAATAGAAAACCAACTAATATTAATCTTGACTATACTATACATACATATATAGAATATGTATATGTATATGGTATAATCGCACCGTAACGTAACGCAGTTTTTAAGATTGTTTATACTCATCATTTGCTATAGTACATATATCAAACCAAAAACAAAACAAAACAAAAACGCCGCTTGCTACTATGAACTTAACAAAATACCGAGACAAAACAAAACCAAATACAAACTTGAGTGTTGAGCGAGGGAGTGCAATTTTTTACTAGCCACAGTAGCCCGCAAACAAATGGGCCAAGCTAAAAACATTTTCTACGAAAGCGAAACAGAGTGAAACGCGTAATTCATTGAAAAAATAAATAAATACAAAAAGCGCGCAGGAATGTCCAGTATCAAAGATAACAAATTTGAGAAACACCGAGGTCTAAAGTAACGTACCTACTAAATTTTTGTATGAACAATTCTTACAATTTATATATACATATATATTAAATATATATTTGTATTGATTTTGAAATAAGCAATATATGTAATACACAACGTCTGTATAACATCTATCAAACAAACAATAATCAATTTTATTAGAGTTTTACACAAAAACAAAACCAAATCAATGGAACAGAAATCGAATTGCGGACTATTCACATTAGAGATATAGTAGGGTTTACGATAAACTGTTTGGAAGTAAACATATTGCAAAGCGCACAAAGCAGTAACAGTCGACCATGGAAATGTTTACGGGAAACGATCAAGCAAATGATAACTTTTTTTTTCAATTTGTTGTTTTAGATATGTACACTTAAGTCTAGAAAAAAATAAAACACAATGGTACTACAATAACCAAGACGCATAGGGAGAAATGAAAGGTGGAACAAGCTGTCCGAGCATTCGCACTAAAACGTATCACTAATAAAAACAATAATCGAAACATAATTCAACAACAACAACAAACAACTCTAATGGATAACAATTTTAATAACAAATGACTAACAAATAAGCTATATATTATTTATACATACTTACAATATGAGTAACTATGGAACTACAACATATACATACATATAACGAAAACTATGCAATTTTATTGTTAGCCAAAATTTTATAAATGTCAAGTAATAAATGTAAACGGAACATTAATGTGTATACAAAAACAATATACAAATTAAACTATAAATATATATTCGTATCAAGTTAAAAACATATGGGCAATAGGCGCTGTTTTGTGGCACGCTTTTACAAAGCTACATTTTAAACAAGGATTAATTTTCAAACAAAAAAAAAACAGCTTCAAGCTTCAATAAACCCAAGTTTTAATGAACAAATCAAATCCCCAGCGTCAAGTGCGTGGCTAAAAACTACAAAAAAAGGTAACAGAAAATATAAATATTATATTATAAATATATATATATATATATATATTATATACGTACAATATATACATAGATGCATTAATATATATTTACTTATTCAAACAACAGCAGCAAATGCAATAACAACCATACGTTTGAGTAACTTTTAAAGAAAAAATTTACGAAATATGATATACTTATTATTATTATGATTATTATTGTTGACGGTAACATCAGTCATAAAGCAGATAATATATATATTTATATACTCTTATTACATAGTTTAATATGAGCCCAAGACAGAAACTTTTTTTATTTCAAATGCCACCCACAAAAGCTTTTTAAAAAAGAAAACACATTTTTATAAACTAGATACATAAATATTACAAGCTAGTATGATTGGAAAAAAATATGTTATATATAAATATTTAATATTTATTTAATTTAACAAATTGAACATTAAGTTGTAAAACTACGTTTATATTTAAATATTTTAATATGATTAAATGAACAAAAAATTACGATAAACGAAAAAATCAATAAATTATCAAGCTATATAAATATTAGTTTATAACAAACATTGATAAAATACATTTATACATTATTATATATATATATATATATATATTTTATGGTATACGTATATTAGGAAGGAGCGAAGTATGAAAATATATATTTTCTTATCATTTGATTAAAGTTTAAGCCGCGTTCTTAGACTTTTAAATTCAGCTTTCGCTCCAACCTAATGTTAATACTAATTGTGTATGAAATTCAACTAATACCAAAGATACATGCATATTAGCAAACATAAATGTAATAAATAATAACTATATTAAAATGATTAAAAAGTGATTTTAATTATTTTCTTGTCTCTTTTTTTCATGTGTTAAATTCTTCTTAAATACTGTAACTAAGTCGAGTTGTAAGTAACTTCTTCCAAAAACGATTAACCTATGCTAATGCACAATTAGCTGCGCCTTGATTTTAACATATGCGTTCGACAGACGCAGCCCTTAGAATATAAAGCTTTCATCTAATCTGTACTCACATATAGTTCATTATGAATCGTTGGATAAATCGTGTTGCTGTTGTCACTGGTGCAAGTGCCGGAATTGGAGCAGCATGTTTCAAGAGTCTGGTTGCTAAAGGCATGGTTGTCGTCGGCCTGGACCTTCACGACTATGGACCGAAAAAGCTTATAGATTCACTACCAATCGATCAGGCAACACGTTTCCATTATCGTCAGTGTGATGTCGCCAACGAGCAGCAGGTGATTGATACCTTTTCCTGGATTGATAAGACCCTTGGTGGTGCAGATGTCCTTATCAATAATGCGGGTATTGCACGAAAATGTGATTTAACGGATGAAGGAAACAGCAAGGATTTGCGTGATATACTAAATGTCAATGTTTTAAGTGTTTGCTGGTGTACTCGAGAGGTTTTTCGGTCCATGCAGCGACGCAAGGTGGACGATGGTCATGTGATTATTATGAACAGCATATGCGGTCACAAAGTACCCAATGTTCCTGGCTTTAGTTTTAATATGTATGCACCATCCAAGCACGCATGCACTGCTCTAACCGAAGTGTATCGTAGGGAATTTCTTACCAAAGGCACTAGGACTAAGATTACTGTAAGTCAAAATCACATAGTTTAGTAACCTTTCTTGACATTTATCCTTCAGAGCATCAGTCCAGGAGTTGTAAGAAACGACTTTTTTGTGGAGAGCTCACATGAAAAAAAGGCGCATCTTCCAATGCTAACTTCTGAGGAAGTTGCCGATGCGGTAACCTACTGTCTTGAAACACCACCGAACGTACAGATTCATGAGATGATCATGAAGCCAATTGGAGAAACAGCTTAAATCGTTGATATCGAAGTACATACTTTTTTGGTATTTTATTTTGGACCTATGACCTAAGCTAATCGAGTTTTTAGGTCACTGATAATAAAAACTACTGCTTTGTGCTCAGACTTATTTAAATTCTAATTGCCAGTGTTTACATAATGCACACTTTATGGGTTTTCTAAAGATTTTGATGCAAAAACAAGGAGGATACTTGTCGCAAGATTCCCTATATATTTACTAATTGATAAAGTATTTAATTTTACTTTGGTTCTATAAAATCACGACGTGGAAGATAGTAAATCGTAACTATACAAATAGTGGCTGCAAACGATAAGAACTCTATACCAATATAGATATCAAATCTTAAGTGACTTTTTTCAAGTGTAAGAACACCTCGAAATCGCGACGCAATGAGAATGATCATTGCAATTGGAAATAATCAATACCGTCAATCAGTTCCTCAAGAGGATTTTAATAAGCAACAGAACTAAAGTCTTGTTCATTATGAATCGTTGGGTAAATCGTGTAGCTGTTGTCACTGGTGCAAGTGGCGGAATTGGAGCAGCATGTTTCAAGAATCTGGTTGCTAAAGGCATGGTTGTCGTCGGCCTGGACCTTCACGACTATGGACCGAAAAAGCTTATAGATTCACTACCTTCCGATCAGGCAGCACGTTTCCACTATCGTCAGTGTGATGTTGCCAACGAGCAGCAGGTGATTGATACCTTTGCTTGGATTGATAAGACCCTTGGCGGTGCAGATGTCCTTATCAATAATGCGGGTATTGCACGAAAATGTGATTTAACGGATGAAGGAAACAGCAAGGATTTGCGTGATATACTAAATGTCAATGTATTAAGTGTTTGCTGGTGTACTCGAGAGGTTTTTCGGTCCATGCAGCGACGCAAGGTGGACGATGGTCATGTGATTATAATGAACAGCATATGCGGTCACAAGGTACCCAATGTTCCTGGCTTTAGTTTTAATATGTATGCACCATCGAAGCACGCTTGCACTGCTCTAACCGAAGTGTATCGTAAGGAATTCCTTACCAAAGGCACTAGGACTAAAATTACTGTAAGTCAAAATCACATAGTTTAGTAACCTTTCTTGACATTTATCCTTTAGAGCATCAGTCCAGGAGTTGTTAGAAACGACTTTTTTGTGGAGAGCTCGCACGAAATAAAGGCGCATCTTCCAATGCTAACATCCGCGGAAATTGCCGATGCGGTAACCTACTGTCTTGAAACACCACCGAACGTACAGATTCATGAGATGATCATGAAGCCACTTGGAGAAACAGCTTAAATCCCTGACATCATAGCAAATAAATACCTATATTTTTGGTATGTTATTTAGTGAATTTTTTTTTTTTTTTTTACCTTTATATCTTAATCTGAATAACGTTTCGCCTCTAAAATGTAAACGGATTCGTAGTTTCTGGCCAAGGCGTATCAAAACTTTGAGTCACTTATAATAAAAACTTTTGCACTGTGCTCAGAAATGTTTCAATTCAAATTGTGGAAGCAAAAGATATTGCATACATGTATTAGTTGGAAGATTTCTTTATATATTTACCGTTCAACGTTATTTTGTTGATTTTCAAGACAGCTGTCAAATCACGACGTGGTACATACGATAAGATATCTGTGCCAATGTAATTCTTCGTGACTCTTTTCCAAGTGTAAGAACATATGTTGCGAATTTCTCGAAATTGCGACATAATTTATCGCCATCGTCATTTGCAATAATCAGTGCCGTCGATCAGTTCCTCAAGAGTATATAAGTTAACAACACGTAAGAATTTGCCTTGTTCAATATGAATCGGTGGATAAATCGTGTTGCTGTTGTTACTGGAGCAAGCTCGGGGATTGGGGCAGCATGTTGCAAGGATCTTGTGTCTAAGGGAATGATTGTTGTAGGCCTTGCACGTCGTGAAAATCGACTCAAAGAGCTTAAGGCCTCACTAGCTTCTGATCAGGCTGCCCGTTTTCACTGGCGTCAGTGTGACGTGAGCGTTGAGCAGCAAGTGATCGAATCCTTTGCGTGGATTGATAAGATCCTAGGTGGTGCAGATGTTTTAGTGAATAACGCGGGTATTATTCGCCGTATTGGCATAACTGATGATAGGAATGGAGCTGATCTACACGACATAATCAACACCAATGTATTGGGTGTTTCTTGGTGCACTCGCGAGTGGTTTCAATCCATGCAGCGACGTCATATAAACGATGGCCATGTTGTAATTATCAATAGTATAGCGGGTCATAGTGTGCCTTTCGTTCCTGGGTTTAGCTTCAACATGTATGCACCATCTAAACATGCTGTCACAGCGCTTACGGAAGTGCTTCGTCAGGAGTTTATCGCCAAGGGAACCATGACTAAAATCACAGTAAGTCAATATAGTAGTATATTTATTAATTAATATCTAGTTGCATTTACCCTTTAGAGCATTAGTCCAGGAGCTGTCAACACTGAGATTTTTGACGAAAACTCTCCAGAGGTCCTTTCCAATATGCCAATGTTACGTTCCGAGGATGTTGCCGATGCTGTAACATACTGCATTCAGACTCCACCAAACGTACAGATTCACGAGTTGACCATTAAGCCGTTGGGAGAAAAGTTTTAAGCCCATATAACACTTATTATATATTATTGTGCCATAATACTTGTGAGCCTTTCTTATCTGCATAATAACAAGCTAACAAACATTTTTAAAAATATATATTAAAGAATTTAATAATTCATTGGACACTTTTGTTTGGCGGCATCATTGCACAATTTACAAACATCGAAATACCAATACAATAAACAAAAACATCGAGTACTTGTGTTAGCAATAATCGATAAGCCAAACATTCCGATGCTGCATTACTAACATCGATACCATTTGCCAGCAGTCGTAGTTCGTGTCGGGGATTGTTTTTATTTTTGTTAATTTGTAAATTTTCATGTCAGTTGCTTAGTTGGTTGGTGTTTAATATATTGCAATACAAAAAACGAGTATTCCTCCTCACAACCGTAGTTGGTTCTTGTGCTAACGCAGACCTAATTAAATCACACAAAGACATAGCATCTTTTGTCTGTCCTGTCTACGTCATTGCTATTTTCGTGTACTTAAATACAATACATACACATATGATGGAACAACAAAAACAAGGAGAGCCTGTGATGGCCGCAACTTTACCCACAGTTCTCGCCGTAGAGGAGCAACTAGACATTGATGACAACATGAAGCATTGTTTTGAGAACCTCATTGTCATCGATGTCGGCGCAAATTTGACCAATAAAAAGTATAGCCGTGATCTGGATTCCGTTGTCCAAAGGGCAAGAGACGCAGGTTCGTTCAAAAGAAAGAAGAGACGAAGAGCAACGGCGATAAGACTAATAATAAGACATGACAGCTGTCTTGGGCGCGGCAAGTGTGGTCAGCCAGAGTTGAAGAGAGAAACGAGCAGACATACACACACATTAAGAAGGTCAAGCGACAGGGGCGATAAGCATGCAACATGTGTGCCTCAACATGTCTGTGTGTGTCTGTTTGTGAATGTGTCAGTGTTTTGGTTTTTGTGGTATCAATGCAAAAAGCGTTTAGCATTGACTTGCGATACCCTGTAAAAACTACAAATGTGTGAAAGTTCAAAAATGTGTTTGGAATGTGAACACTTGTTGATACATACACTGTATTGCAGCTTACAAGACTATATAAGAGATTTAGAAGCACAGGATTGAAATATTTTTTTTTTACTTATCTTTATTTTACATGTATGCTCACCTTCTCGTTTTGGTCTCTTGCTTATTTTTAGGTGTTCAGAAACTAATGGTGCACGGTACTTCGGTCAAATCGAGCAAGGAGGCGCTGCGCCTTTCTCGGATATATCCCGACATTATCTACTCGACTGCTGGCATACATCCGCACGACTCGAAGTCCATTGTGGAGGAGCCGTCCACATGGTTTGACTTCGAGCATATTGCACAGGCGCAGGAGTGCGTTGCCGTTGGTCCATGCGGCCTGGACTACCAGCGCGACTTCTCCGAGCCGGATGTGCAAAAACAGATATTTGCCAAGCAATTGCAACTGGCAATCCGTCTGAATAAACCTCTGCTGATTCACGAGCGATCGGCTCAAAATGATGTACTCGAAATACTTGACAAGTAAGTGAATATAAATAATTACAAATATTAATGATAATTGTTTAACTGCCTTTTCCAGATTCGAGAATCTACCGCCTGTGATCATCAGAGGTTTTATGGGCACAGCCGAGGAGGCGCTCAAGTACTTGGATCGCAGATTTTACATAAGCTTAACAGGCTATTTATGCAAAGACAAATCAGATACTGGTGTGCGCAGGCTGCTGGATAATGGAACGCTGCCTCTGGACAGACTGCTGGTTGAAACAGATGCGCCGTTTATGTATCCCAATACACGGGCTTCCAAATTGCCGCAGCATGTGAAGAGTGGCATCACAGAACGTTCATTGCTCTACTTACACAGGTAGTAGATTTACAATGAGTTCGTTTTATTAAGTCTAATTCATCTCTTTAATTTACAGATATTGCACATTTCAACGTAACGAACCATGCAGCCTGCCAGCAATTGTGGAAATGATTGCTGCATTCATGAAGAAAACGCCCGATGAGGTCGCCTTGGCTACTGCCTTCAACGCCCTAAAGCTATTTGGCTTGTCCTAAATGCGGTGCAAAGCACCTTAAAAAAAAACAATAATTTAAAACGAGCCTGAGATTCACGATAGACTCACACCATGTGCCTTAACTACTACTAATCGAATTCAGGATGTGCTAACCCTGACCTTAACATACACACACACAACTACGACGCATTCGCATGCGACTTGCAAGAAATAGGTATACTCTCCCCCTCCTAGTAGTGCGAAAATTTTGCAAATTTATCTTTTAAGTTGTTTTGGTATTTCGTAAGCAAAAGGCTTTGTTTACTATTAGTAATTCCCCGGAAACGGTGCCAAGGTGGTGCCAAGTGGAACGGTGACGCCGGGGACGCGAAAAAATTTGTGCTTTGTTCGCCGTTTCACACTTCGAAGTGCGCGCTTCGAGACTGTTAAATGCTGCAGCTATATATTTAGACTGTTTTTGTGAGTTTTTTTTCTCTGCTTTACAAGATGTTTTCTGTCTTTAACATAAAGGTTATACTTTAGTAACGGCCGTTTATATTGTATACCAACCTATTAAGTCCATCGTTTAGTTTATAGTACATAATTTTGTAAATATTTATTTTTGTTGTTCGAGGAGATTGATGTCATGACTAATGACGATGATGATAATAATGATGATTATGGTAAACGTGATGTGATCATATAACGAGTTACATATATATATTTATGTAAAATACACCCTTAGCTAGTGCTATGAATAATGCATACCCATTACATTTATACATACACTATACTATATTTTGTTATATTTACAATTTATCAAAAAACATACAAACAAAACAAAAACAAATTTGTGATGCTGTATACGTTGTACTGAACTGATTCAACTAACCCGAGGTGCAAGAAAAGTCTGCTTTGTGCTCTTCGTTCGCCAAAACACACACACACACACACCAACTATTTTCCATTTGCATGTATGGTTAAAGCGAATTTCAATAAAAAGAAAAACGAAAACAATAAACTGAGGTTCCACAATTGTTTTTGGTTTCATTAGTTATGTCGCTACGCGTAACAATCTCTATTGTTTGCACTTAAAACCGTTGAATGTTTTCCAAATCTTCAAACTGTTTGAGTCTATGCAAATTGTCCCACCATTGTTTGAGCCGGTGACGCAGTATCAGTGCAAACCATGGGGTCAACGGTGCACTAAATTTTGAAATGTCATCATCGATTTCCTCACGCTTCAAATACCTCACCTCACTGACCTCATTCGCATTCGGCTTAAGTGTAACATCTTTTTGTAGAAAGAGTATATAGTCAATTTCATGCTCTCCCCACACACCGTCACCTGTGTTGGCATAGTGTATGCGCGTCAGATAATTAAAGTTTTCCGGTTGTATCTCATCTGTTGGTATTCCCAATTCGTAGTTAAGACGACGCTGGGCTGCTAAACGTATGCCCAGTGCATTGGGCTCTTGTCGTTCCTGCTCAATATCGTGCAGTGGATGGCTGCAGCAGGCGTTCGTATAGGTATCTGGAAATGTTATCTGAAAATATAAATATTTTTTCATTAATTGATCTCTCTGGAATTCTACTAAACGAACCTTGTGCACCGAGCGTCTTTGCACAAGCATCTCGCCTTTGGTGTTGAAAAGAAAAACACTAAAAGCTCGGTGCAGCTTTACGTCCCCCGTCTCGGGATGCACTCGATGACAGTCGGCCTTGGTAGCAGCACCAATGGCTTTGTCGTTCTCGTCTACCAAAATGCATTGCTCCTTCAGAGCGTGAGCCTGCAAGGGATCGTGACTATCGTATGCGGCAGACTCTTTTGGTTGGCCCATTGATGTTGTTGAGCATCTGCGCAGAAACTGAAGACGCGGCCAGAGATTTAAGCGCGACGTCAACATTTTTGGTAATTAGGGTGTTAATGACTAGCTTCAAGTTATGCCTAAACAAATATGAAAAGTGAAAACGTCGTAATCTTATTCAAGTGCGGCGTTGCCAACTGACGTGTTTATTAGACAATGTGCAGCACTGGTTGCCACAACAGCTGTTCCCCAGCCGCAGCCAGCCCTGGCAATAGTGATACACATTTGTTCATAATCAGTTTTTTCGCTGCGTCCAAAGCTAAAAATTGTAAATAGTCAAGTAATTACCAAAGTAATTACCTTCACACATACTGTAAAATGGTAAGCCATCCATTAAGCATGGGATCACAGAAAGCTATAATTTTTTAATCCTCCCCCAGATACGATTTATACTCATACAAAACCGTGCAGGCAAAACTCGCCTGGCCAAATGGTATATGAACTTTGATGACGATGAAAAACAAAAACTAATTGAAGAAGTGCATGCGGTGGTAACTGTGCGAGATGCAAAGCACACAAACTTTGTAGAGGTAAACAAACTCCCTCTATCCAATACCAATAACTAATAAACAATTTCTCCCTACTCCAGTTTCGTAATTTTAAAATTGTATATAGACGCTATGCGGGTCTCTACTTTTGCATTTGCGTTGACGTCAACGACAATAATTTGTGCTATCTGGAAGCCATTCATAACTTTGTGGAGGTGCTGAATGAGTATTTCCATAATGTGTGCGAGCTGGATCTCGTTTTCAATTTCTACAAAGTCTATAGTGTCGTGGATGAGATGTTCCTGGCTGGTGAAATACGGGAAACCTCACAAACGAAAGTGCTCAAACAGTTGCTAACATTGAATTCGTTGGAATAAAAAAGAAAGATAGAGGATAACCTTCTTTCCCATTACACTAAAACGATGCATTCCCATTGCCCCGCTTATCGAATCTTTTATATATTATTATTATATACTATTTATCTACATGTGTTCTATTTATGCAAGCAGAAACTCTCGAATGTTAAATGACGTGTTTAGAATCAAATAATTTATAATAAGAGATAATATGCAGATGCAAGTATTAAAATGATATTCCAATAAGCCTTACTGATAATAACTTTATGTTTATATGTATGTATGTATATTTGTTAGTGGTTACCGCCCACAAAAGCAGCGGATGCAGATAGCACTGAAATGGCACTGCACCCCTGGCTGACGTGTTAGTCAACACTGCTACCCACAAGTACGACATTCTACCACACTAGTGCCACTTCGTCATTTTTTCAGTCGCCATTGTTCTCGTTCTCGGCTGTCGAATTTGTGGAAATTATCGAATTTCCCTTAAATTCGTTGCAATAAATACAATTTAAGATAGAAACATAAACATATTTCGGAGTATAAACAGTTTACAGTGCGCGCTATTTGTGCTAAAAGTGAAGTAACAAGAGACAAATACAGACACCGTCACTCTAGGCAGCGAAATCGACTATTTGTTCGTGGCAAAAACACACAACTTGAACGAAAGCCTAAAGAAAAATGTCATCTATGAATCCAGAATAGTAAGTCATCACATGCATTAATTGCGCGTAATTGAGAGATATTGACGTGTTAAACACAAAATAA
This sequence comes from Scaptomyza flava, assembly GCA_030179655.1. Classification (NCBI taxonomy): domain Eukaryota; kingdom Metazoa; phylum Arthropoda; class Insecta; order Diptera; family Drosophilidae; genus Scaptomyza; species Scaptomyza flava. The sequence continues at coordinate 8,417,671 of JARNME010000012.1, forward strand.
TAATAGCAAAACCTTGCGCCACCCGCGTTCCATAACTAGCACTGGTCACTTTTTTCTTTTCTGCGACGTCATTTTTGCGACGTCCACGACGACTAAAGTCGCAGCCCCACACTCCCTTTAAACAAGTATTTTGAGTGTTTCATTGTGTGTGACTAAAAGTGGCATTGACCAATAAAAAAACATACGATAATAGTGGCAGAATTGAACTAAAAACACACAATAAAACTATCTTATATATAATATGCGTATGTATATGTGTACTTCAATAATTGTTTGAGAATTTGTACGTGAGAATTGGATAAATTGGAGAAATCCATCGTCTCTGATTGATTAGTTGTTGCTGACAGTCAGACAGTCAGCCCTTGCCTTTTGCCTTATTTTCATTACCATTGCGCTGCGCTGCTGATTCGTTGGGCGGATGAGTCACCTGCCCAGCGTCTCCTACCCTCTCTGGTGTGTACATTGTGTTGTTGTTTGACTGCTTTACTTATGTAGTCGTTGTTGTGTTAATGTTCTCTGCAGTTTCTGCTGCTACGTAATCAAATTCCCATCTATGTTGTGTGTTATGTTTTATTCCGCTCTGAATTGAACTTGAAATTCGTGACATGTCCCTTTCTGTTTGCAATTAATATGCAACTGCATTAGCTGAACTTAAGTGTATTGGTCAAAAGTTTCTTAATACGCAAGTAATTTATATATCTAGCAAGATACTTAAAATGTAAGCAATCGTAGTTTATTATTAAATGAATAGAAAATGTAAAACTAAAACAGCTTTAATTGTTTTACAATTCGTGCAATCATGTTGATGACACCTTAGATATAAGAGATAAGATGAGCAAATATGTCGAGTGTTAAAACACCACCGATAAGAATAAAGCATTTAATACTGCTCTCTTTTATTCGCTTTGCAGCGATTATCTTTTCAAACTGCTGTTGATCGGCGACTCCGGCGTTGGAAAGTCCTGTCTACTACTTCGATTTGCCGATGACACATATACAGAGAGCTATATCAGCACAATTGGCGTGGACTTTGTAAGTAGTTTAATACATAAATATTTAATTGTGATTCAAATCTAATGTGTTATTTTTATATATGCAGAAAATTAGAACCATAGAGTTGGACGGCAAAACGATTAAACTGCAAATTGTAAGTTTGCTTAAAACATTATTAGAACATATTACGCACTCGCTAACACCATTCATATCTATATTCAAATAGTGGGATACTGCTGGCCAGGAGCGTTTCCGTACCATCACCTCATCATACTATCGTGGCGCGCATGGCATCATTGTCGTTTACGATTGCACGGACCAGGAGTCCTTTAACAATGTTAAGCAATGGCTTGAGGAAATCGAGCGATATGCTTGCGAAAATGTCAACAAGTTGCTGGTGGGCAACAAGAGCGATTTGACCACCAAGAAAGTTGTCGATCATACAACAGCTGCAGTGCGTAAAAAACTGATATAAGCGATTGTTATACGTTTATTAATTATTATACACTTTTGATTGACAGGAGTACGCAACTCAGTTAGGCATTCCATTCCTTGAAACTTCGGCGAAGAGCGCCACAAATGTGGAACAGGCATTCATGACGATGGCAGCGGAGATCAAGAATCGTGTTGGGCCACCGTCAAGTGCCACCGATAATGCTAGCAAAGTGAAAATCGATCAGGGACGTCCAGTGGAAAACAACAAATCTGGTTGCTGCTGAATAAACTCTGATTGTGAATCATTATTTTATTATACAATTAAACAAAATTTAAATATAATAAATTAAAACGAAACAACAACAAAAAAAGAGAAAGAAACAAACACACACACACAACAACAACAATAATAATAAAATCAAGCAAATCATAATTATAAAATTAAAAACGAACAATACATTGAATTATATAATAACAATAATGATGCGTATGGAAGAGTATTGGAAATGAATGAATCGACCCATTTTGTATGTTGCGAAAGCTCGCAAAACACCAGTTCAAGTTAAATGAACACTCACACACACAAACAATTTAAGCATAAACATACATACATACACATATGCAGAACACACAGGATACCAATATGTACTACTATCTATCCTATCCTACCATCCTTAAACCCTTCTTGTCTTTCCTTCTGTTTTCAATAGTTCTGTTCATATAAGTAGTGCAAAGCAAAGCAAATAAAAATGGTGTAGTAATTAACTTAATCTAAATCTAATCTAACATTAAGAGTTACTTACCACAGCAGCGCGAAACGATACCGATAGCGATACCGATACCGATAACTATTAATACTTATATGCATTAAACAAAAAAATCACAAAAAAAGCAAATAAAAACCAAACTAAAACTGCGTTTCTTATAGCCTGGCATCGAACCAAAAATCGTACCAAACCAAATTCTATATTTTGCTGTATCTGTCGCTAAACATATATGCATATATAATATATTCTAGTAGTACACGATGTATTTCAACTACAAATACCATATTTCAATCATATTTACAACAGTCTTCAAAGAGAATGCTCGCCACTTGTAATTATTATGTAAATCGAAAACAACATATTCTAGATTTAACAACAAACAACAAATTTTATGTGTTTTTTGAATTCAGTGTTTTTTTAACGGAGAAAGCGCGCAGGATTTGTTTTAGACACATAACTAGTGTAATTTTTGATCGAAAATGATGAGAAGTTTAATAAAAATTTAATGAACATATTTTTTTTGGGCCAAAACAGTTGACAAAATTTTTGGTTTCAAAAACGGATTTTTCTAGCGTTTATTGACTTCTTCTGAGGTACTTCAGTCTTTACAACAAAATGTTTTCTATAAACTATGACTATTAACTAATACATAATAACTTCTTTGAATCAAACTCAGTGTGTGTGTCGGTAAAATTCAACTAAATACCATAATGTTTCTGTTTTCTCTTCTTCTTCTTTTTTGATGTTGTTTAGATTTTGCTTGAGCGTCTCTCCTGCAAGCAGGCAGCGGTCACAGTAGCTGCCGTTGTTCCTATAATGGCAGCGCCTAGAACGCCACGCTCCCTCTCTCCCAGTCCAATGGATGTGGAGAGACTGTTGCTTCTCCAATTGGAGGACGAGGTGTTGCGCTCATTGCCCGATGATGTGGATATGGAATTGATTAGAAAGGTAGCCTCGCGACGCAATGTGCGATGTGCTCGCTGCGTAGTTGCTAAGCCCAGCACTGTTGCACCCTCCTCCGGATCAGTGTCCTGCCGCCGGAATGTCTGACGCATACTGCGACCCGCCACAGTGGGATAGTGATGGCGATAATGTTGATGATGGTGATGATGATGCGGATGTTGGCCAAAGCAGCTGAGCAACAGACGCCAAAAGCCGCTACGAAACTTGGATGACATCAGATTGTAGAGTATGGGATTCATTGCCGAGTTAAGGTACAACATAAAACGCGAAAAGTATAATAGGTTGTAATAGCCTGAAATGCCCAATCGTTCCACATCCTCAGAGCTGGCTGTGATGACCCACAAAGTGAAAGCGCGAAAGGGCAGCAGGCAAACAAAGAAGCTGGAGACGACTGCCACAAGCATGAAGATCACCTGTTTGCGATGCTTTCTCATCCCATTGCTTTGCTGATGGCTGTTGCCTTTGGTGCTGGCTGCTGCTGCTGTTGTTGTTGTTGCAGCTGCTCCTGTTGTTGTTATTGTTGTAGTTAGCGATTGCTGTAGCTGCGGCGAAGTGGGTCTATGGAATGCACTGTTAGGACGCAACAGCTTGTACGCAATGGCCGCATATAGCAGCAACAGTATGCCAAAGGGTAGAAAGAAGAAGAGTGTTATGGTGCCCACAAAATAGAAGATGGGCCAAAAGCCATCGGCAGCCGTGGTGCAAACGGGGGCATCTGTTCCATCGCCATAGGGCTCCACGCTGTAGCTGGATATGGCAATGATGGGACTGCAAGAGTTTTAGTTTTTTGTTTTTTAATTTAGGAATAATAACTGTTGTTGTTGCTGTTCGTCTGCAAAGTTTGAGCCATAAATATAAAAAAAAAAATAATGAAAAACAAGAGCAATTTTTAACAACTATTCAGAAGCTACCATACGTACATACTACATACATAAGTTTCGAATTCGAAGTACCACTCAACTTAATCAAATAACCAGAACGGAAACGGCAATAGCAACGTCTGCTCTACAAGTACTTTATATACAAGATAAAACTACTGCTAAAACTTTTCATAGAAAAAATGTAATAAACAGACGATGACAATTTTAATAAATGATTAGAGCTTTCACTATACATATTTACAATTGTTAACCAAAATCAGAAAACGATTTGGTTTTTTGTTCCCTCTGCTTAAATCACGTCCTTCAGTTGTATACACAAAATGTTTATTTACTTACAAATTCGGCGCCTCTTAAGATATATAGGGTAAATACATGTAGGTATGTGTTTAGGAATAAATATATGTATGTGTATATGCATGTGTGTGTGTTTTTGTGTGTACATGCGACTTGTGCATTGTTTGTATTATTTGTGCCGCCGCAAAGTAGGCAACATTTTTTTGTTTTTCTAAGGCCGCCTCATCTAATGGCAGCCATTTTGGAATGGACCCCAAATATGGCCGAAGACAAACTGCAAGAGGAAAGAGTAAAACGATGTGAGACTATGTAAGTGTGTGTATACTCAATACACCTAAATCATGTTTATCCGCCGTCTTGATGGGATCCCCAAATCGGTTTCCCAAACGCATATTAAGCCATTTCCATTTTAGTCGTGCTTTACATGCGCCCGCCGTTTAATGGCCACCCGAACGTCCCTGACCAGCCTTCACATATAGCTGTTGCTTTAGTTTTAGCTATAGTGGTGGTATTGAGTAGTTGTTGTTGGTATTGCTTTGGCTGTCGTTGCTGTTATTTATCTTTGGCACATTCATTTGAGTTTAATAGTCCGAAAAATTGATTGTTTTTGTTTTGGTACGGAAATGTCAACGAAGCAACTGCTTGGAGCACAAGTTAAAGCTGTCAATGGCTGTCAACGGCTGAATGGAATCGATTGTGCTCACAAAAAGGCGTTCAAAACGCAATTTGTTGCAAGGATCAGCTGCCAGTCAGTGTTACATGCGACACATTCCAAAACAACTGAAGCGAAAATGTAAACGGGTTAAATTCGATTTTTCATTCACACCGACTGCTCATCATCCTCTTCCTCAACCGACATTATTTTCGCTTGGCATTTAGGCCTTTTCTGTTCCGGCTCTGTACTGCTTCAGGCAAGATTTACAGTTTCCTCGGGATTTCCGCCCATTACAGCCTCATCGAAACTGATTTGTTGCTTGGGGCGTTTCTTGGGATTCTTGCTGGTCAGTAGCTTACTATCGCTCTCCCGCCGTTGCTTACTTCTCGTCCTCGAACTTTGCAGCATAGCCATCGCCTCCAGATCGCTGCCACAAGGCAAATGCAGTTCAATCTTTAAGCGCGTTCGACTAATCTCTTCACAGCTGCGTCGATTGGAACAACGCGACAAAATGCTTGAGTTCGTTGCCGCAGTTGTCGCATTGGATGAGTTTGTATTGGTGCCTGTGCCCGTGGAGCCGGTGCCGCTGCGTCCGCGTGAGTCACTTGCCCTGCCTGCTGCGTTGCGGCTGTTGCCTCTCAGCGTGAACAGCTTTAACAGCCAACGGCCCGCATCGTGGCAGAGTCGAGCGAAACCCTTGCGAAATTTGGTGGACATCAGATTGTAGAGTATGGGATTCATGGCCGAGTTTAGGTACAGCATAATGCGGCAGAAGTACAACAGACTATAGTAACGCACCAAACCCATATTGTGCAGCGTCTGCTCCGAGCTCAATATGATCCAGAGCGTGAGCAACCGAAAGGGCAGCAGGCAGACGAAAAATGAAAGAACAACGGTGCCCAGCATGAGGACCACCTGCTTGCGGGCCTTCAGACTTAGCTCCGGTTTGGTGGGGCGAGCGCGCAGCATGGGGCCCTCGTTGGAGATGAGGTTCCGTGCAATGATGCCATAGAGCACAACCAGCATTAGAAAGGGCAGCACAAAGAACACCGAGATGGTCATCAGAAAGTAACCAACTGTGGAAACACCAATCGCTTGCGTCAGGCAAACTGGCACCGATGTTCCATCAATATACTCAATCAGCTTGTACTCTGCTACCCATAGTATGGGGCTATAAGAGAGAGAGAGAGAGAGAGAGTGGGAGAGAAAGAGAGAGCGTGTGTGTGTGGTTTTTTTTCGGAGAAGAGAGAGAGAGTGAGATAATGCAAACAAGAAACATAATCATGTTATAGGTTGTTGACTTAAATTCTAATGATGAACATGGAGAAGGCGAGAGACACAGAGAAAGATACACGTTGAGACAACAGTGAGAGTAAAATGTAGACAGAGAGACACACAGAGAAAGGAGAAAGGTTGCGAACGATAACATCAATGGGAAGAGAAGTCGATTTTCTTTAGTTTTTTTATTTTTTTTAGTTTTCATAAAATCTTTCTAGGATATTGGTGAACAAACAGGGATCTATTTTGTAACAGAAGTTAGAAGGATATGAGTGAGTATGGTTTTTAAACAGATAATATGCAGCTATTGATTTTTTGCATTCGTTTCTTTTTTACTAAAGTCTAACTAAAGTACGTGCCGAAACAAGATATATTTTCCCTTGGCTTGAGACTTGATAAAGTATGTAAATACGAGTAGCAGATGTAAGGCCAAATCAAGGCAACAGGGACGCCACTAAGATGAGTCTGAATAATGTGCAACCGCTTCTTAACGAACGGCAGCGGCCCTAAGGTCCTGTGGCAGCTTCTTCGGTAGCATAATTAATAGACAAACGGCGTCGAAAGTAATACGCCCCCTAACCTTACCAGAGCCTGCCTCTCTATAGAGGTGCTGCCCCATTAAACGAGCTGTGTGTTAGAATGTTCCGTTGATTTTATTGTTATGGCCTCACCAAGAATTACAAAATTAAAAAGGGTCGCTGACCGTCCATAAAAGGCCGCACAACAAGAAAGTGTCAATGTATATGAAAATGCCCAAATGATAGCGGACATTGCTCTGCTTATTATAGATGTTAGCTCGCTGATAATGGCAGCTGTGCAAAAGTTGAGGCATCGACAAGAAAAACGCACACACACACCAGAACGAAACCGAAAACCGTGCTAAGTTGATGCTGAATAGAAATGGATAGAGTGTGCTATATTGTGATTGGAGGGTGTGTGTTTTGGGGGTTTGTAGGCGTAACACTAACTGCCAATGTTTAGCATGTAAATGGAGAAGTCGATGCCAAACAAAGGTCAACAAACAAACACCAACAATAAGGAAAATGTTCTCAACGGCAGGCCGATGTTTGAATACCGTTGCAAAAGCATTTTATGAAAGCTTAAAAAGTACTTTTTTAATAATATATTTATTTTTTGATTAAGTGTAAAAAGAAACATTTAATCAGAAGAAAACCAAATAGAATATTTATTTAAAATATGCTTTCTGTATTTAGTTACGCTTAAAGTGACATAGTAAATATACTTTTGCAAGGGTATTAAAAAAAATGACAAAGAAAATTGTGGAAAATGGACAAAACTGGAAAACAAAATACAAATCATTAAAAATGGCAACGATTGACACTTATAATTAATGAGCAACGAACTTTATGCTTGACTGCATAAACACAAGCCAACAATGAAAATGGAAATAGCCATTATGTTCTTCTACTATAATACATATATGCACAGATCGAATAATAGTAAGAAAGAGAGAACGAGAGCAGGGCATTGAAAGAGAGCGAAAGAGAATACCATAACCGAAATGCATGCAATAGAATAGTAGATAAATGTAACTGTAAGACAAACGAAAGTCTCAAATAATAATGCTAATATATTAATTTAATTTACGAGTGCTTCAAGTACAAAAGGCAGACACTTGAAAATAAGTTCATTGCACTGTACAAACAAAAGAAAAAGAAATGAAAGATACAGAGAGATAGAGTGGGAAGAGTGGAACTTACCTCGTAAAGAGCGCAGCAATGCCCCAGGCCAGGACACAGATGAGTATGGCTCGAGCCTTGGTGCAGACATATCCCGCCTTTAATGGCTCACAGATGGCATAGTAGCGCTCAAAAGAAATGGCCAAAATAGTTAAAACGCTGGCATGCGCCACAGTTAACTCAACAAATGGCACAGCCTTGCCTGCAGAATGGAGCCACAAAAATGTTAATTAACTTCTACCAAAAGAGACACAAAAAGCAAAAAGTCATCTGTCTGATTGTAACTTACACATCTCGTGGCCAAGCACCCAGGTCTCTGGACGTGTGTTGACTTCAACCAGAACAGTGGGTGTGCAGACAAGGAGTACGAGTAAATCAGCAATGCTGAGATTGGTAAGGAAAATGTTTGTCGAATTGCGCATATCTTTTGTTTTTACTATAACAATGGGCACCTGCATGTGAGAAAAGAAAGCGTTTCAATATAAAAAAAATTATTTAATCTAAAACAGTTTTCAAAATCTACTACAAAATTACTTTATTGATTGATTGTTTTCTCGATAGAAACTGCTTATCTTTCAACAACTTCTGAGCTTAATTAAGTCTGTCAATATTGCTTACCATCACATTGCCAATGACGCCCAGAAGCATGATAATTATGCAGAAGAACATGGCGGTTGTGCGTATATACGACGGAATCTGTGGCAGCATCTGTTCCACATCCTCGTCGGTGAAGGCGACAACGCTGGTGCTTGCATTGGAATTGAAACTGGAGTTGCTGGAGCTGTCGTTGTTGTTGTTGTCGTAGGCTGGAATACTATTAGTTGTGTTGTACGCGCCATGGCTGCCACTAGGAGCGCTACGGGATAGCTCAGCGTGCTGCGTCGTCGACTCTGTTGCATCAATAGCATCGTGAGGTGTTGTTGTCGGAGTTTCTATTGCTAATGTTGTTGATGGGAGCAGCAGCAGTAGCGGTAGCAGCAGCAGCAGCAGAAGCAAAAATTGTGGCAGCCACGGCTGTTGCCCGCGCCTGGCCACAGCTTGTGACGCACCAGCGACGCCGAGGCTGCCGCTCAACAATGTCGTCGTCCTGCGTCAAGGGTCGTCAACCGGATTTGGATTATTTATTGTATTCGCAACATTTGACACATTATCGCCCAAATGGGAATCTCGAAATCGTTTAAGTGCGAGCGGAAGCGATTAATTTTTCTTCTTCTCCTTTTTTTGGGCCACCCACTGTTGAGGGGTAGCTGGGGGTGGTAGCAAGGGGTAGAGTGTCGCTGTCCTTAATTGCCGAGCCCTTAAATATGCGCTAATGAAATTAAGTTGCCCAACGGCTGGCTCATGAAATTTATGATGTCGCTAACAGCTCCCGTTCCAGTTGCTCAAGTTGCTCCCGAACCTGTGCGTTTGCCCGCAGCGACATTAAACAAATCAATCAGTGGGGCTTTGCGGGGTTGTGTCCTCTTTATTTTATTGCTGTGTGTTGGTGTCCGACGCCAGCAGCTCTATCTGAAGTAGCAAAAGTGTCTGGGATTAGCATTTAAGTAGCACCAGCCTTTGGCTATGGCCTATTCTAACCGGACATTAAACACGGAGTGACAGAATTAGAAAGAGAGAGTGGGAGAGAGCGGGTTGGGCACGATAGTCAAGTGGCCAACTAACTAACGTTAATGAATGGAAAGTTCATTAGGCCCTGTCATTTACATAACATTAAAACATCCGACCAATGCGATTAACAACAACCAAGCCCCCCGCCAAGTAAACATAAACATACTGCTGCCGTACACACACACACACACACACACACACACACACAAACATATACATATATTTATTTGCGACTTTGATTGTCGCAACTGTGGCTTGGTTTTTAATTACTTGCAGGGTTGCCATGTCTGTGGTTGGATATGAAATAATCATAAATCGTGTTTAACTTTGAAAGAAAATAAGTGCAATAGATTTTAATTTTCTGTAAAAATCTCAATTTCTTACTGATAGATTAATAAAAATTAAAAAGGAATTTAATATATTTTTTCAAATGGTTTATAGGCGAAGCATTCAATAAAAGATTTCAGCAAATATAACAAACAATATATTTAATAAAGAGTAAATTATAGACATTTTAACTTTATATATGTATCTGTGACAACTCTGTTGGACAATCTCCAGAGTTGCCTAACTAGCGATTATCACTGGAAACTGACCAAATGGCTTTATTAAATCTCCATTTTTGCACAATCCCTGTGATGCTTAATTGTATTATGTACACACAAGACGACAAGCCGACAAACCGGCAAAGCGCAAATAAGTAAATACAAACACAAACAGACTAAGACAGACACACACACACCTACAGAGCGAGAGAGTGTGAATAACAGACAGTAGCAAGGACTTCCGTTTGGTTTAGATTGCTGGCAGCTTAGCAGCGCCATTTTGATTAATTTGATAAATTCATTATGTGCACACCATATTGGTAATGTTCTTGTACGGCTGTTGGCCTGACGCTTGGATAAGCCGTTGTAAAGAGTTTCGTTTTAAGTTCAATGTACCCAAAATGACATAACAAGACAGTTTGTGCCGTATTTGGCTTCGTAATGCGACTTTAATGTTGTTGACAACGGCCATCAGCAAAAAGGATAGCATGGACAGCATGACTCAGGGACGAAAATCAAGCGAAATTGGCCAGTTGTGGCTAATAGTTGGATAGCCATTTTGTTTTTGCGTCATAATTGTTGTTAAAACTTTGTCGAGCAGAAACTCAAATGTAGCGCTAACAAATTGTAGATTGTTTCTAGAACTGCAACAAATGGAATGAGAAAGGTGAACGAATTTCTATCAATATGGATAAGCCATAACTACTCAAACCTAAGGCACACATGCTCGGGCTCCGACTCGTTTACAATGCGAGTTTCATGGACAGCACAGCTGTGCCAGAAACAGAAACACTGCGAGAAAATGTTATCATAAACCTATTAAACTAAACAAGTTTTAAACCAAGCACAATTTGTAATCCTTTACAAAGTGCTGAATAGTTTGATATATGTTCAAGCAATATTTAAATAATCTTCATTAGTTTTCGTCGCAGTGTAGACCACAAACAGCAACATGGCATTGGGGTCTGCTGCATGTAAATCTCAAACGGTTTATGGTTACGACCAAATCCCAACTGCTTACATGCCAAGCGTGTTGATGTCAAGTGTGTGTGTGTGTGTGTCTAGCGGCAATTTGATGGATAACTTGTGGCCTGCCCTTATCATGAAGGGGGCGGGTGGAAGGTTCTAGCTGTTGGCAGATCTAATACCAACACACACATACACAAACATTCTGACACTGGCTTGCCAAAGTATTTGGTATGTAATTTAGCTGAGATTTGAATAAGGTTCAAAGCTGTTGATGATAATGGAAGTTGAGCGCTTTTGGCATTATTGTCGAAATACAATACGAACACGTCGATGTGTGTGTGTGTGTTTGTGTGTTTGTTAGTGTAACGTTTTTTATGGTATTTAAGATTGAAGGCAATTTATTGGCTGACACCCTAATAAAATTAACATTGAAATGGCAATTTGAGGCAGCAATAAGCATCAGCAACAGCATTCAAAGTAAAAAAAAGTTGTCACACACACTTACAGATCATACACACAGATACTAAACACATACGCATATCTAATCAATTTATCGTTCAATAATGGTTCAAGTAAGTGGGCTTCGTTCAGACGCTTTGGCAAATCGCAGAGTTGGCAAAAAAAGAAAAATTAAGAACATAAAGCTATAAATACAAGTAGAGACATAAATTAAAGACATGCAGCAGCAAATTGATTTTAAGCCATGGCTTTAATGGTCAAAAAACTCCCTTATCCTTTCTCTCGCCAACTTCAAAACTCCCTTTCAATGGAAATTGAGCCTTCCCCTTTTTTTTTGTTGTTGCTTGGGGTGCCATACGATAAATAAATTGAAATGACTTCGTAATTGTATTTGTGACTCTGGCTAAATTAATCTAACTAGTTCGCATGCCAGGATAGCGTTCGTGTGGAACCAACAACAGCAACAACCACAAACAGTAATCAGCAAAAAAAAAACTTGGCTAACAAAGCGCCAAATAAAAACAAAATGCTTGCTTGTTCTAAGGGTGTTTGGTTGTCCTTTTGGCTGATGGGTTAGAAAATTGGTTTATATAAAAACCTCAAATACACATATCCCACGGCCAAAGTTCTAGTAATTGCCCGATGAATGGCAATTAGTTTGCCTTAGGAACCTCATTTGTGGTCTTTTGCTTTCACTGGTTACATGTTGTGGCTATTGATTGAGTTTTAAAAGCTTTATAGCTATTGGCATTGATTGTAATTCATATAAACTAAACAAATATGCGGAATTGCATTTTCTATTTTACCCTATTTTCTTAGCTATTTTCAATTACATTTTCATGCCTTAAATTCCAGGCACGGGGAGCTCTTAACTCGCAGCATTCTTGGATGATGATATGGCAAGTCAAGGATATTTACTCACAGCAGCTGCGGCTTTTGCTTCTTCTTGCCACTTGCGTTTATTTATGTGAATTCGCTGTCCAGTGCAGAGCAGTGCTTCCCTGACCACTTTAAGTTTGTATGCTTCTAACTCTCTGTCTCTGTTTGAGTAACATTTACAGCCACCGTTCGGTTGTTTGTTGAACTCTTAAACAATGGCTTCTTTATATGGATCAACTTAAACGAAGCTTGCTTTAAGAGTTAGACGAGCTTTTACTAAATATATAACATAACTTCTTTAAAGTACTACAACTTTATCCTAATACTTTTCAGTAACACCTGCTACATTTTGTGATCCTGAGGCTTAGTAAGGCTTTCCGTTGTCAAAACTTTCTGTGGTTCTTTGAAAACATCACTGGCAACAAGCCTACAAGCCTTTTGAATTTCTTAAAATGTATGCTGTATATCTGTCAAAGGGTTTTATAGAATTTGCATTCCTACAGTCTAATGTTTAGTCTCTTTACAACTTCAGGCAACCTAACATATATCTTTGTACCTATTAATGTACACATATGGACATTTTTATATATATTCACAGATCTGTGTAGTTGGTTTCTCAACTAATGTTCTTGGCTTTCGGACGCTTTATCAGTCAGCGAAAATTCGATCCGACTATTCGTTTCTTTTTTTCGAGCGCAAAAGTTCACTTAAAATTGCGCATCCGCCGCGTGTGCTGTGAATGAATGAAATGGTATCCTTTTTGGTTTGTAGCCATGTCGCATTGTAAGTATTTAGCTTGGCTTGCCATATTGATAAGGCATTGGACCTGTACGTATGTTTGTATGTGTGAGTGCCCCGCAGGCAGGCATTTTATCGCTGATGTTCGCGGAGCGAATGGTATGAGAAGCATTTGTTGAAAGATGCGACCGACCATTGCTGCGGGCCGGGAAACTCTGCAGCTGCTGTCGCTGTCTGCTAGCTAGCTAGCTATATGGTTATACGTTTGTTTATTTGTTTGCTATGAGAATTTATACACACACACACACACAGATAGACGACCATAAAGCAAAGAGATAGCATTCGGTATTGTTTAACGATTCCGTGGAAATTGAAAACACATCGAATAAAAAATATAAATGTTAGTGGCGAGAGAAAAAAACGTCAACATTGGTTATGAGGCGGGACGGGGGCGGGACGATTGGCATGTAACATCCGACGCTAAAGACACTTTAATTGCTTCGATGTGAAAATACGTGAATACAAAATAAAACAGCTACATATGTATGTTTATGCATAACTAATGCGCCTGCTAACATTTGTCTGACCTTCAAAGTTATCGAATTTCACGCGCACGCACGCACAGCGCAGAAGAAGGCAGATTCCTTCCGTTGATCCCCATTCATGTGCGAAATGCAATAAGCTTCAGTTTTTACTTGTCAGCCCGCAAACCATCACCCCTGCCGCCCTCTCGCCCATATTAATACGCATATTTATGCTGGAGTTTCTGCTCCCAGCAGGAATTCGAATGCATCTGAGGGCTTTGGCCCCCTTGACTTCCATGGCATTTCCGGCGCGTACGAATTGAAAAATGGTGCTGGCCGCACATCCGTTCACATTATTGAGCAGCGCATCGTTAACTTAACAACTTTACATTCACAAACGCAAACGCAAGTAGCTGCAGTTAACAATCTTGAGGGAGCAAAGGGGAAGACTTAAGTGGCACTTTGCCTGTCATTTCATTTAATTTGTCACCGACAAACGACAAACGGCGAGGAGCGAGGGAGGTGACAAGTGCACGCCCACTTAGCGCTTTTGGGGCGTGGTCAATTGCGTGTTGCTGACGCCAGCGTTGCCATTGCTGCAACAAAAATAAAAAGGAAAAGTGACCTAAATAATAATAATTGCTAAGGAGATACCCTATAAATTACCCTAAACTTCCCCACTTAAAAATCAAATAATTTGATTATTATTGTATTATTGCCTCAATCAACAATTAAACCCTTATAACTTTTTTAAAAATTGCCATAAACAATCAAAAGTCAGCATTTTGCTTTGGTTGTCAAATAGATATTCGATTTCTTTACATCTTTTTTACTGCTTTTTTCATTGTTTACAGAATTTAAATATTGACTTCAATTAAAGTTAAGGGCAAATACTCATGGCTTATTTACTTACAACTTCAACCGCAACTTTAGTGCTCGTCCCTTAGTTGACTTTGCGTTGATTGAATGTGAATTTGAGTGCAATTGGAGATAGAAAATTGCAATGTTAAGTTAAGCTACTTTGACGAGCAAAGAGACAAAGACAAGTTTGATAGAGCTATTGGATGGACACACATTGGAACCCATTCAAGATTGTCGTAATTGTTGGCTCTTTTATTTTTATTAGCTGCAATTTAATGTGCATTGGCATAGCTTAGTTGTTGGTCACTTTCACTTTTGGGCATGCCAAAAATCGTTTTACGAGTTCAATGAACCAGCACCCATCGCCCAGTCAACACCCACCTCCCTGGCAATATGCAAAAATCCAACATTGTAATGACCGCAGGACACAAGTGTTATTTTGGTTTTTGGCCACATTTTTTTTATGGCCTTTTGTTCAAGTACCGCATGAAAATCGTATTATTTATGATGGTATAAAAAAATTTTATCAGTAAATTAAACACTTTGTGTTTGCTTGACATATTCTCAACATCTGACGAACGCTTCTGCCAGATTGAATCATAAAAAACAAAAACTTTAAGATTCGATCAAGTCAGATATATGAAAGGCTTTATTTAAACACGAATCTCAATCATCAAATCGTCATTAAAATGAGCAGCTTCAGCAGCATTCAATTCCGATCCATAACTCACACTCTACACTGAAACCAAAATAATCCCTTGACTTATTCATTTCTCTTGTCATGCTAAGATTCTTAAGTATCCCATAAATATATGTATTTAATATAAACGACACATGCACAATCAATATAGAGTGTATGAATGGTTCGGCTTAAACGAATGAATGATCAAAATGAGATGTATATTTGGGTGTTCTTCTTCCTGCTTTTGTTACCAATGCAAAAATAAAATAACCAGAAAAACGCGTTAACACGCACAAGAAAGGAAATGACATTTCGCAAAAAAATAAAACGAGCTGTTTAGCTGCTAGGTGGAGGGTTGGGGAGCGGGCACAAAAACGCTGTTTTATAAATTAAACGGGCATCTGTTCGCAATTAGAATTGCAAATGTATTACTTTTTTGTTTTGTTTTGGAAGTATTGCTAAGGGGGAGAGAAGCCAAGTAAACAAAAGCAAAGCCAGCACGTGTTTCAAAAATAACTACAGTTAAAAATGTTTGTGAAAAGGGGGGAAAGGAAAGACCCACTTAAGAACGCGTGGAAGGAAGTAGGCTCTAAAGTGCCTGAAACACATGGATTGCGCAGGCTGCAAGTTTTTATATTTTTTGTATTTTTCGTCTTCACAGTTTTGATGAGCCCAAGAAAACAATTTGAACGTAATGACGAAGAAAGTTGTTACTTAGCTTGTGGTTCATTTGTCAGCGATTGCTCAAAGGCAGGAACCGACAAAGGGAGAGAGAGCGAGAGAGAGACCTTGTGGGGGATTATAATCCAAGTGCCTTATACAAATAGCCATGCATAAGTTTTATAAGCACGGCGTGAAAAAACTGTTTTAGTGTTTACTTTTAGATATTTGCTTGAGCATTTGTTCTGTTGTCGTTTCCTTGAGCAACTCTTTGAAAGGGCATAAAAAGGGATTTATATCAGTTTGCATGTTGACAAATATGAGCAAGAGTCTGTTAAAAATGTAAATTTATCGGCGACAAATGTTAACACATAGCTAAAACTCATAGTTCTATCAAATATTTCTCAATTGAATTCCTTTAATTACATCGATTTTGGTATTTTTTTAATTATTCTTTTAATGTCAAGTTTATCAAATGCTCCCACGCAGCTCATTTTAAATTTTTTTAATATTTAGTTATTTAAAATAATTACATTTGACCTTTATTTAAGATTTACACCAACAAAGTTTATCAATCAATTTCACTTATTTTCATTTATATCAAACGTTCTTCCTTCTTAACGTTCTTTGTTGATTACATTCCGTTTAAAAATTTATAATAAACTCAGCCCTTCATCGATTTTAAAGTTAATTTATCACCTTTGCCACCCACGTTAAAAAATGTATAAATAATTTTGTGTTTATTCCGGTTTCAACTTTCTAGTGCCTTAATGTTGATTGACTTTTGATAGCTTTAGTAAACTTAAAACCCAAAATCAATAAGCATAAAGAAATATACTATTAATAGAATGCCTTATGATACGCATCAAAAGCGTTCGAGTATACAATGCTCATATATTTATGTTCTATAGCAGCTACAATGGCAGCTAATTGTGGCAATTGCTGCCAACAAGTTGGATGAAAGAGAAATTCTGTACAAGCAACTAATTGTTTAGTTAGACAGCTCAATTATAATTTTAATGAATACTGATGATGTTGAATCTAATGCAGATTAAATGGCAACAGTTTGCTAGACAAATGCAAAAGGCTTTTGCGCTCTGAAAGCAGTTACAAATCATACAGATTTCACTTAATTGATTGCCATCATATTTCAACAGACATCGTCGTCAGACATGATCCTGGCCAAAGATTCCCACAAGTTTCTACATCGCCATTCATCAGTTTGTGGGCTGCGAATTGCGGGTCTCGGCACAAACTTAATAACTCATTTGTTAGCACTCATTTAGCTGCATTCAAATGCCCAATAAGACCTATCATATAAGCCACAACCACACAAAACCACAACCCCTCACACTCTCTTGCACACACATATGCCGCACTGCGTAAAAAACAGTTGGAAATGGCCTTGCCCGGCAGCAAACATTTGACTTCTAATTAAGAGCTAAAAGGCCAAAAACAGTAGAGACAATAACAACAACAATGAGATGAAGCTCAAGTGGCAGATACAAAAATACCTTCGTACACACACACACATACCCCCCAAAATGCTGGAGCGCGGCGATGATTAAGTGCCAACGTCGCTTTGCACACCGGAGCATGGCAAGAACCCAAGCAGCACTATACGAAATGTGGAGTAACAAAATGCACTTGAATAAATGGGTAACAAATAAATTGATAAAAACTTATGCATAATCGGTTGACAATTTATTTCTTATAGCCGCAATGAATCAGAAAAGTAATGCACCTAAACAAATGAATGAAGAAAACTTTCTTCTTTTTCTTAAACATTTAACAATTATTTTTTTCTAAGTGCCTGAAAGACCATATATGTAGGTGTGCGGTTGTATGAGTGTTGTTTTCGGGGGGTGTGATTGTTGTTTTGGAAGGCCGCCCTGCGTCTTGGCCTTCATTCGGTATGCGCGTGCTAATCAAATTGGGTCTAGTCCGTGTCTGCGCCTTCAGTCTATTTCGACATTGTGGGCCCTGCCCGGAGGGCTGGCATTAGTTTCGTAGCGGACTTGTTTATCAGCCTGTCTGCGCCTAATGTGTAAGTATGCCAAAAGTGATTGCATAATTATGCAAATGTTCCAAATACCGCACACACACAATATTCCTCTAATGAATTACTCAAAGGCACAGTCGAGCGAGAGCTCCTTGGCTAAGACTCAGGACGGCGCGTCTCTTCGAGTGTAAACAAAAGCAAACAAAGTGGCAGCAGGGCTACCGAAAGTTTTATTATATAATAACTTTATTATTGCCTGGTGGCAAACGTTGCGTATGCCGTTTAAACGAATAAGAAATGAGCCTTCGAAGTCCAGTTGTGTTCGAAACAATTAACACTCCCCCGCACCCCACCCACCCACCCACCGCCCTTAATAACTCATTCCAGATCAATAATTGCACTGACAGTAAATTAGGCACGCGTTGGCTGGGAAAGTTTTCAAATGCCTGTCAACAGATCGTATCGTCATTGGGCCACTCATAAAAAACAACAATATATTTATGGGTGATCGCTTTATTGTTGTTTATTTAGCCATCTATAAAGAACGCATATTGTGAAAAGTTCTATCGAAAAAGTGAGCAATAAAAAAACTATTTATCACATCGCGGCGAAAATAGTAAAAAGTAAAACTAAATGTAAGGTAAATAAATAAAATATATTATGAATTTCTTTCGTTTTGGGGTTAAGCAAACGTTCTGTATGCAATGTGCCACGCCCCCTTATGCGCCTAGTCATACCTTATAATAATATGAAGCAGAAAAAATCCATGGCGCGCCTTTTATTTGCATAGCCCTTGTGACAGTTTTTTTGAAAATAAAGAAATTTACAATGAAAATTTTGTGACTTATTCGTTTTAACTTTTGCTTTCGTGATTCACATGAAGCCACAACAACAACAGCAATAAAAACAATAACAACAATAATGATGCATACGTACAAATTTCTTATTCAGGCGTCGTCCAAGCGATCGGCCCCAAATAACAAGAAAAAGCACAAAACAAAACAAAACAGAGATATTCGAAAGGTCTCACACATGTCTGGCAAATCAAATGGACAACTGACTAAAACGGATCGACACCTCCCTCCCCCCCCCCCCCTCCTTGTTTTCCCCCGGCAATGTTTGTTGTTTCTTGGCCTCTTTCTTGCATATTTGCTTGCTTTTTCCAGCGCGTAATTAGGCAAATCACTGGGCATAAAAAATGAGATGATGCGAAACACAGATAGATAAATTCGCAACATGAAAGAACCACGCATAAATCAGCATTTATATAAATAAAGACATTTGATTTGGAACTGGGACTCTTGTCTATTTACCCATCCCAATCAACTTGCCCTGCATGCCGAGTGAAATAAATGCCCAAAATGAAAATGAACCGAACTGAGTGAAGCGCCGGCCAGCGCGGCGTATACGCAATATATTTTCATAATTCATATGCGGTACGCCTTTCCTCTTCCTTTTGGCAGTGACGTTGCAAAAGTGTTTTGGCCTGGCAAAAAATAAAAGACTTATAGACAGTAAAATGACAAAAATTTGTGTGTGGTTTTATTTTTTGTGGTGTTCTTTTATTTTGGCAAACAAAAAAGGCTTCCAAAATGCTTAAACATATGTTGCATTTCATAATGACAATAACGATCTGTTCTTAAACAAACAAGAGTGCTCTTTTTGTATTAAATACATGTGTTTATTAATATTTAGTCAAGTATGAACTTTATTTTTTCGACTGCCGCTAAGTCAATGCCGAGGTTTACATAGCGCATATGGCAGAAATGGTCGACTATTGAATGGATGTGAGAAAACGAAGGAAGAAGATTAACTACCCTTGCGGATTTGTTTATTGTGTTGGGATAAAAAGTAGTCTTAAAGTAAGTGTAGGGAAATAAGTTTTAACTTAATGATATTGATTATAAGTTTATGCAAAATCAATTATTTTTTGAATTCCTAGCTTAGTTATACTAGTGAGTAACGCCCCTTAGACGATATAATCTCTTGCCCAATGGAATGGAACTTGCAGCTGTGCTCCAACTCGCAATTATAAAGAGAAATACATTTACTTTATTTAAAAGGCAATTAAGACATTAATAAGTCTTGAAATTAATTACGAGCCAATAAAAATCATTAAGTAATATATTATTATTTTTTATGCAATTTAAAATCTGCATACAAACTTGGGAAATTACTAGATAATAAATAATTTCAATCGGTACGATAAAATAGTGATATAGTTAACTTAAGATAGATTATGGATGTGGACACATGATAATAGTTGTTGAACATAAAATGAAAAACTTTGCGAAATTCCATCGAATTTTTGAGTCTTTTAAGTTTTCTTCGTTCCTGCTTGCTTTTGCCGCTTAATGCATAAGATTTAGCTACATTTAACATATGATCCTATCAAAAAAATCATCTTAAAAAATAAACAACTTATCAAAATGTTACATTTTACATTGCAATTTAACCATGTACCCATTGTAAAGTGTATCAAAAAAAAAAAAAAAAATGTGAAGTGCGTCACAAGGTCTGATAAGGTGGCCGAGTTGAGGCAGACTTTTGAAAAACAGGCTGCCACACTTTTCAAGTGCAACATAAGGCAACTACAACAACAACAACAAATACTTCAGGTTTTTTAAGTCGAGAGAGGATGATGACGGAGCGAATCTGCGAATGGGATTCGCACTGGTATTTCGTTGCGCATTCAGCATTAATTTGTCAATGTTTATGTATTGAAATTAAAATTTATCAACAGAATGAACGTTAAGCATTAATAATGATGCTTAAACACTTTAGTCTCAAATACAAAACGCGTTAGCCACGAATCGCAGGTAGGAGAGACAAGGAGGGCAGCGTGATTAAAACACGTATTCTATGCAAATGCCGCTGAGCCATGAGTTTAATGAGTTGTGTATCAACAAATGAGACAGCTTGTGCGAGTGGTGCGCTTGAAAAATGTATTCGAAATGAATTCGAGCACGTAGCAATTTAGTACAAATCTCCACATAGCATTTGTTTATAAATGGATATAGATTGCAGAATTCTATTATTTTCTTTACGCTTATCAGTCTAAATATAAGTTTATCAGCTAAGAAAATGCAAACAGAATTCAAAAACTTACCTTAAGTTTTTTGTTTTTTTTGGTAAGAATGTTATTTTGGTATTGTCACGTGTGACTTTCTTTCATGTACATTTAATTTCACATGTCAAACTTCACGGCGACACTTAACGAAATGTGAAATTCTTCTTTTTTTATGCTTTGCGTGTAATTAAAAAACATTAAGACGACGACAACAACAACAACAACAACAGTTGCAGCAGCTGACATTAATGGCGAACCCAAAGTGCAACGAAATTAAAAACAAGCATTCATACAAACAGACACGCACTCACACACACAAGCACACACACACTTGTTTAAAACAAAGACAATTCGCACGAAATAATAAGGCTAAAATGCAGCTGTCACTGCCACTGACCGCCCTGCGTCTGTTGTATGCTGTCTGTTTGCTATTGTCAATCATGCGTCGATGTACCGTTAAACTAAATGTGCGAAACACGCGCCAAAGTTTCAACTAATACAAGTAACACTAGCTCGACCAGTAATCCCAGTCAACCAACCGCTCGACGGCAAGTTTTCCAAAAGACTAAAAACACAAAATATTTTCTAGCAAACAATTTTCATATGCGGCCGCTATGTTGCCGGCTAGCGGCCAACTGTGCGTTCGGCTAAAAAAAAAGCTTACGACCAAATAGCTTTTTAAAGCTTTCGGCTATTCATGACATTTTGGCGCGCGTTAAGCACACTCTACGGTGGCGGGGGCTTTTGTGAATGGCGCAAAACGAAAACATTGCACTAATTGAGCGTGACAAAGTGTGGAAAGTTCAGGTGACAGTGGGGAGGGAGGCGACGCTGACAACTAAGCTCAAACAAAACGTGCGTAAAAGCTGATTTGACTCGATTATGCTAGTACAGGGTGTTTGATGACAATGTGTAAACGATTAAGATATTTGCGCTTTTGTGCGTATGCTTCGACTTTTTGATATGCTATCAATCATGAGTGGGGAAAATGTTGATGTAATCTTAATAATAATCTACTTTTTATGAAGTGATAAAAGAAAATAACAAACAAAATTGCCTACTTTAATCAATTATATATTTTATTACGAGCAATTGAAACTAAATTTAGTAGCAATGATCATAAATAGCTATAAAAGTTTAACAAATTTATTAGCTGCTTGTCAAAAAATTTAATTTAATCAAACTTATGCTAATTGCTGACACACTGACTGGAACTGGAATTATGCGAGTTTATTGAATTCTTCTGTGGGAAGGATAGTTGTTATTGGTTTAATGAACCTAATTATGCACACGTGCCGAGAAAGTCGCTGTAGGTCGATTATAATCAACCATAAATCTGAAATGTAAACATAAGGAAGCAATAACTTGTCATTTGTTGAACACAAAACTTATTTAGTATGTGCTAGATCCAGTTTAGTAGTTTAGTCCCAGGCATACACGTGTGTGGTAGGAACTAAAGTCAGCGGGCGGATTGCGCCTAATAATGACTTCATTAACATTATTTGCGATAACTTTTGCATAGAGACGATAATGAAAGTTGTCGTTAACCATTTAGCACGCGTGTCTGTATAAACAGTTGCAGGTGCACACGCTTAACTCAAAGACAACTCAACTTAAGTCAAGTGCTGACAAACAAGAGCAGTGCAATCAAATTATGCGATTTATTGCAATGCCCACAATAATTAAACGAGTACTTACCGTAACAAGATCCTCATTTAATAGCGCTAACTTGTTTAAAAACACACATTGCTATATGTTTTTTTTTAAATTGAATTTGAACATTCAACCAACGAAAAAAAAAACGCACAAGCGGCGACAACTTTACTTCCGCTAGAGTAAATTCTTATAGCTAAATGGTTTCTTGCACAGTAATCAAAGCAAGTGCGAAGCAAATGTTGACGGTCATGGCGCCAACAATGCTCCGATTCCATATTGATAGCATGCCCAAAAAACCTACATTGTTGTCATTGTCATTGGCTCATTGTTCAAAATGACTTCTACGCGATATGTGGAACTAATCAACAATGTGAATTTAACGCGGATCAAGCGGGCACAGCTGCCTAACAACAGCAACAACAACAGCAGCAAAAAATAACACAAAATAAATCAAATAAAATACAATACAAATATAAAAAACTCACACTTTTTTTTGTATACCTAATTTTGAGTCTGAACTGTAAATTATCACACACTCATCTGTTGTTTTTGCTGTTTGGAATTTGAGCTGCTGGGCAGGACGGATGCAGAGCATGCAAAATAAGTTAGAATTCCTCATCAAAGTATTTCTTACTACGTCACAAAATGAATGCAAATTAAAAAAAATAGTCTGTTTCGTTTTAAAATGCGTCACACTTTCTTTGGGGAACTCCATGACTTGGCTTAACTTGGCCGTGGAACGTGACTTGGTCACGAGCGGATCATCAAATTGTGATCTTGCCTAAGTCTAGATTTATGCTCATTGAGCTGATCCGGTTGTTCGAACAGGCTCTTGACTCTTTCACTCTTTGCTGTGTTAGCGTTATGCTTGACCAAGTTTAAAGCTACTCATTGATTGGACAAATAATTATTTTATTGTTTGAAAATACAATTTAGTTAAACAATTAAAGAAAGCGTGCATAGTTATTTATTGTAAGAAATATGTAAAGAATTTTTATGGTCAATAAGCTAAGCTGTTAATATTTAATTGCTTTATTATAAGTATATATTATTGTGTTTATATACTTAATATATTATTCTTTCGAATAGAGTTGAGTTAATGCTTACATATATTACGTCTGTAATGCTATTAAGCAAGACTTTGTTGTCTAAATTAACAATTCCATAACTATACAAATTGCATGCTTTATGCAAACATTGTGTTTGAAACATGTACTGCTTGTAGTATATCAATTAGCTAACAGCTTCTATCATATGAAATTAATGAGCATTCAAATGTTATTCAAATCACACTAATCCATCACACATCACATAAACAACAACCAATCAAATCGGATTAGACCGTATCACAATCAATTCTTAATAAAATTCAGAGTGAATGTTTATTTTATCTTCACTTGGGTTCTTGAACAGAAGCTTTAATTTAAGTGAGATTCATGCATTATTAATAACAAATATAATTGGACATACATATGTATATGCCTTCATTTATGATTGATCTTATAGTAGCAACAAATTTCACACTATTCCGACATATTTGAACTATAATATAATAAAACCGCTATAAGGTCAACAACTGTAGGAATATACTTTTGTTTGATTTTCAAACATTCACTTAAGCCATGTTTATGGATGATTATACACTAAAATAAATGTATTGTCAATTATTTTTAATGCATTAGAATGTATCGTTATATGTTTGATGTTAAAGGAACATGTTTTTATATTTTAATTCTTACATTTGCAACAAAGAGAGTTTAATCCAAAGTCTTATATATATGTTATGCCTCCTTAACTACAACTAAATTTCGTTTGTTGAGTGTATGCTCTGCCTCTCTCCTGTATCCTATATAAACTGACGGATGGAAGTTAATGACAGTTACATACTGTTACTAACAAATACAATCTACAAATTATGGTTAGCTCGCAAATGATAATTCCCCCAGACACGAGTCTAGAATCCGTTGTTTTCATTCAGCGTTCGAATTGTTTTTTAATTGTTTACAAGAAAAACCTTTGCTGATAGTTAGGAATCGACTTAAATCGTCGTAATTGTTATTGGGATGCGTCATGAAAAGAGTCTGCTGAGGGATTTCCAAACCGTCTGACAATCCCAAACTAGTCACTCAGACTTAACTGTGAGTGTTTCAGTGTTCACGACTTGTGTGTTTGGCGTTTGGCGATTGCCAATTAACGATTGCCATTGCCAGGAATTTCATTTCATTTCCTACGTCACTGAACTCGGCCAAACGAAACCGAGCCAAACTCACTAAACTCTAAAAAGGCGATCGAGCAAAAAAAAAAAAAAAAAAACTTACAACGAATAAATTTATGATAAATCTGCGAAAGGCAATTGCAGGTGCTTTAAGAGCAGGAACTGGTTTTATTTTTTAGTTTTTCGAGCAGCGCCAACATCGACGAACAAGAGCAAATGCACCGACGACGCAACGACAGCAACAACAACGAAAACGACGCCGACGCGAACGACTAACTTTGGCGCCGCTGCCGAAGTCGCTGCCAACGTCGCTGCTGACTTCGCTGAAAGTGAGCGTCACATTCTGTGGTATATAAATGTTAGTCGTATGTTGGGGTTCTGATTAGTCTGCGAGCGCCGCTTACAAGTTCCAGAGTATGTTAAATATTCGTACACGAAAATAAACAATTATTAAAAATTTTGGGCTGCCTTTGAAAGCATAGTGAATCGCAAGTGAAGTGAGACAAGTGCTGGAAAACCCAAAAATAAAAAATCAAGAAAATATTAGAAGAAACATAAAATAAATCAACAAAAAAGTTTTCAAAGCATTAACATACTTGGAAAATAAAATAGCGCGCTGAAAATATAAAAAAAGGAATATCACATTCAATTTAAATTTTATTAAAACAACCATCCAACAAGTAAATAATTAAAAAGTACGTATACGTAATTTTTTTTATGTTTTATTGCATGCAAGTCTACAATTAAGTTACCAACATATTCTGACGTGATATTAAAAAAAATTACTCAGTTTTCATGGTTAAATAAATTAGATTTACAAAAATATATCTTTTTCAAAAAGCATAAGAAATAAATTCTTAAATGGAGTTAGTTAAGTTGCGATTTCGATAAAATATGTAAAATATATTTTGAATATTGTTGTATCGTTTTGGGAAAGCTTTAAATACTTGTTTAAAGAACATATGCATAAGCATAACGCAAAAAGTCTGAAATGGTTTATTGCATTCGAATTTTGTAACAACTTTCCCTTTCCCAAATCAACTGACGCACATGAAACCCATAATTTACCTTAAAGAGACTCGCTTTGTTGCGTTAAAAAAATGCAACAACATTTACAATGCAAAAAAAAGTTAAGGAAGTGCTTTACAATATGCTGAAAATAAATTGAAAGTCGACACGCAGCTTATATTATTCTTATTATTATTACATATTTTTTTAAATTTTTTTTAAAGAATTTATGTCAAAGGCAAATAAAATTCAAGGCGAGGCCTATGGCAAAAAATGCAATCAACATTTAGCTAAAAGCTGGCGACCGTTAAAGTTTACCTCGATGCCAAGTTGTCATAAAAAATCAATAACAAACAAAGTCAAAAAAAAGGCTGATTAAAAAATGAATATTGAAACAACTGACAGCCCAAGCCTCTTAAGTTTAATACTAAAAAAAAAGCAACTATCGTTAAAAGAACAAATAAAAAATGAGTAGCAAAATGATTTATGTTATCTGCACAATTGACATTTAATTTGTGTCAAGCGATCGACTTGACTAATAAGCGCCTAACGCCTCATAAATGAACATAATTTAAAAAGCTTTATCTCTGTCTTAGATTTTGATCGGTTTTTAATTGCGTTTTGGCACGAGCTGCATTCGAGTAATAGTAAATTGAGTCATTGAGTGATCGTTTTGTCCATTAATTATGTGAGCTCTGTTTCACTTATGCACTTATTAGTAATTAGAATAAGAATGATCAATGGATTTAAATACTTGGCTTGTTTAATGGACATGTTAAATAGTTTTTTTCAACTAGCATTGACGTCAACTTGTCAGTTCCATGGATCAGATATTTTTTCATGTTAAAAAGTTCTCAGATGTTCTGTGTATTTAAGTTATTCACATCGTTCGCTCTCTCTGTGTTTGTTGTCATTTAATTTGACTCATAATCGGAAATTCTAAAAGCCCAAGCTTATTGTGTAGGTCCCCCTTGTGAGCGCAGACCTAGGTCATATGTTGCACCCTGCCAGGCCTTCAATTGGACACTTTTTACTCAATTAAGCAAATCAAAAGCAGCAACGACAAACAACTTAAATAACAACAATATGATTTTGGGATTATGATTGTGAATTGAGTCTCACGTTGATTCGACAGTCGAGATGGCTGCTGATAAATCGGGGATTTAATTAGTTACACCATAAAACGGAAACAGATTCGCGACCGAGATTTAACGATTGCTAACAAACTGACCTTAATAATGTTGTTGATCCACAAATAGTTGCTTGGTCACTGCTGACAGCAAACACTCCAAGAACACTTTAAAAAAATATATTTAAAATTAAAAAAAGAAAAAACAACACACACACACAGCAATTATGTAAATTACAAATTACATGGCACACTGATAATTACGGAACGATTTTCCAAAAACCTCAAAACTCACTGCAACACAATCTAACTCAAATGCAACCTTGAAGCGGAAAATATAAGCAGCAACACAACACAAATACGATTTGTTTTGTTAAATGCTTTTCAATTGACCAAGTAGCTGCTGTCGTTGAATAGAGTCGAGCATAAAAAGTTAATAGTCTTATGGCTTAGATTTCACCTCATCAACAGAAGCAGCGATGCGATGCAGTCGTTACATTAAATCGATGATGTGAAAAGGCTAAGAACTATGCTTAAAACTGCATATACAGACATGTACATACATATATACGCTCTGCTACGGTAACAATAACAATGGACAATGGGCAGAGATGAAACTTCATATAAAGATACTACATATAACAACAACTCAACTCAACTCAATTCTTTGACTCGATTGTATGCAGATGTGCATAAAGCACGAAGTATGTGTGTACAATTTTTATTTGTATTTTTTCATTTAATTTGCCCAACTAATTGGGCCCACACGGCGCATACGTAATGTTCGCTTGGGAAATGCATGGCGCATTGAAATTTACTTGCCATATTACGTATACGACGCATACAAAGCGGTGGACTGTACTACCGTCTAGCGTTCGGCTGACGAAAAATGTATGCCAAGCCAAATTGTTAAACGACTTTGGCCAAAGCCTATTATAAAGTCGCAAAAATAAAAAAAACAAATATTTATATATTTATTGCTGAACAAAATTGCGCAATTTTGTTTGTTATGGAAAACTTGTTTTTGCCACCTAGAACGATATAAATTGGCCGCGTTTTATTTCACACTTTTAATTACAAATCGGATAATAATAATAAACTTATTAAATACATTATTCATAGAACCTATGCATTTTTTAAATGCAGAAGCCGACAAAACTTTAGCTGTTTGCTTCCTGAAGGCGTAATCGGAATTGGCAATTGACTTCAATGTAATTGAGCGACATATTTTATTAAATAAAACAATACCACAACAAGACTACCGGTAGCTAGTACAAGCGGTTTTGATACGTTTTAAACTTAAATTAATTTGATATAAAACCAGACGGAGGACAAGTAGACGACGGATAATTAAATTCGTGGCCCACTCTGTAAACGTAGTTAATGTCTTTTAAGCCTTTGATTGGAGCGACGACGCGTGCGTTGACGCTTGACATTGGAGCCACATGCACAGCGACTGTATTGCGTAATCAAAGAGTTGAGGAACCAGAAGTTGTCTATTCAATGGCATTCAGTTGGATTTTTTTTAATGACACTTAAGCATTTATATGGACTAAAAATGCAGTTTAAAGACCTCCAAGCAACTAACTTAGTTAGACAGCTAAGTGAAGCTTGAAATTATACTTACGTGTTTCTGCCTATTGAGAGAACTAATAATGCAAAAAAAAAAATGTTGCTATTAACTTTTTAAATCAAAACTTGCAGCAATTAAACTGTCTTAAAAGTTTAATTACATATTTAAAAAAAAATTGAATTTATGTTATAAGTTAGTAACGCAAAGCTAAATGCATCGACAAAGAAAAGATAATGAAAGATTGAAATGGTAAGAAACTCCAAAGAATGTATACATCTTCTATATAGCTTCAATCACAAGTCGATACGCAATACAATACAAAAGCTTTAAGATTTGTCATTAAGGGGGGAATACAATCCTAGAACTTGTCTGGTACCAGATGCAGTAATGTATTCTACAAGTAACATTAAAAAGTCATTGAACATATAATTTAATTTTCATTTATGCAGGCACGTGAATGTATTTTATAAAAAAAATACATAATTATGAAGACATTAAGAACTAATTTGTATTCAATGTGGAATTATCATATGCATAAGCATATCTTTGCAAATGCATTTAAACTCGAAACGTTTGACAATCAAACAGGTTTGTTTAGCTCACCGACGTAACGCAGAAAATCATTGCCACAACAGTGAAATACAACTTTTGTGCAAATTTTACTTTCTAACTGCCAGAAAAATTAAAATAAATAAAGATCAATTGTGAATTGACACACATTTAGATTTGTTTGCTCATGAATATGTATCTAGAGAATTCAAATTATTCATTAATAATCAATGTCCGTTAAACGATTCAAAATTTGTGATTATTATGCAATGTTGTCATTAAATTGTGCCATCAAACACAAATTTGCTCCTGTTCATATTAAATTTTCTAGCAAATACCCTGTAAGCGGCACACTTCTGGTCATAGAAAGTTGTTTTCTTGTATAGGAAAACAAAAGCATTATCCAATTTAAAATGTGAGAACTCATATAAGACTGGCTTTTGCTGTAGTATTTCTAAAAATCGCAATCAAAATGGATAATTTAATGGTTATGGGGTACCAATAAACTAGTAGTTGGGTAAGGTTAGCACCTAACAATGCAAATGTTGTATGGATGAGCTTTGGGCTACAAACTCGTTGGGACAATTAAGCTATTATAATACTAGTATTGTAGTACCACAACATTGATTAAGTATTCATACTCATAGTATATTTTGCAATTTATATTGTCAATTTGCGTTGCTTAATAGTAGCAGTGAATAGATTGGAGATAACCATTAAATCAGAAGGTCGTTCAGATATTTTAGGTAACTAATAAAAAAAACAGCCATTCTAAAGCGTTACAAATGTTGTAAATATTACTCTTCGGCGTTGCAAATGTTTGCATCTAACATGTAGCAACTTCTTATTTTTATTGTGAAAAGTAAGGAAATTTTTGTGACTTGGGTTAAAACTAAAAAAGCCTACTTTCACTTGACTAATCTTGAGAATTAATATAAACAAAATTTTTGTAGATGGGTTCGCTGCCACAGCTTTCGATTGTTAAGGGTCAGCAGCAGGATTATGTGCCGCGTGCACTGCATCGCATCTTTGAGGAGCAGCAGCTGCGACATGCCGACAAAGTGGCGCTCATCTATCAGCAGGGACAGGGCCTGGCTCCAAGCCAGAGCAGCTATCGCCAGATGAATGAGCGCGCAAATCGTGCGGCACGTCTGCTGGTGGAGGAGACTCATGGACGCTTCTTGCAACCAAATAGCGATGGGGATTTCATTGTGTGCGTTTGCATGCAGCCTTCGGAAGCTTTGGTCACTACACTGTTGGCCATTTGGAAGGCGGGTGGTGCCTATTTGCCCATTGATCCCAGTTTCCCGGCCAACCGGGTGCATCATATTCTGCTCGAGGCAAGACCGATTCTGGTGCTGCGCGATGATGATATCGATGCCCAAAGATTTCAAGGTACACCCACTCTCTCGATAACGGAACTGTATGCCAAGTCGCTGCAGTTGAGCGGCTCCAATTTGCTCTCCGAGGAGATGCTGCGCGGTGGCAACGACCACATTGCCATCGTTCTGTACACCTCAGGCAGCACTGGTGTCCCCAAGGGTGTGCGTCTTCCACACGAGAACATTCTGAATCGCTTGCAATGGCAATGGTCCACATTCCCATACACCTCCAACGAGCACGTCGGCGTGTTCAAGACAGCCCTGACCTTTGTGGACTCCATTGCCGAGTTGTGGGGTCCACTCATGTGCGGATTGGCCATTCTGGTGGTGCCCAAGGCAGTGACCAAGGATCCACAGCGTCTGGTCGCCTTGCTGGAGAAGTACAAGATCAGGCGTTTGGTTTTGGTGCCAACTCTGCTTCGTTCCCTGCTAATGTATCTGAAGATGGAGGGTGGCGGTGCGGCTCAGAAATTGCTTTACAATCTGCAGATTTGGGTCTGCTCAGGTGAGCCTTTGGCCGTACCGCTTGCCAGCAGCTTCTTCGATTACTTTGATGAGGGAGTGCATCATCTGTACAATTTCTATGGATCTACCGAGGTCATGGGTGATGTCACCTACTTCGCTTGCGAGAGCAAGAAACAACTCAGCATGTATGATAATGTACCCATTGGTGAGTAGAAAATAATAATCTTAAGGTCCTTAAAGATATATTTTTTCCCATGGACTATACATTTTTAATATCCATTTCAGGCATTCCGGTTTCCAACACTGTCATCTATCTGTTGGATGGCGATTATCGTCCGGTAAAAAATGGTGAGATTGGTGAAGTTTTTGCCTCGGGCTTAAATCTGGCTGCCGGCTATGTAAATGGACGTGATCCCGAACGCTTCCTAGAGAATCCACTGGCCGTCGAAAAGAGTAAGCTATAATATAGTACTTAAGCTCCTCTTCAAGTTCTTAAGCCAAAAACTCTCGCAGAATATGCACGTCTCTATCGCACTGGGGACTATGGTTCTTTGAAGAATGGTAACCTTATGTATGAGGGTCGCACGGATTCGCAGGTAAAGATTCGTGGACATCGAGTGGATCTGTCGGAGGTTGAAAAGAACGTTGCCGAATTACCATTGGTGGATAAAGCCATTGTGCTCTGTTATCGTGCTGGGCATGTGGATCAGGCCATCCTGGCCTTTGTCAAGTTGCGTGACGATGCTCCGATGGTGACAGAGCTGCAAATGGAGGCACGGCTCAAGGATAAGTTGGCTGACTATATGACACCACAGGTCATCATATTAGAGCAAGTACCTCTATTGGTCAACGGCAAGGTTGATCGACAGGCGCTGCTCAAAACCTACGAGACGGCTAACAACAACGAGGGTGACTCCAGCATTGTGCTTGACTTCGACTACACCCAAGTGCCCGAGGATCTCAAGCTGACTGCTCGTGATCTCTTCGAGACGGTAGGTGGTGTTATTGGTCGCTCCACACGCGCCAGCCTATCGCCCCACAGCAACTTCTATGAGCTTGGTGGTAATTCATTGAACTCCATCTTCACCGTGACTCTATTGCGCGAAAAGGGTTACAATATTGGTATCTCTGAGTTCATTGCTGCCAAGAATCTTGGTGAGATCATTGAGAAAATGGCAGCCAATCATGATCAGGTGCAACTTGAAGAGGAGACCCTCAATGCCTGTCCCCATCTTAAAATGGAGGCGGAACCATTGCGACTGGAACATCGTCAAGATGTGATTGAGTAAGTTGACTAACAGAAAACGTTGAGAACGTAGAATAATTTTTTCCTGTATCATCTGCAGCATCATTGTGTCCAGTTTCTACAACAAAGCCGACTTAGAGCAATGGCTTAAGCCGGGCGTCCTGCGCACTGATTATAGCGATATACTCAATGTAAGTTGTAACTGAATACCATTAAGTAAATTTCTTATGCTTATTCACCACTTGTCTTATCGTAGGACATTTGGAATGTTTTGGTGGAGCGTGAATTGAGCTTTGTTATATATGATCGTAATACGGATCGTATTATTGGTACTGCTCTGAACTTTGATGCGCGCTGTGAACCCGAAGTTGATATCAAATCCAAGCTGTTGGTTGTCTTTGAGTTTCTTGAATTCTGTGAGGGACCTATACGGTAAGAAAGAGACTTGAAGGATGATTGAGCCAACAAACTAAAATCTCAATTTTCTAATACAGTGACAACTATTTGCCCAAGGGTATAAATCAAATACTCCACTCCTTCATGATGGGCACCGCTGAGAAGATGAATGCGCGAGAGAACATTGCCTGCATGCACTTTATGGAGCATGAAGTGCTTAAAGTAGCACGCGAGAAGAAATTCGCCGGCATCTTTACCACCAACACCAGCCCACTGACACAGCAACTGGCCGATATATATCACTATAAGACGCTGCTCAACTACCAGGTGAATGAGTATGTTAGCTCCGATGGCAGCCGACCATTCCGGGATGCGCCCGATGAGCAGCGCGCCATTGTTCACTGGAAGGAGGTGGGCAAATAAACAATTAGCACGAGGACTGTTCATTGTCCCGAATTTAAGATGCAGCTGTGTTGTATGTAACTGGTAGTATATAGGATTAGAGTATAGGATTTACCTTCTAGTATAATGTTTTTCCCTAGGCATTGTCTAATGAAATTTCATCGATTTATGTTGACTAGTTGTAAGATTTCAATGCAATTAAAGAAAAACAATTAACGAATAATTCAATTCAATGGAATGCATTTTGTCATCTGAATCGAGCGAAAGGTAAAAATGCATTTTGAAAGTGTGATAAACTCATTAATGCCCTGTACTATTCATTAGTGTGCAATAATTGTTACTGCCTTTCCAATAAGTTAAGACGTTTTAAACATTAAAGCCATAAATATGGTTGGTTTATTTCTAGAGTCTATTACACATGTTTTTCAATATTAAGTTAACGTTTTGCTGCAGTAGCTTTTGCCAATCTTTTTTTCATTTTTTTTACATACATTCATAATATTTATAATATATTTTATATTGTTTTTTTTTTATTTTTTTTTTTTTTAATATTATTAGTGAGCGGTTTTTGCGTGGCTCCAATAAGTATTATTATGTTTCTTTCTAAGTTAATTATACAATTTTTTTACTCAAGACTAATTACGTAATGCTAATTATGCATAGATATAAGTATATATAGCTGCATATAAATCTGCATATACATATATATATTTGTGTGTGAGTGTGTGTGTATGTGTGATTGTGTGTATGATCAAAGACGACTGCGATCTAAGGGTTCACCAGTCAAGCATGCCTCTAATCATAATTATGTGCATATGCATATGTATTTTGTGTGTGTTTTTGGGTCTTGATTACTAAACGTTTTAAGCGCTAGCATATATACTACATCCATATAT
Source organism: Scaptomyza flava (assembly GCA_030179655.1). Lineage (NCBI taxonomy): Eukaryota > Metazoa > Arthropoda > Insecta > Diptera > Drosophilidae > Scaptomyza > Scaptomyza flava. The sequence continues at coordinate 8,451,551 of JARNME010000012.1, forward strand.
ATATATATATATGTATACTTTATATTTATAATATATTCTAGAAAATGTACAGCTACTTATTAACGTTAATTGTTTTATAGTTCATTAGTTTTCAAGCATTTGCATGTTGAAAGCGGAAAATTTAGAGGGGGTGAAGAGGTTCAGTAGCCTAATTAGCAGATAGCATATCTTCTGACCATACTGAACAGATGACATATTAACAATGAAGCCCAGAAACCAGACACAGCTTTCAAGAAATACGCACAGGACAAAAGAAGGTTGCTCATCGAGCCACCTACTTGCGCACTATGCGTATGACCCTTGTGGACTATGAGGCCGCGCTCTGATCCATCAGCCTGTAGTTCTGGAATGTCTTCCATTCACCAGTGTTGTAGTCCAGTCGAATGTGTGACTCCATTAGGCACAATGCAGTGTTTCCATCCTCCTGCTGCACTTTTTCCTGTTGAGAAAGATTTAACAAAAAAAAAAACCATCAGCCATATAATATGTGAGAATTTGTAGCCCTTAACTTACCTCTGTTTCGCCCAGTTTAATGACCAAAACGTTTTCCGTATTGGGTCGTGGATTCTCACGCAAACCAGCCATAAAGCCAAGGATGAGCGCCTTATCGGGTCGGGAGACACGATTAGCCTTCCGGAACATCTCATGCGCCTTATGCACGTGCTCGTTCTGCATTCAAAAGAATTGTATTGAAAATTAGTTATCATTTTCAAATGGAAAAGTTCTGATGCATTTTATCTTACCGAAAGCGATAGTCCACGACGCTGAGGCGCCTGTTGCGTCTGTTGCTGTGCCGCTGGTGCATTTGTCTGCTGTTGCTGCTGCTGCTGTTGCGCCTGCTGCTGGGTGACCTGCACCTGAACGGCGCGTGAAATGGCTGCATTGTTCGTCTGCAGCAATTGCTGACCGGTGGCGCTCGTTGAAGTGACAACACGCTGCTGCAGGGCCGGCTTATGCTGCACCAGTATATGTTGCTGCTGCTGGCGCGGTTGCTGTTGCGACGCCGTAGCAGGCGATTGCGTTATAATCGTTCTCTGCGTGCTATTCGGCGCCGCCTGCACCTGCACCAGCTGCGGCTGCTGGCCAGGACGCTGTATCAGCGTTAGGCCCTGCGGCAGCGATGTCAATCCTCCGCTCACATTTGCCATCACTGGCCGTATTATTGTTTGCTGTGTGGACTGTAAAATGACATTAAATGTAAGTAATCATTCTTCACTAAAAATTAAATGTTAAATTAAAATGCATTAATAGAGTTGCACACCCTTGGAATAAGGACTTTAAAGACATTAAAAAATATACCTTTCTTGCATAGTTATGACCAATTTGATAATATTTATATGCATACAGTAAGTCGCTGTTAAGGACACTGAATTACTGAGAATTGGTTCCTTTTATACGAACCCAACTAATGCTTATGACACGCTTGAATTATTGATATCGATTTCTCTGCCTGCTGTGAGGATGTGTCAAATAAATGCATTTGACAACTATCCACTCTTGCGTATGTCGTTTTGATTTGCTCTTATCTAAAAAGGATTCAAATGATGTTGTCTTTATTTTAACAACGATTAACTACCACAAATGATTAATTCATTCATACAGATTGTTGAATATTATACAACATACATATATAATTTAAGTTTCTTGAAAAGATTTTTACTTCGTCATTCTTCAATCATTTGCATTCTCATCCAAATCGTGGGTTTCTTGCAAGGGTATTTCAACTTCAACACACCTTCTTTCTTTTCTTCTTCTTATGGCTACATTTGACTTGTGTTACTTCACTTACATTGCCAATGACACTGGTGGGCGTCTGTTGTTGCACGATGACATGCTGTCCGCCTATGGGATTAGTTGGTATGAGCGTGGGCATCATTTGTTTGACAGGCTGTGTACCATGCTGCTGATGCTGCTGCTGCTGATGATGCTGTTGAGGCTGTTGCAGCTGTATGGTGTGGGGTTGAATGCTAGTCGACGGTGTTGTCTTTACCAGGCCGGGCGGACCAGCCGCCGTTGTGGTCATGAGCGTGGCACCCGATGGCAGAGTAGGCAGGCCACCCACATTGCTAATGGGTATCTGGTACATCTCACCTCCAATATTACGCAAAATTACACCCTTCTGGGTGAGTATGATGGTTTTGTTTTTGCCAGTCGATGGCGTCACATTCAATGTGCCACCCGCAATAGCACCGCCAGGTTGCATAAGCACCTGGGAGAGCTTTGGCTGCTGTGTAGCCGTCGTGTTGGCTACGATCGTGTGCTGCGGATGCTGTTGCTGCAGCTGCGCCTGCATATGCTGCTGCTGGGCTGCCTGTGAGGCTGGCTGAATGGTCACCGGCCGATTAGGCAGCTGGACATTCTGTATGTTGAGCGTTTGATGTCCGGCAGCAACAGCTGCTGTTGTTGCTACCAGCGGCGGTGGATTTGTCGACACTACTGTGGTGGCTTGTGGATGTTGACGCAGCGGCGTCATCACCACACCTGATGTGCCTGTTGTTTTTAGCAATATCTTTGTGGGCGTCTGCCCGCCACCTGCTCCAGTTGCCGTTTGATAAAGCGTAGTCGTCTGCGGCGTCGAACGTGTCTGTGTAAAGGAGGTTAACGAAGGCAACGTGGGCTGCTGCTGTTGCGGCTGTGGAGCAGCCAGAATGTATTGCGTGGTGGGTAGTGACTGTGGCGCTGATTGTGCAATCAAATGTTGCTGCTTTATCTGTTGTACTTGTTGTTGTTGCTGCTGTTGCTGCTGCTGTTGTTGTGGTTGTTGCTGTTGTTGTTGCTGTTGTTGTTGCTGTTGTTGCTGAGCTGCTGCTGCTGCACTAGATGTAGCTGCTCCCGGCTGTGACGGCTGCTGCTGTTGGGCGGCGCGCTTCGCTGGCTGTATAATGGTCTGGGAGATAATTACCGGACCGCTGTTGGCTGCCGTCTTCAGCTGACTAAGCGGCATCGTTTTAATGGCTTGAGACGGTATGGTGGTAGTCGTGGTTGCAGTGCTACTGCAGCTAGCCGTCACCATTGGTCTCTGTAAACGAAAAAGAGGATAAGTGTCGGTACAGAATATCATAGCCATATTGTCTACTTACTGCACGCTGCGCACTTGGCGTAGATGCCAGTATTACTGGTGTGGAGCTATTGATCAACAATGGTGGATATTGTTGTTGCTGTGGCTGTTGTTGTTGCTGTGCTGCTGCTGCTGCTGCCTGACTACTGCAACTGCTGCCTGCACTATTGCCTGCTGCTGCTTCAGCTGCAGCCTTTGCTTTTGCCGATGTAATCTTAACAGATATATTGTTGGGCAGATTGGCCAACGGATTGGCCGCATTCCTTAGCTGCTGTGGAGTTAATAGTGTTGTAGTGGTAGTTGTGGATGTGCTGGTACTTGCACCACCGGATGCAGCTGTTACACGCAGCAAGGGCTTTATGTCCAGCTTCTCCATTTTAATGGTGGTATTGCCCACCGTTGTTGTTGCCGTTGCAGTGCTTGTTGTGGCCATGATGGTGTTGTTGTTGTTGTTGTTAGCCGTATTGTTTACCAAACGTTTCTGCTGCTGCGGTGCGCTGCGGATAAGTAAATGCGGCGCACGTTGTGCCGGCTGCTGCTGAATGATGATGCGCTGCGTCTGTGGACTGGATGTGGGCGTCGAACTCTTTGCTGCTGTTTGAGCAACGCGAATTGGCGTGGCCTGTGAAGTGGGTTCGATCTTCTCCAGCTTGATGTTGGCTGGCACAATGATTTCCTCGCTCTTGATTTCAATATCCTGCTTAATGCGCTTTGGCGTTGGATGATAGCTATTGTTGTTGTTGTTGTTATTGTTATTATTATTGTTGTTATTGATCTTGGCCGCCGATTTGGGTGTCTTCGTCTTACTCTCCGTCTTAATGGTCACCTGTCGGGTGGGAGTGGTAGCAGCCGTAGTCGTTTCTGTTGCAGTAAACTGCAGCGTGGCAGCTGCGTATTCCGGCGTTTCTGGTGTTTCGTGTTTACTGGTCAGTTCGGGTGTCTTGAAGTCCTCGTCCGGTTGCTCCTCTAAGCTGCCGCTGCTTTGATTCAGCTGCGGCTCTAGTTTGATTTCAAAACTATTGTTAGCTGATGTGGGTGTGGTCGGTGTTTCGCCACCACTGGCATTGGCCACTGCATCCGCGGGCGGACTCTCGCTATTGTTGGTGGTCGTAGCAGCTGCAGCTGCAGCAGCCGCAGCGGCTGCTTGTTGCTTCTGCTCCTGCTTCTTTTGTTGCTCCTCGAGCTGCTGTTCGCGCTTGCGCTTCTTGGCTGCCGCATAGCCCAGCGGTTGCTCTGTGAATTCGAGAATCTTGATGCCACCGTCCTTGCGGCCGGCTGGTGTACGACTGAGATTGGGACGCTGCGCATTGCCCGGCACATTGGGCGACCGAAAGCCTGTGGTGGGCATGCGTGATGGAATGCCTTTAAGCGGTGTGGTATCCGTCATTTTGCGCGGCATGCCCCGCGATCTAAGCGGAATTGTTGGCGCCGAAGTCTTCTTCAGCGAGGATTGTGCATCCGCTGACTTGTGAAGCAACTCCGTGCGCAGCTGAGCGCTTTTCGGTTTGCGCTTTAATGTAAAATGCTTAACTGCCGCCGGCTGTTGGCCAACCTGTTTGAAAAGGGAGACGAAGATGTGAAAATTGTTTGCCATATAGAGAAGACCTGCTTACCACCGAGATCAATGCATTTTTGTTTAGATATTGACACTCCAGCGGCAGCATGCCCAAATCCGAGTGTTTAGTAACCAATTTGCGCAAATCATTGACCATATCGGTGAAGATGGGTCGCGTGTCCTCGTAATCCGAGATTTCTGTATTCAATGAACTAGTTGCCGGAAAGGTTTTCATTGTCTCCGCCAACATAGAAACCCATAGCTCTGAATCAAGACCAGCCACTTCGATTACCTCCTCCAATTCGCTTTTCCACTATAAGTAAAGAGAAAATATGCAAATAACTATTAACACTATAGTAAAAATATAGTTAATTTTGTTTTTTTTTTATTGCAACAGGTAGTTAACAGTTGGCCTACACCAATGTTTTGATAGTATCATTCTTATTGTTGTTTCTGTTATCAATACATTCTCATACAAAACAGGTTTAAATTGTATTGACATCAGGTGGCGCCATAACAGCGCACTGTTAATATTTACAGTGTCGACGCACAGACACAACACTATGAATAATTTATGAACTTTCCTGTTTATCAATTTATCCCTTAGAAGAAAAACATCAATTAATAATAATGTTTGCAATAATAAATGAAGGTACATGATGTATTCAACAGCTGCGCACACACACACTTGCCCTTATGCGTACACAAAAACACCAACACTGAACTCTTTTTACACACGAACAGGCACACATTTACACACAAGTCGTTCGCGCAGAAGTGGCGGGAAATATTTCGGATTTCTATGAACACAAAACAACAGCGTAGCACTTGTGTGTATCTAATGGCAAATATTAAATTGTAATTTAGGTTAATGGAACACATTTGACATTTTACAATTCACGGTTATTACCATTTTTCTTTGCTTTTAAGGGATAGAAAACTAGGTGTATTCACCAACGCAGCATGCATGTTATGTAGGTGAGCATGTGTGCGTGTTTGTGTGCCTGCGCTTGTTTGTGTGTGTGTACATGGTGGTGTACTTTTTTTTTTCATTTTGTATTACAGCAGCGAGATTTACCTCTTCGACCATACGTCTTGGAATATGCAGAAAACTGAGGAGCAATTTTAATTTGACCTGTGTCTGCAAATCGGGAAAACACTCTTTGATGTTGCGCAAAACCTCTTTGTTTAGTTGCGAGCATATTGAACCATTTATCCACGAATCGTTTGATGTGCCCAGTTTATTATGCAGCCACAGTGATGTGTCGCTGTCCCTTACGTTCGCCATTTTCACGTTTACACCGAATCACACACGGCGCACATAAAACTTAGCACGTCTAACGTTAAACCACTTTATTGTAGTGTAATATTCACTTAAAATCCGTATTTTATGTAGTTTTCGACGAAAAACACACGAAAAACCCGTGAAAAATTGTAATATGAAGCTACGACTGAAAAAAGTGTTGCCACATGTCCAATATAAGTGTGTACTTCGATGCGCTGAACGTATTAAAATACTACAGCACTGGTCGATATATCGGAATTTAGTGCGATGAATCGATATATTGTGCAGCCCTGTTTTACTTAAGTTATCGACCCCGGGAGAATAATTTTTGTTTATTTTTAATTTAGTTGATTTGCTATATTACCGATTGGGTTTCCAAAACATAATACGCGTTATTTTAGTAAATTTATATAAAGTCACAACAATGGAACTATTTATTCAATTGAAGCGATTTCCAAATTAAAATGCATTCCCATGCTTTGACGATCAGCTGTGATTTGTTGTGGTTTGTGTTTAAATACCAATCATCATAATTTACTCTTACGATGGAAATTCTAAATGAAAGTGCTCAAAAATCGGTCACAAGGCCTGGAATGTCAACGGGTGGCAAACTCCTTATTGGTGTGACAGGCGGCATTGGCATTGGACTTTCAATTGTTTGTGCTTCATTCGTTGCACCCGCATTTAGGAAAATCTGTCTTCCTTATGTGCCGGCAACTACAGAACAGATACAAAACGTGCTGAGTTTCCTGCCCAAAAATGCCATTGGCAAACTCCTTGACATTGGCTCAGGAGATGGTCGCATCGTAGTGGGTAAGTAAAAAAAAAACACATTTTAAAGTAACATTTTTACTTATGTAATCTTCTTTAGCGGCGGCCCAGCATGTGAAAGCCCTAAAAGCCGATGGAGTGGAGTTGAATCCCTGGCTAGTCTACTACTCCCGTCTTGCAGCACTGCGTCATGGTGTGAGCAGTCAAACCAGCTTCTTTCGCCGCGATCTTTGGAAGTTCAATATCAAGAATTACAATTACGTGATCATTTTTGGTGTAGAGCAAATGATGCAGGATCTGGAGCACAAACTAATTGCTGAATGCCCGCACAACGCCAAGATCATTGCCTGCCGCTTCCCACTTCCGCAGCTAGAACACGAGCGCATTATTGAAGATGGCGTTAACACAGTTTGGTTCTACGACTTGAGCAAACAAAGCGTAACAAAAAGTAAATAAAGGTTGATTTATTTATTAAATAGTTGAGTTTTTTTTTAAAGATCTTCATGATAATACAAAAAACATGCAAGCTATCAATATTGAGTAATGCACATACACACGAATATACAATTAGGAAACCACATGTCGAAGAAAAAGCAGCACAGGCAGTGATGAATCAGTGAGTGGTTGCCACTTTAAAGAAATTTCACTTGCTCCGCCTGCTAGAAGCGTCGTCCCAAATAAATGCACCTGATGTTTTCGTCCCGACAGATCTCAACAAAGCCAATCTTTGTGTAGAAGCTAAGCTGCTCGGGATCCTCTTGCGGCACACAGGCATGCACCCCAAAGCATCCATTGGCGCGCAAAACGGCGAGCAGGACAGTCAAGAGTCGTTTGGCAATACCATTGTCATGCTGATCCGCCTCCCGCAGTGTGGCAGCGCTTATCACAGCTGGAAAGGAGCTGTACACGTCGGTGGGGCAAATCGCTTCCTCATTTCTATGGAAACGCTCCACAAATCGTGAAATCAGTTTGTGTGACTTTGTGCTATCATTGACATCACCACAATCCAGCAATTCCTTCGGGTACTTCTCGCGCATCTCCGTTACCCAGCAAAGTTCTATGTTACGTTCGAATATATTCACATCCAAGGCAGCGCAGGCATAGCCAACAATGGCATTATCCTTGTCATAGGCTACCAAACACAGCTCCGGATGTAGGGTTAAGTGACCGCCGACTATAGCATCCGCAACGATGTCTGCCATGTGGGCAGGCAGCAGGATCTCATCGCCATCAGGCTCAGTCTGCCATTGCATATAGGTGCGAGTGCAAATTTGATAAATTTGCTGCTCGTCCATATTCTGATAAGGCCGCAGCAGGTAATAGTTTGCCGTTGGTTGTTCGGGCAACTTGTAGACGAACAAATCATTGCCCGAGTCCACGGGCATCAGGCGCTGCAGATCGGCAGTGAGTCCACCACGGAAAACCCAAGGCTCCTGATCGCCAGACATAAAAGCCTCCTTCCAGCCTTTACTAAACCCTACATGAAAGGAAATACATACCATTAAATAATGCCTTCTTTAAGTATTATGAAAACTTACATGTGTAACTACCCTCGGTATATGAGGACATGTTCTGTGGAAATTTGGCCATTGATAGCCACTTGATATAGCAATTGAGCAGTGATAATGCACCTGATATGTCCCACACATAGGAATATAAGTCATGGCATATCTCCTTGTTCTCGCAGTAGGCGATTTTGATCAGCAGCTCTTGAACGCCGCCACATAGCGTGTAGAAGAGTTCACTGCGTTGCACCCACTCGGTAATTTCCGGCTTTGTAGCATCGATATTGCCGCTGCCGCGATCATGAAGCAGCACATTCGCATTGGCTTTCAGCCATTGGAACTCGCTAAGCAGCCTGAGGCCTCGACCACCATGCTCAAACGGCAAATAAAATAGATCACACAGCAAGTTTAAATCATCTAAAGTTATCTTATTGCAGTTCCCAGTGGACCTAAAAAGTTAACAAGTACATCAATCAGTTGTTGTTCAAGTTAAATGCAACACTCACTTGACGTTCAGTAGCTCTTCATCGGCCTCTTCACGCATTTCCGCACTGGATTCTGGTGACGCTGATGAACTTTCCACGTGCATGCTCTGAAAAGTTAATTAAAATAGTTAAAAATTTCAAGGAAAAACCAACTTACATTTATATCGTTGCCCGACTCCTCCATTACAACATCATCGGTAACTAGTTTAATGGCTTCCTTGAGTGATATTTGTGAGTTAATGCTGCTGCTGCACTCCATGGGCTCATTCACGCAAGCACTTAGCGGACTGAGACTCAGGTTTTCATCCAACATTGTATCCACGTTCAAATTTCCGCCCTGCTCGCGCTTTTCATCTATGAGAATATCGTCAGTCGTCGGCGTAAGGTCAATTTTGCTTTGTTCATTCACAGGCTCGGCCTTAATGGTCGGCTCGAATATTTCGCAGCTCAGCTTAATAGTTTCCTCAACGCTCTTGGTTTCCATAACGGGCACTGGCATAATCGAAATGGGTATTTTCTTAGGCAACTCAATATTGGATGCAACCGTTGTGGGTATGGGATTTATAATATCATCATTGGTCACAACTTTTGTTGGCGAAACTAAGGAGTTCATCACTGGATTTGAGATAGGCACCATTGTGGAGCTAACTGTGCTGCACACATCTGCCAACGCCTGCAACTGAGTTGTGTTCACCTCGGGTACTGTGCGTGTATTAGTCGATGTTGTTGTTGTCGTCGTGAGACTCATGCAGGTGTTGATTGACGGTATTATAGGAAGAATGGGCATCACCATTTCTACTTGCGGCTGCGGCTTCGTAATCGGTCCCCATGCTTCCTTTTCCACAAAAAACTCCGGCAACCACTCGCTAATTGCATTTCTATAAACAGACAATTGGTTGGTTATAAGTTGGAGTGATACAGGAGGACATGTATATTCCTTACTTAAGCGCCAATCGTGGATGATAAACGTTATTCGATAGACACTCGACGGGTAAATCGTCCTCGTTTTCAGTCTCCAGCTTAACATCTGCGTTCAACGAGCTATGCATTTTGGAATCCAAATTGCAACGTGACCAGAAAGCAAGCGTGTGTACAGCAATGAAATTTCCATAGAACTCACAATTGGGATTGGTCATAACCCCACGCAGATAAGGAATCAGCTCCGGCGAACGACCCGAATACGGGCCCAGAAATACGCGCTTTTGGTCATAATCATTCGCATGTAGATTATCCCAAATAACGGGTGGACGACGCAAGATCGCCGTTATTTCTCTTATCGACTCAATGGTTATTATCTTAGATATCACTTTGTCGCCTGTCCAGAGAATGTCAATGTCATTGTTCAGCTTGCAGCCCAGGGTATTCAAGTACTCAGATTCCACGACAGTTGGAACAGCGCGTGTGCCACAATACTGAGTTGGGCAAAAGAGGAACTTGGGACAGCCCAAGTGCGTAAAGATTTCATTGGTTACAGAGACGTGGGCATTGGCAAAGGTCTGGAACACCTCTTTGTCGGCCTTGGACAACTCCGATTCGATGTCATCGAAGAGCAATGCATACGCCTCGCACCCAAACTGTGAGACTTGGTCCAGTTTGCGTTTTAACGTCGCAATCTCCTTTTGGCTACTGTATGTCATGTCTAGACCCGGCGATAGCGCATAATAAAAAACAATGCCAGCTTCCTTGGCGGATGCAATCAGACCTGTATGTTAAATGTGCAACGCGAGTGAGCACATGAAAAATAAAATGTAATAAAATTATGATCAAAAATAAATACTTGATAGATGATCGGCCTCTTCGACCGTGTAAAGCTCTCGCCAGTATGCTCGGTGCTTATAGTCATCTTTGGGCGCATACATATAGGAATCCATGCCAAGTTTTTTCAATTTGCAAAACAAATCTTTTCGCTGTTCGGTTGTCCATGGCCGGCCGTAGAAGCCTTCGATAACTCCACAAATAAAATTCCGTTGCTCTTCTTGCGGGGTATGTTCTAAAGTTTTGCATTTTTCTCCCATGTGGCCGTCTTCCATTTTCACAGAATCAGGATAAATGCCAGTTAAATAATTATAATTTTATAATGCAAACGCTATGCGGCAAAATGCAGAAGTCGCCACTTGTCAGTGTGACCGTATTTTCGCATTTGCAAATATTTAGTAATGAGAAAAAATTTTATGTTTAGCATCGATAAGGATCGATACGTTCGAATCACTATCAACAAGAATTCACTAATTCACTAGTGAATTCTTGTTGATAGTATCAAGAAAATCTCGTTTGCTGCCTGTATCGATACCAAGCCCTAAAGCATCGATAAATATGGTATGGAATTTTATGGTATTTTGCTTGCTGGTCGCACTGCTTGCTAGTGTTTTTGTTTTGTTTTAAATTCGGCTTAGGATTGTAAGGTTTTTAATTTAAGCAAAACCAAATGCAACCATTTATTGTTATACGCAACTATCGGGAAGATGACGAACTCAAATGCCAGGAGCTGGTGCGGGACTACATTATGTCATTCTCATCTAGGTCTTTCTTTGCAGTGTGTTTTCGAGAGGTAAGCCCAAGTCCGACAATTGCGTGACTTATCTACTGATGAGCAATGGTGCATCTTTATAAGAAAGCCTCACCCTTTGACCTGATCAGTTAAATTGCGTACATCTTAATTGCAGATAACACTACAATTTATTGTCATCACATGGGCTATATTCTTTATATTTCTTGGTGTGCCGCTACTCTTCTGTGTGCTCACAATACCCGGCTGTGTGTTTTTCTTATTTACCAGCACCTACTTTTCGTTTTATGCAAAAGCAGCTGAGCTAATGAGAGTGAGTAACTATCTTACTTTTTGCCTACAACTTATTATAATAATGATCTATTTTTTATAGTTAAAACCATCGCAATCCTTGGTTGCTGAGTGCTATGAACCGTTCATCTTCCGTTGTGCGCCAAATGAGGCTAGTTATCAGATATTTATGGAAAATACTCCATTTGATGAGAGTTATAAGAACAAGTTTCGGCGTCGCATCGTAGCCGCTATAAGCGTTAAGAATCACCATTCTGTTTACAATGCAGCCTGGATATATCGCTTTGCCATAGCCAAGAACTATCCGTATCAAAAGATCATGGAGCCAATGATTGGCCAAGTCTCAAAGAACTGCATTAAAGCCGGCTATGCTTCCCTAGAGTGCACCATCTCCGAGTGGCAAGAGAATGAGCGTGACTATTATGATGATCTCGGCTTTGTTACGCGACAAATCTATCATAAGCAAATCATTGGTAGCAGCTTGACAGTGATGAAAACACAATTAACATACGCTCTCAATAAAGATGAGGCAATCCAAAAGCAAAACTAGCTCACTCCACTTATTTTAACATAGAGAATCTCGGGAAAAGTCTATACTGTGAAACTTAGCGCGATATTTATGTTTGATTGTTTATTGTCAGTACGTGCATTCCAGTCACGCAATGTTGCCTTCAAAGTAAATTGTGGCACATTGCATTTTGTACAAAAAAAAGATTTCGTTGGGATATTGCTTCGGTTTGTCCTGCTTTATTATATCTTGTTTATTCTTTGACATATTCTATTTAAATAAATAAAATATATATATATTAATAAATAAAACTTGCAGTGTTTAGCGTATGTATATATATTTCATGCCAAACACACTCACACAAATCTAGTCCTTGTGGCTTTTTCTTGAATTTATTGTAAGTAGGTACATTAATTTCTCAATCTTTGATGCATTTCTCATTGGATTAGCCGCGGTAGTTTATAAAAAAGCTTTCATGCAAGATAATACCTTGACTGCCAGAGTTTATTTTGTTTAACTAATTGCAATTTGTATACATTTTTTCCTACCCCTGCAGAGTAACCTTATTATCAGCTGGGATTGATTAGTTTTAAAGTCGAATCTTATACAATCGGACTTTAGTAGCAGACTTATTTTTTGTTTGTTATTAAATGCTTATGGGTGCTCTGCCAGGGTATTTAAACTTCGGCATGCCGAGGTCGAATTTATAGCTTTCTTTTGGATTTCTTATAGAATTTAAATAGTTATCAGCGCAACTAATGCTTAAAAAAATAAACTGGAGCTGCCAGCGGCGCGGTCCGTACTTCAAATGTAACTATTATCATTTTTCTTTTCTTTTCCTTTAATTTTCTTTTGTTTCATCTATATATTTAAAGCGTGTTTCAAAAAACTGGCTGTGAGTTTAGCATAGTTTTTTTTTCTGTTATTTTGTTTTGTTTTTTTCCTTCGTTATTAGCTGCCATTGATTTTAAATAGTGAAAAACCTTCAAAAGTGTAGGTTATTGTTTTCAATTTGGTTTCGTCGCAAGCAGCCGCTGTGGATTAAAGCGGTCCACCATTTAAAAGAGCTTCACGCGTCGCTTCAGCTCATTGCGTCTCCACTGGGGCAGCCTGTAGAATTCAGAGCGTGCGCACTGCAAGATGTGCTCGAACTCGATGTCTGACAAATGACGCTACACAACAGAAGCTTACATTAATAATTGACATTTAGTTAAATATAATAATATACTTGCCTCCAGGTTGCAGCGATCAACGTCTGATGGTAGACGATAGTTCGTTATAAGCAATATGTGATACGGATAGATTTTGGCAGGCTCATGCACCAGCATCGAGTGCGCCATATTGGGCAGGCTGCGTCGTATGAGTCCTGCCTGCGGATAATGATAGGACAATGCGCCCGAATATGTGCTCGAAGCGGGCAAATCACCGCCCATCAAAGCACGTCGATCGCCCTCAGTAATCGAATCAACTGAAGCTGCAGAGACCAACATTTTAAAATGTGAATACTTAATAAAATGTGTTTGCTTTACTAACCCTCTGATTTACCGCAGCTTAGATCTGTGCTGTGCGTTTTGTCGCCCAGGCCTCCATAAGAAAAGTCCTTTATGAGAGAGATAAAAGTTAATTAGTTCAGGATCTTCCGATATTTAAATGCATGCCAAAACCAAAATATATAAAAAGATCAAAAAACTAAGTGCGTGGCCATAAGAAGTGTAAAGCTAAGGCATACAAAAAAAAATAACAAACCAGAAAATTAAAAATTAAGAACAACAACAACCAAAGCATTTCTTACAGTGGCACCATGCATCGTGGCGGCGGTTGATGCTGTCGAACTGAATGTGTGAGAGCGTGGGGCCAAGCCGTATCCGGGTTTGGGTACATGACGCAGTGCGCTCACCACTGAGCCGACAGTTGTATGGATGTATGTATGTATGTTGTTTTGTAGGTATGTAGGTTGTATGATGAGTTTGAAGTAAATTAATGTTAAGATGAGTGTGTGTGTGTGTTAGGGCGAGTGTGTGTGTGTGTGACAACAAACAGCATAGGCAAACACACATAAATAAGTATGTAGTTGGGATAGCAAATGGAAGCAGCAGACCAACCAGTTGAAATATGTTAACAATTATATAGTTAGACCATAATAACCAAAAGCAGCCGGAGCAACAGCAGCAGCAGCGTAGGAGCAGCAGAACAGGTGTGAGAGAGAGAGAGACAAATGTTTGGAGTGAGCAACAAATGGAAAATACAAGTTTAAGGTACACTAAATGATAGTATTAGGTTAGTATTAGCAACAAGACAAGTTTGTGACCAGCATTGACCAACGATGCAAACGGGCAACAGGAGGCAGAAGTTTTTTTTTTCAATCAGCACTTACAGAGCTGTAGCCGTTGCGTATGTAAGGCGGCAATGTTGTCGTTTTGAATCCATATCCGGGCTTGGGCGGCGAACGATAGGAATGTATGGCTATAAACGTAATTGGTCTTTATAGTAGTACAATACAAATTGATGCAAAACAATATTCTTTACGCGCTCCTGCGAGTAGGTTTCTATAAACTAACTCAAGCACATTATTTAATGATTACCATTGTAGCTGGGCGCATTGCCCAGCGATTTGCCTAGGGAGCCGCGATAGCTGGTGGATCGATCAAACATCTCATCCTCATAGAATGGTTTCTGGTGATCCAAATGCCGTGACGGCGAAGCGCCAACGGGTGACTCATATCTGTACAGAAAAATAAACAAGCATTAAAATAACTTTTGTGATTAGTAGATTGATGAATCTACCTCAATTTGTATAGCGGCTCCTTGGAGGCTGAAGGCGTGCGCGATGCATTGCGCGGATCCAGGTTGTTTTGTTTCCATTTTCTGTACTTGGCATGCTCCTTAAGGTCCTTGGCAATCACAGAGCCAATGCCCGAATTTAGCTTCTCCAGCTGCTCAGCCTCACGATGCAAACGTCTGGTTAATGGAAGATTTTAATAACAACTCAAGTAAATGTGTAATAGTTGAAATATAACTTACTTCTGCTCCTCGCCATTCTTGACCTTGCCATTGGTTTGCTTGCCATTTGCGATATCCTCATCATCATCAGAGACAGGCACTCCCCTGTATGTGTCGCTATAGCGTCGCCTGCGCTCTGGATCCGTATAGGGATAAGGCGGAGCAGGGAAATCATCTCTTTCGATTTTGGGCTGTTCGCCTGGTGGCGGTTTTTTGGCCGCCGGATAGTGCGACAACTCAATAGGCTCCTCGTTGTTCATGCCCGGACTTTTGGGACGCGGCGTCTCCGAGCGTATGGCATCCACCAGCACCTTCATGGCACTGCGAGTGCGCGAATGTGGCCGTGATGGTGGCCTACTGCCTGACACAGATCCGGCATTGCTGGTCGTCGCATAGGAGGCGGGCCTATGGAAATGAGGCGATAGTGGCGTCTTGTCATACGGATCGATTGGCTTGCGCAGATAGTGGGGTGCATCTGTCAGATAGCTGTAGGTATAGATGCGCGATATATCCTCGCCAATCGGCCTGCCATACTCGCGTAGAATCAGCCCTGGACTGACTGTGCGATAATGCTGAGGAATATAGTTTGAGATAATAAGTATTTTAATTGAATAAAATATAAATCATTGTGGCATGCAGTGCATTTGTGTTAAATTTAAAGCCTTCATTTAAATAATAAATAAAAATAGTAATAATGCAGTGATCGCTCGTTAAATAATTATGCTTTGGTGCAAATATTGTAAATATTAAAATCTCAACAAAATAAAAAAACTTCTAATTACTAATAGACCAAATTTGTATTTGTTCTTGTTTTCAAGCAGTCCGAATTAGCGAGCGACCACTGTTGTTGAAATTATAAAACAAACCTTGCGGCTAGAGGAATAAAGTGAACCATTAAAACTCGGTGTTCTGGAACGGATGTACTGCAAAACGAACGAAATTAAAAAAGAAATCAAAACGCAAGCTCAAAACAAGTTATAAAAAAACAAAGAGAAAAAAATAAATAATAAAAAAAAAAAATCAAAATAAATTGCGCAAGGTGCAAAAAGAGCAGGTCAAGGTTTACGTATGTGTGTTGTGTTTGTTGCTGAGCATTCAGATTAGTAGCAGAAACAGCTGTAAATAATGAGTTCTCCCCCCACATACCATGTCGCTGAGCGCACTGGAACTCATGCGATCGCATTCGGTGTCTGTGAAATTGCCATTGGATGCGCCACCGGTGACCGAGGTAGTGCCTGGTCTGCCAACACCACCGCCGCCATTGAGTATAATGCCGGATTCGGAGGGTCCGGGCCCGCAGCGTGGATGCCAAATGGCGCTGCCCTGCAGGTACATTTCCTCGCCATCGCCAAACGGATCGCCACACTTGGTGCAGCGGGCACATGTTGGATGGAAGTGATGGTTATCGCCGGCCTGCAATACCTTGCCGCTAATGAAGCGATTACAATAGGCGCACTTAACGCCGAAGCTTTTCTGGTAGCATTTCTCGCAATACGGCACCGCATCCTTGCCCATGTACTCGCCATTGAGCACCGCATTACATGCCTTGCAACGGAAGCACCACACATGCCACTGCCTGTCCAAGGCGACCAGCGCCTGGCCCTCTTTAAGCAGCTCACCACAGCCGGCGCAATCATTTGGATCGTAATCCTCCTTCATATGAGCCTTATGCGACAGCACACCGCTTGTCACATTCTGATGCGCCGTCGCACGTGTGGGACTCTCCGCCGGTGGGGCGGGCGACGTCACAGCCGCCTGACGTGCCGGCGACACCGGAGCCGTTCCGCCGGAGACGCAATGCTCGCAGAGCACCTCCTTGCCAGTGTTAGTCACCTTGCTGCCAGACTTGAACGGCTGCTGGCACTTGCTGCACGTAAAGCACTTCTGGTGATACGTCTTGCCCATCGTGCTAACCACCTCGCCCTCCACATACTGCTGACAAGTGGCACACTTGGTGCCATACAATCGCTGATAGTCCGGTATGCAATAGTATTTGCCATCCTTTGTAAAGAAACCGCCTTGGGCCAAGGACTTCTTGCACTGGCAGCACTGGAAGCATGCCTTGTGAAAATGATTGTCCGCCACACGCAGAACCTCGCCGGAGCATTTTTTTGTGCATTTCGCACAGTAGATTTTTTGTTTACCTGCGTCAAATTAAAAGAGAAGAGAGACCATATTAGTTTCTAATTAACAGTGTTGGTTAATCGTTTAAGCAGTCTTCGGTCATGGCTTATCGATAATTTGCGCGATAATATTGATCAAATTTAATTTAGTCTGTAGAAACGCGCATTGCTTATTTTTTTTTAAATAACAAAGGTTTTGTGCAGTCCAGTGTGACTTTCATTCACTCATTGATTCAAACGCAGCGAAGATAACGTATACGCCAAGGCGACGTTCTGCTGATGTCATATGCATGTGATGCGATAATAATGCGCAAACCTTGTACCATTTTTCCCAGCTGTCTATCGCCTGAGCGCGGTTTTGAGCTCAGTTCAATAATCCACTTGTTCGTGTGTTTATTCAAATTTGTTTAGTGTCTTTTAGTATATGCGGTTTGTATATAAGTTTTTGTGCCTGTGTTTTATGTGACAGTCTCTGTACATTTATGTATTAATAAGCCTAATAAGTCAAGGCACACTCTTTGATATCTTAGAATGATTCATGAGTGTCAAGCAATTAATCTTATCATTGATAAGGCCAAGGGCAGAATTCACATGTCAAATATATAAACGTATATGAATGCCCATTTATTCTAAGAACAAGTAGATTCACTTGTTTCTGTTGATGTATGTGCACAAGTGTGCAACAACAGGTAGAACACTAAACTCGGTTAAAGTAGGTTCTCTCTCCATATGTAATTACATTTATTTTTCATTATTTGCCTTTCCTCAGCAGTTGTCTTGCACATTATATACTTATATATAGAAGCACTTACGTTTATAGATAAAAAGTCAAACAAAACCGCACAGACGAACGCAAAAGGGTGAAAAGATACGAGCTACAAGAAAAAAAAAATATATATCTGGCAAAAGTGAATCAGGTAAAGCAAACAGAATGATCGATAAGTCAAGAAAGAAAGATTTAGAGATAGAGCTCATCGGATGCATACGATTCGCTTAGGTTGAGGGATTAATATACACAGCGTATATATTCAATTCATTAAAAAGTTATCTGATACCCGGATTACAAATTTCTAAAACTCTCTTATCAGGGAACTATAATAAAAATTATCTTGAAACAAATACAAAGAGAGAAAGAGAATATAGAACAGGGTTTGGTAGAAAGCATGAAACTTTAAAAGTCCCAAGACATGTTGAAGACCTAAAGTAATATAATAATTCACTATAAAAATAAATAATTGTATGTTTGTTCTATTTTCAACTCATATCCCACCCATTCTTTTAAGCGTGCGCTTCAAATCATTGTTTCGCTTCTTGCGTTTCTTTCTTTCTTAGAAACGCTTTCACCTGCTGTTAAATCATCAAGCATAATCATTAAAATAATTAAATTATGACAACAAAACCTACAACTAAAAGCTTTTTCCAAAACTATCCAATAGAAAGGAAACTGTTGGTGGGGCTTTAAGGGAAAAGGGGGAGGGGACTGGAAAAAGGTCGACATCATGTTGTGGAATGGAATGAAACGTAACAAATTGCCGGCCATGACGGATGTGTTGATCTTTTCAAAAGGCCGCTTTATGCCAGGCCCAAAAAAAATCAACAACAACAACTTTGCAACCGATTGTTTTAAAAGATAACAAAAGCAGAGAGAGAGAGAGAGAGAGAGAGAGGACAATACGTGTTTTGTGCACTATTCACGAAAAATACGTACAATTTCACTGGAAGTAAATAGTAATTAGATATCATTTGAGATATGCTTTTTATTATTTTTTGTTTGCTTTTATGCAGCTGTTTCGAATATTTTTTTGTATTTATTTCTTCTCTTTGGTTTTTTTTTTGGCTCGAAAATAGAATTTATTGATAACCGAATATACAAATATTACCGTTAACTAGCGGTATTATAATGGTGGCGTTTGTCTAATGAATGAGACCCGCAGCAACTATCATTATCACAATAACACACACACACACACACAGTCAGATACAGACAAACATATTACGTATACGTGTGTTTCGTTTCAATTAAAGATTTTTTTCCATTTATTTATGCTATTCGTTGTTGTTTATTATGCAATCACAGAAATTTTTCAACGTTTCGCTTATTGAATTTGCTATTTTGCTTATTGACTTTCGACCCTCCTCCCCCTCTTTGGATTCATCTCTCTATCTATTAGCAGTTTTATAATAATTTTACATGGCAGCAACTCTCTAAACTGTTTTCAACAAGCTTGAGCGAAAATTTAATTTCCATCTTAGACTTGGTTGGTTAAAGTTAGCAAGTAAGTCGGATAGTTCACATACATATTATATGTATGTATGTATATGTAGAGTAGTAAAAGTTTGAGCAACATTATTTTATTATAATTACGGCAGCACTTTCAGTGCCGCCGTTTCGGATGATGTCATCCACCTCGTCGTCGTCAGAGAGTCGACAGAGAGTCGAGCAACCACTAACGAAAAAAAGCCAAACAAACAAAACCGAGTTGTATTCGAGTTCAAGTAATTTGGAGTTGAGGCAAAACACGTAAAAAGAAAAACACATCACAAACTGGTTTATTTGAAAAGAATAAGATTTCGACTTATCTACGTAGTCGACTTTGAATTTGCATTCAAACAAACAAAAGCAATCAAAAAAAATAAAACCCGATCTTTAGGCTTTACGGGTGGCAAGTCCAAGGTTAAATATGCGTAATAGTTGTTTGTCTGTGGAGAAGTCAAATGCAGGCCACATAATTAATTGCTTTGAATCGCGACCCAAACATTCCGAAACTAACCTCCAAATAAATCGAAACAAATAATGTGTAAAAGACGCCAATGTCAACAAAAAACACACACAAAAGAAAAAAAGCACAGAAAGAACATTCCCCTGACATGTTGAATGTGCGTCAAATCCTTGACAGTCTGTGACTGCAGCAGGATAATGTCGAGGACAAAACAGGTCAAGGCATACCAAACAATAATTCGATGGGCAGAAAATCTATATAAATATGTATGTATGTCTGTACATTTTGTGTATATTCTATAGATTCTTTTCAGATAACATCGCTCATTCAATTTCAAGCTATTTGCAAAACCCACACACTTTAAAGCGTATGCTAAATGGCTCTGTTTATGTATGTGTTTTTTTATATTTATGGTCAATAGCACATACATTTCTATATATACTTATATATTTTTCCCGACATTACTCATCAAATTCAAATTGCTTTGCAAGTGTTTTTATATATTTTTTTTTGTTAATGATATGCATGCCCTACCTGATATATAAGTAATGAACTTTTTTTTAGGGCTAACGTAAGGTATGCTTACTTGTTCAATAAAAGTTT
The DNA here is from genome assembly GCA_030179655.1 of Scaptomyza flava. Lineage (NCBI taxonomy): Eukaryota > Metazoa > Arthropoda > Insecta > Diptera > Drosophilidae > Scaptomyza > Scaptomyza flava. Next base: position 8,471,961 of record JARNME010000012.1, read on the forward strand.
AAAGAGGGAGAAGAAAGCACAATATTTATTTTATTTAAAACAATTTCGAATTTTTAACATGAAAGCAAAATTTCACAACAAAAATTTTGAACTTTTAAACATTTTTCTAATGAATGAATGTGAAAGAAATGTTTGAAGCATCATTTCTTGTTAACAAAACTTATTTTTATTGTTTTTTAAAGAACTGCGAGTATTTAGACCAAGCTAACAAAATCAACTACAGTTTACAAGAAGCACGAAAATCTGCGAAATTTGTTTATTTTCGTTATATTTGTTTTGGTAGGTTTATTTATAAAGAATGTTTGGGCCCACATTACCTTTTAGTCATGAACTTTTGATCATGGGCCAAACAGATCTGTGAAAACTGTTAACTTGCTTTATTTTTAAAAGATACTTTTTTTTTATAACCAACCATAAATGTGTACGTATGGATTTAGGGTACTTTTAAGTCGTAAACTCTTCACAACAGACACTTTTGTGGTTGTTGCGTTCAAGTTGAAAGTGTTTCCTGTATGCTTATTAGACGAAAAGTGAAAAGAAAAGCGCAGCAAAGTACGTGAACACGAGTGGATGGATGATGGCATGTGATGGGATGGGATGAGATGGGATGGCTGATGACGCAAAAATAGCATATACATAAATTCAATTAGTCGAACGGACGTCGAGATGTTCGTATCTTCCCAGTCAACGAAGCCGCTTTCTACTACTATATGCAAGTGCTCTGACCTATATAACCCGTACGCCTTTAAAACAGCTTGGGGGTGAGAGAAGCAAATTAAATGCAGGCGAATGCACAACACGAACAAATCAACGATCAAATAAATGAGAAAAGTGGCCCCAAAGTATGTGTGTTTTTTTGAAGGGGACTTCAAATAGCGAGAGGAAGAGAAAGAGGCGCTGCCCCTTTCGTTTTCATTTGTGTGTGAGAAACGAAAAAGGAAACTAAGTAAAAAACCACAACAACAACGATCAAGACCGAAAACCACAACCAAAAGCGAGGCCCAATGGGAAGTCAATGCGCTCGTCATGTATTCATGTTGAGTCAAATGTAGTTGTTGTTCATTTTGATGTTGTGTTTAGTTGTTGTTTTTGATGTTTTGTTTTATGGTGGCTATTATTGAGCCTTTTGTGCAGAGATCGTTGTACGAACAATGAGGCACAATTGCACATTATTATTATTATGGACTTGTCTCCATTTTAGGAAGGGGGTGCAGGGTGCCCAAGTCAATTAGGCATTTTGAGCACGCACACAACTACAAGTGTTCTTCGTTAAGTCTAAAAGTTAAGAGCATATGAACTTAATTACGACCAGACAACCGGACGAAGAGCAAGTGTAATTAATCACCGACAATTAAAAAAGCCAGAAGAAGCAAGAGAAAATGAGCTATGCAAATAAAGTGATCACTAGATTCACAAATTAACAGCTTTTATAAAAACTATAAAATGTATATTTTAATTATCTATTGCAAATGTGTTTTTCTTCTTCTCTTATTTTTGTCGGTTGAGAAAAGTTATTAACAGTCTTATAACTACATTTTCTAATCTACGAGTATCCACTGTAAGGGCAATCGGCTAGAGTTACCTTTAGGAATCTCTGCTGCATTTCGTTCCCAGCGGTAGCAAATGCGAACGGTAAATTTACAGCTGTACCGAATGACTGCGCCCTAACGGTAACGTGTGTGACTGCAGTTACCCATGCATTTTGAGTTTAATTGCGGCCAGGTAATCTCCGGTTCGCCGTTCTTTCTGAAATCGCTTCAATTTAGTGGCGATGTCGGGCTGCCGAGGCGAAGGTAATGTAAAAAAAAACTTGTTCTTACAACAACACTGACGTCATCGCAGCTGAGAACCAAAATGGGGAGTGGACGAAGACGACCGCCAATCATATGTGTGTATGCGTGTCCCAGAGTTTGTGCGTTTGTGTGTGTGTGAGTAACTGTCAAAGTTGCCCTCTCAGATGACGATGGGCTTCAACCAGCTGGCCAATATTGATTAGCAAACGCATATATGCACACACACTGACAACTGCAGTTACAATAACAATTTCATGCACAGAGACAGCGCAATTTTACTGGTTTTTCTTTTGGCGTGCCATAATACGAGACTAATGCGATAATACCATCAAGTAAACTATATCTGTACACACAAACACATACGAGCACTCAGATAAATATGAGAGCACACAACACGCACACAGGAGTGCTTAGCAAGAGATGGTCTGAGAGAGAGAGAGGCGCTGGGCCACCCTCTTTTACTTGGCGCTCGTGGCCTTTTGCCTCTGCGCAATTTGTGCGCTCACCACACAAACACACACATAGTCACATTCACAGTCGTCAATCGTATTCAGTGTCGGCATAGTGTACAACTACAATCAAACTTACCCATAGCGTGAGATACTGCTATGCTCTTCACACAAGCGCCTGCAAAATGGGGGAGGGTAACACACACGGAAAGAAAGCACAACAACTACAGGCGCACAGGTCACCACTGATGATTCTGCCTTCCTCTTCACTTCACTTCACTAACGCACACTAGTTCACCAACAACTTTTTTTCTTCTGCTTAGATTTTTTTCTATTTGTATCTTTCTCATATGCATTCGCAATTCACGTGTATTTCGGTATATAAATTGTAGGTGGCAGAATTGGAATATTGTGTATATGTATGTGTGAGTATATATATTTATCTATGTGTTTGACGCGGACTCGATGCGTATTCGACTTTTCTGCGTGCACAAATGGTTTTTTGTGTACAAATTAGCGACAAAATCACAGTGAAATTTATGGGTATTTTTGCACTTCTAGCAACGGCTGCTTAACAAATTTTTATTTCAATTTGAAGCTATCAAAAAACCCCGCGCACCAACAAACAGCACCGACAAGCGACGACGATGGCAGCAACAAAACGACTATCTCAAAAATTGAGCCGCACTGAGAGAATATCTCAGATACAAATAGAGATGAGCCAACTAGACTATCGATGATTGTGAAGTCGGATCTATCGATACAAGAAGCGGGCATTCTGAATGGAAACTTGTTTTCTTATAAGTTTTATTTTGTTTTGAATGCGTTTTGCGTGTACATTTGCACAATAAGCTTTCTTAGACAATAGAATAATAATAATAATATAATAATAACATTACTAACAAAACTATTACAATTAGAATAAAATTTATAATTCATATTCCACCCACATTGGTGCCTTTCACAAGTTTAAAATTTAATAGTACATCGAGATTTTGTATAGTTTAAAAGTACATACATACTTAGTTAATTATAAGAATCATATACACATATTAATTACTGTGTTATTTTACTCAGATTTTGTTTGTTGTATTTTTTCTTCTTCAGTTTTTTTCCAATCGCGCTACGACCATTCATTGACTTAAAAGATTCTTGTTTGTATTTATTTTTTTTCATTAAGTAATTTAATCTACTATTGTTTATATTAAACAATGATTTTCATAATGTTGACAATGCCTCGTTGCCTGCCCCAAACGGCATGCAAATAAATTTGACTAAAATCCACTAATGTCAATGTGGAAACGGATATGAAATATGTATGTATCTATGTGTATGCATTATCAGTTTATGTTTTTTAGTACTTTTCTGCATAACCTTCAGTTTTGCCTGCAACTTCTATGTATATATACTATGTGTACATACATATGCATACACCTATATACATACATGTATTGGTTTTTCTCTCTCAATATATTCCAATTAGCTAACTGCATGTGCATAGGACCTGCTAATGCATGTAAATCAACCGTTTCTAACTTTTGCCTACTACCAAAATATAATAAATGTATATGCATATAAATTTCTTGTTTTGTATAGGCAATCCAATCCAATCCATTAACCAAGCGAAAAAATTACTTTTAGAAGACCTTTGACCTGCATATTGTATTTTGCGTTCTACTCCTCATCCGAGTCACCATCGCTCGAATAATGTGTTATCTGCGGTCGACGCACAAACGGCGCTGTTATGACTTGTCTGAAAATGCAAAAGCAAACAAAATGTTTTATACATCAAGTGCAATATTTACTTATCAATTGATGGAGCTGCACTTACGCAATGCGTCTGTAATGATTTAGCCACTCCTCAAGCATTTGTGCTACTAGCAACGGACGTTTGGATAACTTTTGCTGCGCCACCAGCAGACCACCCTCCGTAACACAAACGTCTAGCCATTGACGCATCATGGTTTCCTCATTGCCCACCTATAAAGATTCCCAGATGTCACTTAACTTTATAACTGAGAATTATTGTTTAAACTTACCTCCGACTGTGTTAGAAAGTGTATAGGCAGAAGCTTAAGCTCACAGTCCATTAGCGGCAGATAGGTAACATCCTCGGCATCATCGCGCCGGCCATCGATGCGCGAGAATGGTTCCATAGGCACCAAAGCGCTAAAGTGTCCTCGTGTGTAACCCAGCGCAATGGGTGATTTTGTACAAAAGTTTTGTTCCCAGAATAAAGGTAAATAGACGCCTAGGAATAAAAATGCATTTTAACATTTATTTTTTTAGCAAAACAAAAACCCATTCAAACTCACCTTCAAATCGCGCATAGCCAATATCTTCACCGCGAAAGCTCTTTACATATTTAACGCCATAAACAATGATTGGACGTCTTAGGATGTGGGCCAGTGCAAAGATGTGTAGTTGCTCCAACGAAGAGCCCGGCTGACTGGCCAACGATAGCAGGGTGCTCCAATCCTCTTCCCATTGTGAATCCTCTAGTGTAAAGTGTAGCATGGACGCTTGCAGCATTTCATACTCTTTCCAGCGAGTAAAGAAACTAATAAACAAAATAAGGAACAATGAGAATAGGAAAGTTGGAGACTTATAGATAACACTTACACAGAACCACACTGGTGCAAGGTGTCGGCAAGGGCACGCCGTAGTATGTTGTCGCGATCGAACACGCCCCAGGTGGCCTGCATGGCCGAGTCGAGTAGACAATCTCCAGCACTGCGATTCCACAACACCAGCAGACGCGAACTCAGACGTGCAGTTATTTCGAGCGACCAGTTTAGAGCCGGCGGCGGCATTTCTAGCTGTTTCTGTGCATCGCGATCCAAAAGCTCATCGTACAACTGTTCCTGTATGGGTATGGGCAGCTCCTCGATCTCTGAGGGTAAAGCAAAGGTAGCATGTTTTTGCACATAGTGACAAGGTAGGCCGGACTTTCGAATGCGCAGTGTATTGGAAAAATGACGGCGTATATCCGCTGCCAGATCAGGCGCCACATACGAGGGTACACGTTTTATGCCCGGCCCAGAGCCAGAGATCTGTGCTAAGAGCATGGGCAGCATTTCCTCACGATGAAAACGTATTGCCAAATGGATGAGCGTATGACCCACATCAAAGGCTGAGTTTCGATTTAGCGCTGCAATTTCATTGCTGGTTAAGGAGCGCGCTGGATTGCCGCCGCATGATAAATACGCCTCGACGGCACTGTAGTTGTTTTCGACGACGCCCAGGCAGGCGTTTAGCCATTGCCAGTCGACCTGTCGCCTGATTTGACGCTGACGACGCTCCTGGCGCTCCTGCAGCGTATCACAGTTGTTGATGGTTTCCGAAGAACCTGTTGCAATAAATGCTTATTGATTTTAGCTTCTCCATTATGTGGGTCAAGGTTTTCTAACACCTACCTAGTTGGTAAATATGCTTCTTATTGAACGAGTTGTTGACACTGACAGTGTCTGTATTCTGCTGTTGTTGCTGTTGCTCCTCCTGAAAGTTAATCTGTTTGTTGCTGCCCGATATGCTGGCACAGGCGTGCAAATCACCCTGCGAACCAGATCCGCAAATATCACGCGTTTTGCCGCACATGGAGCATTTGAGACTCTTTGGCCAGTTCTCATAGGTGCATGACTATAAGAAATATACAAATTTATTGAGATATCTTAATTTTTAAGAAGCACTTACATTGCAAGCCCATTTGGCCACATAACAGTGTTTCTGTTGCGAGTTTTGTTGCTGCTGCTGCTGATTAGTAAGCTGTTGCTGATTTTGCTGCTGCTGCTGGCTATGCGATGTGTTGGCTAAGTTATTGAGATGTGTGGAATTGCTGCAGATCTGTTGATCCATACTCGGACTAAGGTTTCGTCTATTCAAATTCGAGGCAACAGCGCCAATAAGCTGCCTGCTACTACTAATGTTCTCTGCCGAATCAATGATGGAGGAGCCACCACGTGCATTTAGCTCTGTATCGGAGCCACTGATGCGCAACGCTTGCAGTGCAACGCCAGCACGATCCGCACAATCAATGGTATCCTTGTCCGCGATTGTGGCAGACTCTGTTGCTGCTCCGCCACGTTTTGTGCAGCATTGTACGCAACGCAAACTGCGCGGCCAGTTTAGATACGTGCACACCTTACATGGCCATTTATCGCTGTCAGCTACATTGCTTTGTCTTGGCTGCTGCTGTGGTTGTTGTTGTTGTTGTGGTGTTGGTTGCTGCTGCTGCTGCTGACGCGCAAAGCACGTGGATGTTGGTTCGACGGGCAGACCCGCTGCCGCCTCCTCTGCAATATAGTTGTCGAGTATGGTCTGAGCTGGACTGAGACTGTAATAAAGGATTTAAATTTGACTTTAAAATTTTATATAAAGTAGCTTACCGAAATATATCCTCGTTGAGTAGCGGCTTGGACGCCTGGCACATGGTGCATTTTAAGGAGGATGGATAGTTTTCATAGGTGCATATTTCACATTTCCATTTCTGCGCCTTGTCGCTGGTATCGCACATCTTTTGCGCGACAACAAAGTAGCTTTAGCCTCGGAACACGGACTAATTTCGACTGGTTCAGCTTTCCTTTTGCTCCTTTCTTTTTGCCACTAAACGTTCGAATTGGACTGCCAACTGTGCTTTGTTATTTGTTGAATATCAGTAAATAGAAATACATACAAATTAGTTATGTACATTGGTGTGTAATTAAGAGTATTGCAATACAATTTAAATCAACTTAAATATGGCCTTGACCCTAAACAGAATGTGGAGATATGCGTAACACGAGAATATTAACAACTTCGCTTTGATTTGCATACCCTAGCAAAAGGGTAGTATAATTTCGGTTACAAATGTGTAAGGCATTGAAAAGATAAAATGTTAAACATATGAATATTTGACTTAATCCTTGTGTTTGTAACTAAGCAGTTTATATTTTTTTGAAGCACATATTCGTATCAAGACCTGACAACTTTTCAAGTCAAACTTTTACTAAAAGTTCTGTACAAAATTACTCTTTGCCGAGCAACTGTTAAAATGCCTGCAAGGGTATTTTATTTTCGGCCGTCCGAAGATAACTGTGCTTTCTTGTTTTCCACTGTCGTCACAGGCAGCCTTCGGGCTCTGCGCTCCCTGCCTGTAATTGTTTGCAGAAAGTGTGGGTGAAGGGTGATGGTATGGGGTTGCGATGTAAATAGTTTCGCGCTAGTTTTTTTTTTCATTTCATTTTATTTTCTCTTCTTCTACCTTATTGGTGGTACCTGGCGCAAATAACACAAGGCCAATTCCGGGGGACGACTCGATTTATATATATAACTAGAGACAATAAGTGAGTGAAAATTGATGTCAGCCACGAGCAGCGTTCATACCGTGGGAATATTGGCTCACAAAAATGGACTGCACAACGAGCCAAATGTGGAAAAAAAAAAACCAATTACAATTACAAAACAAAGGCGAGAAAAACTTTCACTCGTTGTTGGGGCTTTTTTCGACTTTGAGGAAGCAAAACAAAAATTTTGTACACTTGCCCTTGCTAGACTGTGGCAGAGCACAGTCTGTTAATTTGCGCGCACAAACACTGCACAATTTAGAAATTTTGGAATTTTAGTTAAACGTCGTAGCGTAGCTGTTAGTTATGTTACATATTAATTAAACGTCGAAATTTTTTATTTATCGTCACATCACCTATCATCAGCTGCTGCTTGAAAAACGTATCAACACTTATCGATAACAGGCCGATTAGCAACCAGCTGCAACACTGCGCTCACCATAAAAAAAATGGCGGGAGAGACTTTCCAGCAGATTGTCGCTTGTATTTGTTTATTTGTGTAATTGCAACATACGGTTCAATGTAAAAAAAGCAAAATGGCTAAAACTATGCAGGAAAAGGCACGCAAAGGGCCTGAAATTTCAACAAATTCCAAACGAATCGGTTTGCACAATGCAATGAAACGCGACGCCGTCAACTGCGCAATTGCAGGGGCAGAGACAATAACAAAAATGACGCCACTGCCGCGGAACAATAATCAAGCTACGCAATCATATCGCATTCGAAAGTGCGTGGTGAAAATAAAACGCATTAAACTAAGTGCAAACTATGGGGTGAAAAGGATGCACAATTTTGAGGGCGCTTCAAGTGTGCAACCATCGGGTGATGTTGCCACTGTTACCGCATGTGAGCTCAATAATAAAGAACTATTTCGCATTAGAAATTGCGCAGTGCGAATAAAATGCACTGATTTGCAAGCAAAAAATGTTGCGGGAATGATAAATAATATTGAAAATAGTTCTGTAGAAAGAACACTCCAAAATAATGCTCCAAATACTCAATCTTTGGTAGCTCTAAATAACACAGTCACAGACAATGTTGGTGATGTTACTTCATTTGAACCCACTCGCAACTCTACCATGTGCACCATGTCAAAAGTGCCCACAGGTAAGATATTTTTGTATCAAATGTGTGTAAGGATTGTTTAAACAAAATTTGTGCCTTTTTAGCTCGAGCTCGTGTGCAGGAGAACGCAGCACATTGCCTTCAGGCAAACGCTACAGTATCTAAGCCACGCTTTTTTCACCGAGATCAGCCGACAAGAACTCGTTCCTCGGTCACACGCAATGTCTATGAGTTTTTGTCGCAGTCACAAATCGAAGACAACGAGGTGAGGGATCCCGCTGCCGATATTATCAAACGAATGGTCAACGAAGGCAAAGCTTGTGTAGTGACACGAAAAAAGGGCAAGTCGCGAGTGCGTGCCGCTCGGAAAAAGAAGCGTCCCGTAGGCAAAAGAAGACAATGTTCATTGCGAAGCATTGGTGAAAATCCGAAGAGCAATGTTATGGAAGTAGATCCGCCGCTTCGCTTCGAGCAGCCACTGTCTCCCATATACGAACCGCAAATTGATTCCAGTGACGAAGATAATGAGCCTAATGAGGTGCATCTTGATATACCCGTTCAGGTGCATGCGCCAAGACAAAATCGAGCGCCTTCCGAGGGTGCATACAGTCCTTTGGCGCGCTCATTGATGCTTAATCAAACAAAGGTACAAAATCCACAAGAGTCTATTGACAGGCGTCGCAAACTGCTGAACATGGCAAAGAAGTTCTTTAGCACTCCAATGAATCAGAACATGGCGAATGCCGCCAAAACATCCACATTATCAGCAATAAATACAGATAAGTCAGGGGATCGCCGAGTTGCTACTCTTAACAGTCCCAGTGCCGGATGTTCACCTTGGCGTGTTGCCGATGATGCGTCGCTGCCAAATACATTTGTATTTGGTCTGAACACATCCCAATTGCCGTCATATTCCAGTGATTTTATAAGAGGTCGCCGGCATGTCTATGTGCCAGACGAACCCGTACCAGAGGAGGATGAGGAGGAAGCGTCTTGTATGCACTTTGACGAACAAAATTCCGGCACAGTAGCTAATGACTCAAATGCCGAAAATGTACCGCCATCCACGAAGGCAGTCACTGAGGCTCCTCCACTCACACCCATAAAACCAAGCGAGGGGCAAGAAAATGAAAATGAAGAGAACTATGTGCAATTGCCGAATCCCCGACGTACGCTACAGTATCGCAGTCCTCTCAAAGATATCAATATACTGGATGTGGTCATACTGCCGTCGTGGAAGAAAAATGTGCCGCCTCCCAAAACTCCTACAAGAGAATCAATAGTCAGTAATCATGTTCATTTCGCGAAGTCCATTGACAATGAAGCCAATAGAAGCCGCACAAAGAAAATGAGCAATCAGGTTGCGCGAAAACAACAACAAACAAGTAATCTTTTTGGGTTCGAAGACTTCCTTGATGATGAAAATGATGAAAACACTAATCAACTTAATGTAATCGAAAATCTCACGCTCCACGAAAAGCTGCAAAAACTTCAAGGTCTACGTCCAGCAGACAATGAGTTGCCACTAGTATCGAAGGCACCAATGCGCCACGCCTACGATAATCTAGAGGCGCATGGACCAAGACAGCGCAACATTAAAGAGATGCTGTGCTCCACCATGATTGCAACGCCGGCGCCACGTGTTTCCAGTACAGATGAGTCGGTAGCGTTATTTAAAGACACAGATCCAGAAGCAACATTTGACGAAAACGTGAGTTTGATTTCATTATTATTACAATTCGCGACTGGTAAGCATTGACGTTTTGCAGATTGAAATGTCAGTGTTTATTTACGCAAGATTAATTGCATATCGAAAATGTTATAATGTTCGAGTGAGCTAACAGGGCCGCAAAGATTCAAGTTCATCTTTGTTCGGTAGTAAGAAGCTCACACAAAAACTAAAACTCAGCTTATTCCTTTTTTGGCATACCTAACTAACCCAAATCTAAATTGATCCTCTCCAGAAACCACGACGCACTTATGTTCGCGAACGGCCAAAGCGAAAGCGTAAAAAGCGGGTTCATGTATTGTTCATCGATAGTGATTCATCTGATAGCGAGAATGACCAGCAGGACTCCAACGAGAATTGTGCCGAACCGCCAAAGAAGAAGGTGCCAGCACATAAACGCCCACGCAAGGATGAGGAGCATGATGCTAAGCTAAAGCAGTTCATCACAAGTTTTAACCTGGAGTGTCAGGAAGTGGAAAAGTTTCCACTGATCATTGAATAGCTATTAGGTGCCAACGCAGGCGTTTGTTTTTTTGAATTTTTTGTAACACTCATTTGAACCTGAATATTAACTTGAAGTTAAAATCAAGAATTTCGAATATGTATTTAAATATTGTTTGAATTGTTTTAGAAGCATTAAAAAAGTATTTGTAACCCTTAATTACATATGGGCTGCTATGTATACTCGCCATAGATTATTAGATAATAATAGTATTCGTAATATCTACTGAATTTGTCACCCAGTAAAGACTAGTTAATAAAATCTAACAGTTATTCCATTACATTTCTTTTCAGAAATGTTTTATAAGGAATCCAAACTTTTATACCATTAAACCATCTGAAATTAGCCTGAAATAAATTTATACAGACCTTATTTTTTTAAGTTGTCAATTTTGAATTTGTACAGGGTATGAAACAGTCGATATCTCTAACATGTGCGGCTATCGCAGTTTGAAATAAGTGGCAGCTTTGACCAATCAGCTGTATTTGAGACAGTGGCAGCACCGCGGTACAAGCAAACAAGCTTAATATAATTTTTAATTTTGAAATATTGCAATGGAGCCACCCTATGCGCCTTTAAGTGAGTCCTGTGCCAAGGCGCTGGGCGACAAAGTCTACGAGAAGCGCAAAGTCGCCTCGCAGGAAATTGAAAAGTGAATACGTTAACAAGCGCTTCTTCTAAAATTTGCAGCTCGTAAAAATACTTTTATACTTACAGAATGGTCATAGAGTTTAATGATAAAAACAATGCGCTGCAAATACGAAAGCTGATTGAAGTTCTATCCAATGATTATGCGACATCTCGTGATGCAAATCGTCGTAAGGGGGCGCTCATCGGTCTTGCCGCTACGGGATTAGGGCTGGGCAAGGTAATAAAAAAACAAAATTATTGTACTTTTCATTAGTCATACAAACACACACATAGAGACATGCTTAATTGCGGATGTTTTATCTTTTGCTTAGGACTCATATAAATATGTCAGTGAGCTGGTAACGCCGATTATGAATTGCCTGTCCGATCCGGATTTGCGCGTTCGTTACTTCGCCTGCGAATCTCTGTATAATGTGGTTAAAGTGGCTCGATCTGCCATCATACCCTTCTTTCCGGAGTTGTTTGCTGCTTTGTCGCGTTTGGTCACCGACTCCGATCAAATGGTTAAGGATGGCAGTGAGCTATTGGATCGCTTGCTTAAGGTTTGCTATATTCAGTATTTTTTCGTACCCATTAATAATCTTTAACTACCGATCACTGCAGGACATTGTCACCGAATCTTATGAGACCTTTAATCTGGAGGCATTTATACCTTTGCTACGGGAGCGTATGTATGTAAAGAATGCCTTTGCGCGCCAATATGTTATTTCGTGGATATCGATTTTGAATGCTGTACCAGACATTAATATGGTCAATTATCTCACGGAAATCCTTGATGGCCTTTTTGTAATGCTTGAGGATAATACACCGGAGATACAGCGCATGTGCGAGAATACAATCAGTCAATTTCTAAAGTCCATACGCAATGACTCATCATCGGTGCGCATGGAGGACACCATCAACACTCTGATCACACATGCACAGTCGCTCAACGAGCTTATCAAATCGATTGCCATCTCTTGGATACGGGAGTTTGTACAAATATTTGGACCAAATGTTTTGCCTTATGCAAGTGGCATATTTACAGCCATTCTGCCATGCTTGGAGTATAACGTGGAGTCTAAGCGAAGTGAGTAGTATACTCAATCAAAGTCAATTGTATTTTGATGGTGACTTATTTTGCCGTTCTTTTTTAGGCATCAAGGAATGCGCTGTTTCTGTCAATAGCTCCATGATGGAGTTGGTGTCCTCCAAGGAGCTTAAAACACAGAATGTGTCCAAAATAGATTTGCGTTCAATTATGGAGGTGCTTTCACAGTATCTCACTCACAATTCCATGCACACAAAGATTGCGGTTCTCAAATGGATTCATCATCTATTCATCAATTTCCCCAATGAGATGGCCGTCCACTCCAGCAGTCTTAACAACAATCTGTTATCAACTCTAGCTGATAATTCCGATGAAGTAGTACTTCAGAGCTTATGTGTACTTGCGAAGATTTTAAGCTCGCAGGATACAAAGGGTGGGCTTACAAATTAATTCAACTTATCTGAGTACAAGTATTTACATTTCGTTTAATCACACAGATCTCGATGACTTTAATAAGACGCACTATCGCAAGTTTTTGTTAAGCTTGCTAAATCTATTTAGTGAAGAAAAGCTGATCTTAGAGAACCGAGCTAGTCTCATTATAAGGTAACTATTCTATTGATCAATAGATTTACATAATTTAATCCTCTTAATTTTTAGAAAACTTTGTGTGTTGCTTAATGCTGAGTATATCTATCGCACCTTTGCTGAGATCATTGCGGAGGAGATGCCCAATCTCAAGTTCGCTTCAACGGTTGTGCGCCTGCTGAACATTATACTGCTCACCTCCACGGAGCTGTTTGAGCTACGCACCAGCTTGCGTGATATATCCAATGAAAAGTCCGCGGATCTATTTCAATGCCTCTACAAAAGTTGGGTGCACTGTCCAGTATCGACACTGACGCTTTGCCTGTTAGCCCAGTGCTATCAGCATGTCTCCGAGCTGGTTATTTTATTGTAAGTTACGCCTTTTTCATTGGTTGCATCGATGGTAATTTTATCTTTTATCCTCCTTTAGCGCTGATGTTGAAATCACTTTGGAACTACTTGGCGAATTGGATAAATTGGTGCAGCTCATTGAATCACCCATATTTGCACCTCTGCGTTTGACTTTAGTGTCTAAATCAAACAAATGCGCTGATGCTCAGTATTTGGCACATGCTCTATTTGGAATCCTTATGTTGCTGCCACAAACGGAGGCGTTTGATACGCTGAGAAATCGTCTGCAATGTGTGCCCAACTATTGGGGTCAGGAGCCCATGTAAGACAGCTTTAATTATAAGTCAATAAGTAATCCTAATTTCTTGTTTCTTTTTAGTGATGAGCGTAACTCCTTGGAGTACAAGAGCGGCATTGAATTTGCAGCGCTGCGAGCTCATTTTATTGAGCGCCAGAAAATGCATCGCGCTCAGCGAGTAATTCAGCGGAAACGTAGCGTTATAACGCCGGATAGTATATAATAATGATATGGTATTCAAAGTATGTTATATCTGTGATTAAGCAAAAATTTGTCTAGGCATAAAAATTAATTTTAAATCCAAAATATATGTATGTGAGCTTGTGCGTTTGTATCCCAGAAATTTGTACTAGTAAATTAGCTAAAGGTACTCGACAAGATCAATCATCTAGATCGAAACCTTCATTCAAACACCGCATTTCGATTGATGATTTTTCTTTTATTAAAATTGAAGCGATTTTCGTTTTGTAAATATAAAACGCATTTGCCAATGTATCAAATATTTTACAATTCTACATGCATGTGATCTATATGCGTTATGTACAAACATATCACACATACCACACATCTTTTAATTATATATATATATTATTTCTTGAGAGCTCCCATGCGACTGGCATCCTGGCTCGGATACGGAATTTGCCCAGGTGGCGGTGGAATCGTCTCAAGACCCACACCAGAAGTAGTGGCAGTACTTCCGTTCGAGCCCGATGGAGCACCGCCCAGTCCACTGTAGGGTGCTGCATAGGTCGGTTGAGCGTACATCTGATATGCGGATGCAGGCACAAGATTGGATGGCAGCTGATGCAGCTTCATGCCCGCGGGCATGACATTGATTTGCTCCTGTCGCAGATTGAAATAATCATTTGGCTTGGCACTGGGGGGAGGAATGCCAGCTACATCAAAGCGACGATCTGTTTTGGCGGCAGCTCCTTGTTTCGCCTGTGAATGAGCCCACTTGATGCTGACCTTGCGTCCATGAATTACTAGTTTGTTGAATGTGCGCTCGGCAGCTAACTCAGCGGCGCTGCGTTTCGTGTACTGCACAAAGGAGCATTGCTGGCGGGGCACCAGCGCAATGGAACGAATCTCACCAAATTGGTAGAACTGATCCCGTATCTCCGGCTCAGTGATCTCTTCGGGTAGATTACCCACATACAGTGTTGTGATATTGCGATCCTCTGGTGGCTCCAGAGTGGGCAACGAGGCAGCACGCTTCATAATCTTCTCAGCCACTGGATCATTGCGTCCATAGTAGCGATCCTTAATATTCTGCTCGCACAGTGGATCGTCGGGTTCATTGGGCTTATCGTGACGATAGGGACACTCCTCGCCACGCTTACACTCACCCTTCACCCAGAAGGAACATATGTGCGGCCGATTTCTCTTATAGTAGGGCGCCGTGCGCGCCAATTTGGATAACATCTCGTTTGCAGCCAGGGAGCGTCCAACGGCGCCAGCTGCTTCGGTGCCATCACCATCTGCGAGCTGGGCATCAATGTTCTGTATATAGTATTCCTTGTTGACATCACTTTGGGGCATATTGTCTGCCACTTTAAGCGCCGCGTCGCGCACTTGGATGGGCAAACCAAACTCCAGATCCAGTAAACACGTTTGGCACACGTTTTTCAAGCGGGCGCACGTCTGACAGACTTCCGTCTTTTTAAAACGCATCCTCGCTCCTGGACACCAGCGAAATATTGTGAATGGCCGCGTGCATATTTTGCATTCTTTGCCGAAGCGCTCCTTTATCATGCGCACGTACGGATTGTCGCCCAGACACGTCTGGCAGAGTATAGGGAACTCAGCATCCTCCCAATTTTGGCGATTGTACGTGTTTGTCGTCTTTGACATAGACATGGCTACGTCGAAGATTTTTTACTTTCTGTAATTAAAATTATTACTAATGTCAATGTAAAAGATTTGTGACGACTATCGTTGTAAGGTATCGCGACGACTTTAGTGGCAATATTTATCGATTTCATTCAATGATTCAAACGATAGCCAAAGTATCGTAAAATTGGAATGCCTTATCAAATTCACCCTTGTGGCAACGCTCAATGCACGAAAACGTTTGGATGCAACAATAAAAAATAAACAGGAACATATAAATAAAAAAAATGTCACCAACCATTAAGCGTTACAGGCGCTCATCAAAGTCATCCGATGACGCGGAGAAGGATGACAGCTATGTGCCCTATGTGCCGGTTAAGGAGCGCAAGAAGCAACATATGATGAAACTTGGCCGCATCGTGCAGTTAGCAACGGAACAAACACAGCCCAAATCCTCAAGTGAAAATGAAAATGATGACGACACACAAGGCGCTCAGGATGCAGAGACCTGGGGTCGCAAATACAATATCAGTTTGCTGGATCAACATACAGAGCTCAAGAAAATTGCTGAAGCGAAAAAACTGAGTGCTGTCGAAAAACAACTGCGGGAGGAGGAGAAAATCATGGAGAGCATTGCCCAGCAAAAAGCTCTGATGGGTGTCGCTGAATTGGCTAAAGGCATACAATATGAAGAGCCGATTAAGACCTCCTGGCGGCCTCCACGTCACATACTGGCCATTCCCGAGGCGGAACGTCAAGAGATACGTAAACAGCTGAGAATCATCGTGGAGGGTGAAAATCCCAGTCCACCTATACAGAGTTTTCGTGAAATGAAATTCCACAAGGGCATAATGAACGGACTCGCAGCCAAGGGTATCAAGAAACCAACTCCGATCCAAGTGCAAGGTCTACCCACAGTGCTTTCTGGTCGGGATTTGATTGGTATTGCATTTACAGGCTCTGGCAAGACATTGGTCTTTGTTCTGCCTATTGTAATGTTTGCACTGGAGCAGGAATACCGCTTACCCTTCGAGCGCAACGAAGGACCATATGGCCTGATTGTTTGCCCTTCGCGGGAGTTGGCTAAACAGACGCACGATATCATTCAGCACTACAGCAAACATCTAACAATGTGCGGCATGCCAGAGATACGCTCGTGCCTGGCCATGGGCGGACTGCCAGTTAGCGAGGCACTCGATGTTATCTCGCGTGGTGTGCACATTGTGGTTGCCACTCCCGGACGACTTATGGATATGCTGGATAAGAAGATCTTGACATTGGATATATGCCGTTATTTATGCATGGATGAGGCGGATCGCATGATTGACATGGGTTTCGAAGAGGATGTGCGTACCATATTCTCTTTCTTCAAGGGTCAGCGACAGACGTTGCTCTTCTCCGCCACTATGCCAAAGAAGATTCAAAACTTTGCACGTTCGGCGCTTGTCAAACCGGTTACCATCAATGTGGGACGTGCCGGTGCCGCCTCAATGAATGTCACCCAGCATGTGGAGTATGTGAAGCAGGAGGCAAAGGTAGTCTATTTGCTGGACTGCCTGCAAAAGACGGCACCTCCTGTGCTCGTTTTTGCGGAGAAGAAGCAGGACGTCGACTGCATACATGAGTATCTGCTGCTCAAAGGTGTCGAGGCGGTTGCCATTCACGGTGGCAAGGATCAGGAGGAGCGTTCACGTGCCGTTGAAGCTTATCGAGTGGGCAAAAAAGACGTTCTCGTAGCTACCGATGTAGCCTCCAAGGGTCTGGATTTCCCCAATGTGCAACATGTGATTAACTACGATATGCCCGATGATATTGAGAACTATGTACATCGCATTGGTCGTACGGGTCGATCGAACACTAAGGGATTGGCTACAACTATGATCAATAAGATTACAGAGCAATCTGTGCTGCTCGATCTGAAGCATCTGCTTATTGAGGGCAAGCAGCAAGTGCCCGATTTCCTCGATGAACTGGCACCCGAAGCTGAGCATCAACATTTGGATCTGGGTGACTCCCATGGCTGCAGCTATTGTGGAGGTTTGGGCCATCGTATCACAGAATGTCCCAAACTGGAGGCAGTGCAAAGCAAACAGGCATCCAACATTGGAAGACGCGACTATTTATCTAACACAGCTGCCGATTACTAGATTCAAAAGCTTAGTCTATATAATATTAAGACAATATTTTAAAGCTTAAGTGAAAGCTGGGAATTCCATCCACAGTGTTTACTGTAAAAATAGGATGACAGAAAAGTACATAGACAAAATACTTCAAAAATAAATGTAAAAACTATTATTATATTCTTAGTATATCACTTGTTTATAGAATCTTCAGTAAATGTATGTTTTAAAGTGTGTATAAAAAATAATTAAGATAGGATAAGATTAAGTCTTGTAAACAAGGCTTTAATTTAATTAAATTTTACTATTTCAAAAATTTTGAAAAATTAAAATTCCTTTTACGTTCATTTTTCTTAGTATTTACTTTATAACAAACAAAGCTACAAAAAAGCTGGGAATTCTATGCTTAATGCAAATCAGTCACTTTTGAACCTACTTTCTTAGAAAACTTTATATTTGTTTTTCATTTGTTTACAATTGTGTTCACCGTTTTTTTATTCATACCGCGCTTATCGGCCAGTTTGTTCGCTTATCAGTTGTAAACACTGAGCATCTGAGCCGAGACAAAAAGAGAGAGGGAGAGACGCAAAGATGAGAGAGAGATTCGAAATCAACTTTAAGCGGCCTTTTATAAAGCCAGCGACTATCGTTGAGTTTCGTTCAGTGTCTCAAGCGGTGTTGTCGCGATCACAACCTGGAATACGAATTGTTTCTCAGTCACTCTCAAAGCCTGGAAGCGGTCAGTTCATAACTATTGACTTAAGCGTAAGTGTTTTCATTATTTGCATAGTCTTCTTTTCTCTGTGCTTGTGTGTGTATTTTTTAAGTCATAAATGCAGCTGTAAAAATCGTATATATGTGTATGTGCAAAGTGTTATCTGCTTACAATTGAATCCAATTTAACTTAAAGCTTTAAGAAACGATATCAATTAAACGTTTTATAAACCCATTGATAGCCTTATAGTATTGCACTTTGTAAAATCGAAGAATTGCTGCAAATTGTGTTGTGGTATATGTATTACATACGTATGTATATAGTAGAATCGATAGTATGCCAGTCCACTTCATT
Source organism: Scaptomyza flava (assembly GCA_030179655.1). Lineage (NCBI taxonomy): Eukaryota > Metazoa > Arthropoda > Insecta > Diptera > Drosophilidae > Scaptomyza > Scaptomyza flava. Next base: position 8,490,760 of record JARNME010000012.1, read on the forward strand.
GAATTGGCTTATCAATTTGAGCTTAGCTTATCTTAGGTTAAAACCTTCAGACGTATATATGTACAAATGAACCTGTGTATGTATATTGTACGAGTATAGTGCAAATGATTGTTGATAGTCAAGCTTTTATAGTTATGTTAGGCCTATCTATTGTATAAAACAATTGCTGTTATTATTATAAAATATAATTTAATTGAAAGCGAAGACTAAGTACTAATTATAATTCTCAATTCAACATTAATTCATTGCCTTAAGTTTCCTTTATCCTTTTTATATAAAACAGTATTAAGCCTAGTTTATGTGACATTCAAATCGTTAAAGTTCTTACATTTTTATATTATAATATTAACGTAGTTTGCTGAAAATTCCAACAAATCCTATCCTTAGCTCCAACAAACGAACTTTTAATTGTGTACCTACATCAAAGAGGAAGTGGCATTGTTTACTAATTATTGTTGATTTTTTTGTTAACACATTTATAATTGGCTATTTAAAACGTAGTTGTTCTTATCTCTTTATTGTATGTATGAGCATTAGAGTAAATATTTATTATTTCATTAACAATTTTTCAAACACTATTGTTAAAACCAAGAATTTTTTTCCATTCTTTTGTGTGACTTCACTTTTCTTTCGACTTATTAAGATGAATGATCTATGGACACTAGGTGACGTATTGTCGGTCGTTATGCGTTAGCTATTATACTATATGCTTGAATGAAAAATATTAAAAATTCAAAGCACATTGCGACTCGTAAGTACTTCAAAACTTATAACGAGCTAAATAACAAGTCGAACTTGAAAATGGCACACGCACGAAGCTGAACGAAAAAGTAAAGAAAAATGGCAAATTAACAATGTTGACGCTGTCGTTTATCATACGGCATAAATATAGTTGTTTATAATGCTTGCGACCTAGTTGAAAAAAGAAATAAAGGTAAAATACTCATAAAAAGGGATTGCCATTCGCACTATCTCTTTAATCGCGATATCATGTCGTCATTTCGTCGTGCCTCACAGCAAATTACTTAAATAAATTATATACAATAATTAAAGTAAGACAACATGCATGACGCACTTTAATTTACAACTTCAATGAGTAAATATTATAAAAAAACAACAACTACTATATGACGCTTTTTTCTTATATATGTTTTGTTATCCTACTAGCATCGTGTTTAAGCAAATTCAGATGATATATTTCGTTATGGTTGATTGGTTAATTTTGTTGTGAAAAATCTATTTTTAGCCAAGCATCTGAAAAATCGGTTGAATAAACCATTTTCTGATGAAAATATATACATAATTCTGAGTAAAAGTTCTTTGTTTGCAATACTAAAATTTGTTTGAATGCTTAAATTTGTTTATAATAATTATTATATTCATGTCTTATATACTTAAACAGTTGGGATATTGCAAAAATTACCCATACTTATTACATTTAGTTAATTATTTTTTAACAGTTTTGAAAACAGTTATATTTCAAAAATATTTTTTTTTTGTTGCTCTCATTATAATTAAGTTCGAGCATCATACCCACTGATTTTCCTACACCTAAAATATACGAGCAACTCTATCTAATTACTTTACTAACTTGTTGCTTTTCTCTCTCTGCTCTAGATCAGTCTCTCAGCGGGCAATCATCTCCGTTTGAGTTGAAAAGATAAAAACAAAGGCGAATACAAAGAAAACAATATCATAATAATATCAGCAACTATTCACCCGTTCACAAAATTGTTGCTATACATTCACAAAGTAATCGTATCACAACAATAAACAAAAGCGCCGCTGTGCGTTCAGTTCCAGTTACCACCCCTCTGTATTCACAACCCTCCACCCAAGAGCCGCCGCAGCCGTCGCCGACGCGAAATGGCAACGCGAGGAGCAGCCAGTCATCTGGCAGTCATCTGCAGGTAATGCAAGCGAGCAGTTCGTACAGCTAAAATAAGCTCTCAAAATATCTTTCACAAATAAATACGTTAACTAGTGCAAAAGAACATTAAAGCTAATCATACGCCGCGTAGTCATTATAAAAAAAAACCAATTAATCGTCGTATAAATTGTAAGTTCTAGTTCATCTGGCTGAGTTTAGAAAGCTTGGAAAAGGAAATACGTCATGTGACAAAATTTGACTGTCTGTATCATTTTGTTATGACCTTTTATGGCAATGACTGATGACTCATGACATAGAGGCCGAGCATAAAGAAACAGTTCAGTTCAGTGTGTTTTTGCCTGTACAAGGCGTTAACTAGTTGAATTGTCGCTGAAGCTACTTGAGAAAACAAGTCACCAAAAACAATACAAAACAAACGAATAGCATACACATTTTTATTGACACTCATTGTTTGCTTTTGCAGCTTGCTGGTGTTTATCGCTATTTCGACAAGTTTCTGTTCGGCCGGCACATTTAACACTCGTCCCGCATTTCCTTCGCAAACCGGTCAGGTTCAGCCCTCCATTGGCAGCACCAGCGGTAAACAGCCAGCCAGACGTATCATGCATCCAGCCTTTGCCAATGCCGGTCGCGCTCCCGGCCTGGAGATCTGGCGTATTGAGGTAAAGTCCATATCAAATCGTAATTATGAATTCTTTCCGCAAAAGTTCCACATTCAAAATAATTATCACTTCGCCCCACTTGTGTGTTAAGTGTGCACTTGGAGAAAAAGATGATCATTTTTTTTTAAATTCTTGATAAAAAATTTAAAATTAAAGAATTTTCTGCAACTTTTACTATCATTTCATATCACATAACTCCAAAGTTAACTAATTTAAGATTTAGAATATAATATTCTCTGCCAAAGATCATTAGGTTCCTATATTTTTACCTTTGATGATTCACAAGAATGATTCAAAACATTGACAAACCTACTATATTGTATTTTCCTTGAACCTAAAGTCTACACACATTTCTCTCAGTGTACACACATTTTATGCACACGTATATAAATAGTTGGCTGCATGTTTACAACGTTTTTTTCGGGGGAAAGTTCGACGCCCACGCACGAATGCTCTGCTCATCCAGCGGCGCCCACTGTGGCAACGGGTGGCATTTGGCATGCAAAGTACTCAAACATGCATACGCATTCATACACATACATATGTATTTATGTATTCGCATATCTACAATGTATGCTAGTATAAAAAAAAAGGAATTATTATTGTTGGCTTGTGCCTGACAAAAATTTCTAGTCGCTGAACTCACGCAATATGATCACCAGATGTGTTATTGTTTGAGCGAATCTTTACTGTATATGTTTGTTCGAACGTACGTATGTATGTAGTACAGTAAACATTGTGGCATATGCCCATATGGCAGGCGTTGATTAACTCGGAAACATTAGCGAAATTTATTAGCTTCTACCTTCAGATGCAAGACATTTGCTTCTTATTTGTTTTGGCGTTGTTCATCGAGAATCGGTTTCGGGGAATTTTTTTGAATGTGCCGGTACCCAAAATAGAACATGAAAAACATACATTTTCAGTCATGTTTGTTCATTTCTTTCTCTTTTTCTTCTTTTTTATTTAGAATTTCGAGCCTGTACCATATCCCAAGAACAACTTTGGCAAGTTCTACACTGGCGATTCCTTCATTATTTTGAATGTAAGTAAAATGTATTATAATTTACTTCTCTTAAATATATGATTAACAAAACCAAAACCTTATTGAACTATTTCAATAACTTTTTGTGGCTTCTTATCAACCTCGATATTAAGTTTCTCACTGTTTAAATTAATTTACTTTCTATTTCGTTATTGACGCAATTTTCTAACAATCTAACTTCTTATAGACCAGAGAAAATCCAAAGGACAAAGTGCTCTCGTGGGATGTGCATTTCTGGCTGGGATCAGAGACTTCCACTGATGAGGCTGGTGCTGCAGCGATTCTAACTGTGCAATTGGATGATATCCTAAACGGAGGTCCCGTTCAGCATCGTGAGGTGCAGGATCACGAATCCCAACTGTTCCTGGGCTATTTCAAGAATGGTAAATGAATCTCCCTTGAAAGCCAAATTTCTCGTTTTAAACATTTTCAACTGTTTAAGGTGTGCGTTATGAACAGGGAGGCGTTGGCACCGGGTTCAAGCATGTGGAAACGAATGCTCCCGGTCAGAAGCGTCTTTTCCAGGTCAAGGGCAAGCGCAATGTGCGCGTCCGCCAGGTGAATCTCTCCGTCTCCTCGATGAATAAGGGCGACTGTTTCATTCTGGATGCCGGCAACGATATCTATGTGTATGTTGGATCTAAGGCCAAGCGTGTGGAGAAGTTGAAGGCGATTAGTGCTGCCAACCAGGTTAGGGATCAGGATCACAATGGACGTGCCCGTGTCCAAATCATCGATGAGTTCAGCACCGATATGGATAAGCAACAGTTCTTCGATGTGCTCGGCTCTGGTTCACCCGACCAGGTGCCGGAGGAGTCTACTGCGGATGAGGATGGTGCCTTCGAACGTACGGATGCTGCCGCCGTCACCCTGTACAAGGTATCCGATGCAAGTGGCAAACTCCAAGTGGACACAATTGCTCAGAAGCCTTTGCGCCAGGCTATGCTAGATACTCGCGATTGTTTTATCCTGGACACCGGCTCCGGCATCTTTGTGTGGGTGGGACGTGGTGCCACACCCAAAGAGAAAACCGATGCCATGGCCAAGGCACAGGAGTTCTTGCGCACCAAGAAGTATCCGGCCTGGACACAGATCCATCGCATTGTCGAAGGAGCCGAATCTGCTCCATTCAAGCAATACTTCGATACCTGGCGCGATGCTGGCATGGCACACACTCGTCTCGTTCGTTCCGCCTTGAACATTGGCTCCGATGAGTCCCTCGATATCGATGAGATCGATGCTGTTGTCGAGAAGTTAAAGAAGAGCGGCGGTCGCGCCATTGGCTTCATGCCCGATCATGGCCAGAACAGCATTGCCGAGATCACTCAGTATGTGAGCAAACCCGGTAGCAATGAGATCCTACGCAATACCGTTCCCTTCGAGGAGCAACTGCCTCTGCTGGGCTTCGGCTCGTATGTTCTTAGCTATAACTATGAGGCCAACAATGGCGATAAGGGCGTCATTGTATATGTCTGGCAAGGAGCCAAGGCCAATGATGCTGTCAAGGAACGCGCCTTTGAGGATGGCATGGCTCTAGCCGTGGACACAAATGCTCTCCTGGTGCGCACCACACAGGGACACGAACCACGACACTTCTACAAGATCTTTAAGGGTAAACTGTTGACCTCCTACACGGCGCTTCCGATCTCTTCACAGCTGTTCCGCATTCGTGGCACAGTCGAGAGTGATATCCATGCCATCGAGGTGCCCACCGATAGCTCCTCTTTGGCCTCTGGCGATGCTTTTGCTTTGGCTGTGACAAAAACCCATAAGGTTTACATTTGGCACGGTCTGGGTGCCTCTACCTTCGAGAGGGAGGCGGCCAAGGAACGCTTTGCCCACTACTGGCAGGATGCTGAATTGGAGATCGTTGAGGAGGGCGCCGAGCCCGATGAATTCTGGGTGGAGTTGAACGGTGAGGGTCAGTACGATCGCAGCCTGGAGGATCAGACTGCACCGCTATTGGAGCCACGTCTGTTCCACTGCCGTCTGACAAGTGCTGGTCGTGCCAAGATTGAAGAGGTTGCCGAATACCAGCAGGAAGATCTCGATACAGATGATGTGATGCTACTTGATGGCGGTGATGAGATCTACATGTGGGTTGGCTCCGGTGCCACTGCGGATGAGAATGGTCACATACTGGATATGGCCAAGGTAAGAGTGTTTTTGAAAGCGGGGAAAAAAGCGACCTATAAAACCCTATACTTTTTTCACAGCGCTATATCAAATCCGAGCCCACATCCCGTTCCATGGATACGGTTAGCATTGTTCGGGTTACCCAGGGCCAGGAACCACGTGTCTTCAAGCGCATGTTCCCCGGCTGGGAGGATAACTACTGGCAGGTAAGTGAATCACACTAAACACAAAAGTCATTTCATTACTAAAACAGTCAACATCTGGCTAATTTTATTCTCGCATGATCATTTCAATTGTTCGACCTTAAAACACTTCACTATGTGAGTGAGTATTTTTTTTTTTTCTAACGTCTACTAAAGCATTATTCACAATTCAATTAACACGCAGCACAATTTGTTTATTTCTCATATTTAAAAGTTTATACTTATTAAATATTCTTTTATTCAATCTTAGAATCTGGCTTCGTATGAGGAAATTAAACAACAGGTTCTGGATGCTAACAATGAGGTCTAAGCCCTCAGCTAGAATACTCAGCAAAATTGACCAAAAATATATGTTCGTTTTTGCCTTTAAGAAACACAAAACAAAAAGAAAAAAAAACTACTTATGTGTTATGTAATTTTGTATTAAATGGAAATGTTTTTACTCAAATGTTAATAATATTTGTGTTTATTTTTTAAAAGCTGTGGAGCTCTTATATGACTTAAAACATAAATTATCTTTGGCTCGTTAGTTTTCAAGAATCTATTTAAATAATGTTCATTGCATCATTGGCTCCCCACGTAATTTGCTCAATCCAATCCAAGTATGCGGATACACGGGTATAAACACTAGGATAGCTGCTGCGACAGAATACGCCAAAGGATGTTATTCCAATAAGATGATAGTGAATATGGCGACGTCTACGTCCCGGCAAATTTAATTGAAGTGGACCACCCGAATCGCCCTGACAGGTGTCACGACTTTGAATAAAATCCTGTGCGCATATTTGACTGTCTATAATTCCATTTGGAGTTTCGGCAAAGTCGGGCATATCCTCATCGCACTCATCATTTGGCACTATAGTCGCATTCAGATGCGTCAAACGATAGGTCATGCTCTTGCCAAAACTTGTCGAGCCATAGCCCATGGCAAATGCAATCGATGTGGGTATCTCTCCATTAGACCAGAGGCGAATGGGTCTTACGAATTCCGTTAGACTAGCGGATGAAAATATTCAAATGAATACATTTATTCTTAATGCGTTCTTTAGAGAACTTACATTACATTTCCATCCAGTTTCAATAGTGCTATATCATGATAGTAGGAATCATTTCTGTAGTCTGGATGCTGCGATATGCTTTCAATTCCAAAATTTTGTGGCCTTACAGTTACCTCATCGATCATTAGATTAAGCCCACCAATGCGCACCCATTTCGGTGCCTCACTACAACATTTCGAATTTAAAACGGACCCCAATCGAGTAGCAAAAACAAAATTCTCACCCTTCCACCTCTGTGCAATGAGCCGCAGTCAATACAAAATTCTCACTTATCAGACTGCCGCCACATTTGTAATTGATGTTTTCGGTGTTCGTCTGAAAGCCGAGCGCTGCCTAAGAAATTAACCGAGTTCACTTGTTTGACATTAACATAAAATGCTGTTGCTTTATCAGCACACAAGAGCGTCTGTATGTTTACCATATGGGGATATTCACCAGGCCGGGCAAGAATGCGTCCATCGAAATCGACATCATCGGCATCTTTTGTAACGGCCGTATCATTGGCAAATATACGCTCAACATATTCCGAGTATTCTTTTTTTTTTTTTAAGTGTATCACTATTTATTTAGCCAATATGTTAAATAGACAAAATACTCACTTCGTTCACAGAGGCGTCGCTGTTCTCTGTTCTTGGTCTTTTGCTTCTTGTTGCGACGACCATTCGGAGGTGGTGGATAGGGTTGACCAGGTCTGAAGACAGACATTGTTTGACCTGGCCTTGACTTCCGTTTGGGTAGATCATCATCAGTTCTAAACTTAAAGTCACGAATGTTAAACTTCTTGGAGTCCGGATAGTAAATATCACTTTCCTTGGGAAATTGCATTGCCTGATTCTTGGTTTGCCTTTGGGCATATGCCAAACAGCATAACCCAACTGATAGCAGCAACAAAAAACAGCGCATTTTTGTTTTTTAATGTACACACTGTGAGTATTAAAACGAGACTGAGCTAGCTCTTAAATCTACCACTGTGAGACGAGCTCAACTTCTTATCACCATTGAAAATTGTCACAAGAATTTTTTAATAATTAATAATCATAATTATCTTTTATTTTGTTCAAAATTGTATTGCTAGGGTTTGGGGGTTGATATAAGTCGCAACGCGTGGAGGGAAGATCTGTGTTGTGCCACCCAATTGTTTCTCATATTGCGCAATTATCTGGTTCTGAATAGCTTCCAAATCCTGATCATTGCTGAGTCTTACCAGTGAAACCGTGGGATCATTGCCAACTGGAGCGGGTGCTGGTGCAGAGTAAACCAAAGCCACCAAAGCGAACAGCAAAAATAACTATGAATGAAAAAAAAAAAAAATACATTTATAATTTCACATTGAATAAAATGTTAAGTTGCGTTAAACTTACGCAAATTGTCTTCATTTTGTCAGATTCTTTAAGCTTGACTAAAACACGATCACAAATTGACACCGGCTTTTATAGCCAAAAAACTTATCATTGTGTTAATAATCAAAAATGTAATTTGCAACTATAAACTCGAACAACTTGAAAACAAAACGAGTTTACAAATTCTTTTGTTTAACATAATCCAGAGACACAAAAACATGCTCTGATTTATTAAAGAATCTACAGCTTAGGAGACATTTGAGATGGTGATCTTATTATCAATGCATAAAACAATAATAAAATCTATTTTGACATGTTTTTATTCTTAAAGCCATATTTAAATTTTGCTTTTTACTCTTTGTGTGAAAGCGAAATCAATGAACAATATGCTAATTGAAGTATAATTTGGGCTACACCCAAAAAAATATTAAAACTAGGAGAAGAGGAAAAAAGTTTATTGTTGTCGGTTGAAGCCATATTTGAATCAAAACTTATTTTGATTCTTTGTTGTATTCCCTTTCTAAAGAATTTTTATATGAGTTTTTTCTTGCCAATTTCAGCTTGAGGTACGAATTAAAAACAAGTTTAAAGATCTGATAATGTGCTTTGTGATGTAATTAGCTCAATTAGAAACAACATTTTATTAGTGTATTTGTTAAATTCTTGGTCAAAATATCTTTCTTTTTTTTTACTATAGTTAACGGATATATTGATATAAGATTTTAAAAAGATTAAATTTGTAAAAGAGATAAAAACTAAAATAATTGCTTTCGTGCTGGCATTAAATTATTTAAACTGCTTGCAGCAGTTGAAAAAAAACACTAAAGTATTGCATGCTTTTGGGCTCAGAAAAAAAAAAATATATGCAAATTCATTTTTAATGTATAAATATTTGTATATGTAAGCTTATTATTCGTTAAGCTTATTAAACTTTACAAAATTTACGTCAACAAAAAATAAGAAGAAAATCAAGATGTCACCTTAATATTTCCATCTACTGCGAACGCACTAAGTAATATTTGGTTATGGTCCAAAAATGCAAATCATATGCAAAACATATAAAAATTAACGCCAGCTTTTGTTAGATGCATCCAGAAACATGTGCAATGCGAACAAAACTCGAAATTTTAAATTGAGCAAAAGTTGGGGACAAACCCACAAATTTTGTCAAAAAATTGGGCAGCAAAACTATAATTTAAATATATTTACACGTTTTCAAGCTTACCAAATCAAAGTGTGATCCAATTAAAAATCGATTGGTAATTTAATTGGAACATGGGTGCAGATAACAGACACAAGTTTCCCAACATAGATAATGAGCGACATTTGCATGCGATTGCATTTTTGAGATGCATCTCAAATCTTTTATATAAATATCGGGTGACATTTCAATTGGCAGACACAGACAAAGTTTAGCAGCTGCACAGCACACACAAGCCAAAAAACCGCCAAAAGCCTTTCGAATCAAGCACAAAATGCTCACTTTTGTGGTGAGTACAAAAGTCAACCTAATCCTGTTCACAAATATTTGTTAACTGAAAGAAATTTTCGCAGATAATTTGCTTGTTTGCCGTTGCCCGGGGTCAGTATGATTATACGCCGAATTCATATGCTGACGATGGGCGTGGTGGTCTAATTGTAGGATCCGAGCAGAGCGGTTCAGCTCAGCTATCGGAGCCCATTCTCACACCCAATGAGTTCAACAAAGAGTTCTACTCGTATAGTGCACCGGAGCAGGAGTTTGACAATGGACCTGTCGATGAGCAGATCTCTAATAGCTTAAAAAGGAATCTGCAAGTGCTGTTTATTAAAGGTCCTGAGAACAATGGTCTGGAGCAGGCAGCTTTACAGTTGGCGTCCTCTGCCTCCGATGATCGCACTGCCATCTACGTGCTCAACAAGCAAGCGGATGTCAGTGAGTTGGCCAACAAATTGAACCAAATCAGGCTGCAGGCGAACAACAAGCCCGAGGTGCACTTTGTTAAATATCGTACGCCCAGCGATGCAGAGAATGCTAAGCGTGTCATCCAGGCTCAATACGATTCATTGCCTGGTCGCTCCACCAATCACAACGCCGGCTCTTCAGCTTCAGTGCTGGACTTTGCCGCAAAGAATGGAGTGACTGCAACAGGTGAATTACCATCGACAAACGTGTATTTGCCACCCAGCCGTAGATATTAGTTATAAGAAATCTCCACAAGCAAGCCTTAAGTATTTTTAAACACATAAAATTAGTTAATACAAAATGAGTGCTAGTTTATTTTGCTGCCTAAAAGTATGCAAAAAAGTTTTTAGTTGTGCTAATATTTTGAGCCATGCCAACTATACTAGCTGCAAGTGTAGCATGAGTTAATCTTTGATAGCTGAATATTAATTTGATTAAAAATAAATGAGTGTTGGCCCGTGTATGCTGTTATTTGTGTTGTTACTGTTGCTGCGTTGTTGTTAACAATTTGAATAAAGATTAAACTTAAAATTTTATGTATATATATTTATCCATAGACGAATAATGTTAACTCGTCGCTGTATTTATCCAACGATGCTAAATGTGGACTATTGTGGGATATTTTCGTAGCAAGTACACAAACCATTTAGCTAGCGACACCTTGTGGTCATTTTTGTAACGCTATCAGAGCGAATAATATAAATTTATCAAGCTTTTGAAGCTCTACCCTTACTTATAGGGATGGCGAACAATCAAATACAATTATCAATGGAAGCGTCCTGTGTAACGTTATTTAAGCAATGTGCAATTGAATTCTTCCCAATAAAAAAATTTGATTTGAATGCAAATGTTAAAAAAAAAAAACAATTCCGTATAAATGCTTACAAAATAATTTTGGTTGCTTATAAGTCCTTGCCTATTACATTGCATTCCAACACATGACATATTCCGACTTACCCATCACAGAACTTAACGGCCCAGACCTACGACATAGAAAATCGATCAAACTATTCGTATTTGACATGACAGTCGCTTCTCCTCCACTGAGGACTCAAAGGGCTGGCAAGGCAACGCGCAACAAATTAAAGCAGGTCAGCGAGCTGAACTCATACTCACAGGATATTCTATTTGGCAAAGGAATTTTGACAACAGCTGCGAAATGAGTGCCAATAAAATCTTTTTGCGCTACTATCCGCCAGGTAGGAAATAACAAATTTTTCGAATTGTATTGAAACTCCTTAAGTCGCTAGGTTTGGCATTGAGTTATCGATCATCGAAGGGTGAGGAGCAGCGGTTGAGACATTTTGATTTGTTGGACTTGGATGCTGAGTAAGTCGCAAATATTAAGCCATATATTCAGTTTACGAGCTCTTTTTGTAACAGAACAAATGTGGAGTCGCTGGCAGATAGCATTCTATTCGAAGAAATGCAGGCTGTGGAAGCAGTACGTGGCCAGGATGCCAATGACAGTGCGGATAAATCCAAACCCTGCTTGCCCGCCAATTGCAAGGCCTCTAGTTCGCATGATATGTTCAGTGCGCTGAAGCAGGCAATATGCAAATTGCAAGCCAAACTGCGTGAACCGATTAAAAAGAAGTTCTATCTACACAAATGCTACAAATCACACATTCTTCCACTGACAAATGTCTGCTTTGATCGGAGTGGTGAACGATGCCTAACGGGCAGCTATGATCGCACCTGTCATGTGATTAACACCAGCAATGCTGAGGTCCAACATATGCTCAATGGTCACGATAATGTCGTCTTCTCGGTCGGTTTCAATACGCCACGCTGGTAAGCTCGAAAGCAATCTTGTATGTAAAATTGATTAATTCCCTTGACTTAAGTGACAAGATAATCACTGGTTCGTTTGATGGCACCGCCAAGATTTGGTCTGCAAGCAGCGGCCAATGCCAGAGCACGCTGTATGGACACACAGCCGAAGTAGTGGCTGCGGAATTCAATCCTGTGCACGACACGGACATTGCAACGGCTTCCATCGATGGCAAGGCACGCATCTTTGATGCGGAAACATCTCACGAGCTGCAACAGCTCTCATATCACGGTGCCGAAGTGATTGCAGCAAGATATTCTCGTGATGGCCAGCTGCTGTTGACGGGTTCCTTTGACCACACGGCTGCCATTTGGGATATACGCAGCAAGAGGTGAGTTTGAGAGTTTGTCTTTATGCCTTTGTAGTTATCTGAAATATCCTTAATTTGACAGTTGCTGCCACCAGTTGCGCGGACACAGTGCAGAGTTATCCAATTGTGTTTGGAACTTTAGCAGTTCTATGATTGCAACCGGCAGCCTAGATCGCACGGCACGTATTTGGGATGTGCGCCGGCTGGATCAGGAGCTGCACTTGGTATCAAACCACAGTGACGAGGTGCTAGACGTGAGCTTCGACGCAGCTGGCAAACAGTTAGCAACATGCAGCAGTGATTGCACAGCGCGTGTGTGGAGCTTGGAGCCATTTGAGATGTTGTCGCTAATGGCCGGCCATAGCGATGAGGTAAACAAAGTGTGCTTCAGTCCAAGTGGTTGCATGCTGCTTACCGCCTCGGCAGACAACACGGCACGCTTGTGGCTGACGGAGACGGGACAGTGCTCCCAGGTGCTGAGTGGCCATGAGTCGGAAGTGTTCAGCTGTGCTTACAGCTATGCGGGAGATGCCATATTGACTGCGTCGAAGGATAACACGTGCCGGGTTTGGAGGTGATATGACTGGTATACGGTGCAGCTAAACGACTGAATACAACATAAATAATTCCATAGGATTTCTTTTTTTTTTATATCAACATTTACTACAAACTCGGGCATTAATTCATTTCTTTTGTTTTGTATGTTTAAGTTTCTTAATATTTCATCTCGCTCACTTCTTACAAATTAATAGGTTTTGTTTTTCAATTACCGTTTTTCTTTCATTCATTTCATTTCATAGTTTTTTTTAATATAATTTGTTTTTTCTTTTACTTTTTTTTGTTTTCTAAAACGGATATCTCTCATACACATTTATAAAAATAATGAACAAAAATTATCCGTCAGTAACAAACATTATACAGCTTACAAAAATCCGTTTTGTTTCGGAATCAATATTAATACACATTTTGAAACGTAAAATAAAAAACTTCTTGTACAGACATCACCCGAGCGACTTTCTTTACACAGGGCTAAAATAGGTATTTGGTAAAAACTTTACACAGCTGAACTGTTTGTAGTTCGCAGGCGGGCAACAAAGGCGAGTCAACAGTTCTGTTAATGAATGCTATGTATGTAGTATATGTTTATATACATATTTTCATATATATATATTTCTGTGTGAGGCATGACGGAACGACAGTTACAATGATGGACCACTGGACTGACTAAGTGAGACTTATTTTATCGTATTGCTGTATTGCTTTATTTTCTTTTATGCATTTGCATGCATATACTTTGTATCTGTATCTCCAGTTAATAGTAGTTGGAAAGTTACAATAAGTTGAGGTTGATTGTGAAAGAGAGTTCATTGCATTTGAAATGTTTTGTGTTGGCTTTGAGCCAAACCCTGTTACTTTGAATTACATATACATATGTTTCTAATAGTTATCGATTTTAGCTCTGATGTCTGCTAAGGTTCGCTCCATTCTATAAGTATGATCTATACATAATACAAGGTTTGTGTGTAGTTTAGTTTAGGACTGGCTTTCATTTCAACTATACATAATAAGGGGTATTTATATTATAGCTATAGAAGTACGTTTTTTTTTCTTTTGCTTTTATCAAAGTAGAAAACGGGTGTTGATGTGTTTCGTTTGTGTGTGTGTGTGTGTGTTGGTTGTGTTTTCTTTGTAGTGTTGTTTTGCTGGTATTATAACTTTGTTGTGGTTGCATATGTTGACTTTGTTTGTTTTGCAATTTAATGCGTTGGACTCTGCAAGAATAACAAAATATTACAAATTATTAAGTGCTTGAAGACAATGGGAATATCAAGGACAAGCACAGCTAGGACGCGGGCTTAGATGAGGTATGTGTGTGTGTGTGAGCTTATGTGTATGTGCGGCGGAGCAAAAATGTTTATGAAGTTGATCATTACAGCTTTAATTTATTAAAAATTTTATTGTTGTATTAAGATGAGCATGCAGGGGTAGAACAGAGCGAACATGCAGAGCGCTTGGATTTTATTATTTAATGTTTTTATTAATATTATTTTGTGTGCTGCATATCTTACAGTAGGTTGTTCATTTTCTACTACGATGTATTAACGGAGAGACGCAAACAACAAATTGATTTTGGCCTTACACTAAGATTATACGAATTCAAAATATTTTAATTTTTTTAGTTTCATTTGTTCTCTTGTTGATTGGATGTTTGCTTGTTTTGGTTGGTTGGTTTGTTGGTTGGTTGTTGTTGTTGATTTAGAAATTAACAATATTTAGCATTAAAAAATTCATAGCTCATCGAATGCATACAGCTAGAAATAAAAGAATGAGAATTACGTAAAGAACTTTCGATTTGTTAAACAACAGTAAGTTGGCATGCAGCCTCATTGTTAATATAAACAACATTACTTTCAAGTGATAGAAGTGTGTGTGTGTGTGAGAGAAGAAGAAAGAGATATGATAAATTATAAGCTAGTAACAAAGAGTGATAAGCAACAATGTAAATATGTAACTGAACCTATAATAAATAAGCAAAATATTTAAGCAAATAAATAATAATATTTAAGCATCAGTTAAAGGTGCAGCGTAATCAAGATAATCAAAACTTTTAAATGTTGAAAAATATATTTCGTACTTCACATGGACTATCCGGAAATACCTCCTTAAATGTGCGCTCGATAACGTGATATCTGCAATAAAAACAATAAAAAGTTTATTATATATTCTATCTATTAGTGAAAGGGTAGAGTCAACATACTTGGACTGCAAGCCGCCGCCTGGTGGAAGACCTTCAATGTCATCTTTGCTTTGTAGACACTTTAACAGTTCCACATAATCCGTGACCTTATTACTCTCAATTTCCTCTGCAAGAATGCAAAAAGAATGAAGAAAAACAACATGTTAGTTGGATAAAATCAAGGCACACGACTTAAAAAATACTGCTTATGTTGATAGAATTTGTTATATACACTAGAATACGAATTAAGTATATATAAATACATAAGCTACGCAAAAGCAAAATTACAGATTATAAAAAAATACAGCACGAAATATGTTGCAACAGCGAGATCCGACAAAATTGAGCAACAAACTTAACGTGAGGCTTTAGCTAATTGATGCAAGCCGATCAAATTTTAACACATAAATACTTTCAATCATATTTATGGCTTTTGATTTAATTGACCTGCATCGTAAATATCATCTTAAATAAATTAACAAATGGGGTGTATCGTAAAACTGGCACTTCAAAAGGACGGGAATACACTAAGAAAAAATAAGAAGTTAAAAACAGGATGGACAATTTGATTGCCTCCTGTTTTTGTGATCTTTGCGTTGGGAATTATTGATAAGAAAACTGTTTACAGCATTCAGTGTACAACAAACATTTGAAAATATATCAAATTTGTAAGAGTGATTGAATAACATGTACATAATAATAATTGATTTGTATCTTAAGAGCATGCATATATCATTTACTTTTCTTAGTTGTGTGTTGTGGGATCTATGTGCCTTACCTTATGCTCACTCATCATATTTATTTGTATTGATTGGCTTTCTGTTAACTGGCTTTGACTTTGACACGCCCATTATCATTTTCATGTGTGTATTTTAAGATGCGCGATCAACGACAACAAAACAAGAGCGCGTTGCTAAATTTACTTATACAAAACTTTCGTAGAAAGAGTTCTTGAAAAAATACATTAGTCATTATGCAGTCTCGACTGATTTTTAAAGTTCAAAGAAACCAACAAAGAACAAAAATAAACATAAATTTGAGAAATTATATGAATTATGAACAAAAAAGCTGCGTATTTTGTGTGAAAATGAAAAGATTCAAGTTAATGTTTGTATATTGTTTGTGTTGCAACACACAAAGAGAGAGAAATGAAGGAGGTGTGTGAAAAGCAGCGACTGTGTTCTGAATGGAAACCAAAAACTGAAAAACACAGCAAACAAACACTTTTGGTTGATTGGTTTTCAAATCTCTCTTATCAAGCTATATTTTTACTTAGCAGCAAAAAAAATGTTTAATTATCTTTTTTTTGTTCGATTTTTTCTTGGTATTCTATAATTATTTGGTATAATGAATGATTGATATAGTACTAAGGTACAAATGTTCTCAGCATTTCGAAAAGATGTTCGACTTGACAATTATTTTGTTTGCTTATTTTGCATCGCTGCGCCGCTCTACTTGCATTTCGAAATGTAATATTTGAAAGAAATCTGTTTTTACGTTGACAACAAGCACAACAATTGGTGAGCATAAGGTTTACAATATTCAATTTTGTATTAATTTTTCACTTTCATTAAAAATTCTATAACCTAGGCCAAGTAAATTGTCTGGACATTTTTTCTAGCTTTTCCTTATGTTTTGCTCTACTTAAGACTAGATTTCATTATCTTTTGTGGGATACGGTATTAACTACATTCATATCATATGTAATCCATTTACAATATCATATAGGTAAAGTAATTCACTACATAAGTACATAAAGATAACGTCTGCTTTTGGACTTGACCTTCGTCGGTCGTTTTGTTTCAAAATTCACTTTGGTGTTATGAATACTGCGGGTGTAAGGTTTGTAACCTAGGATTTCATATAAATATATATGTATATGATGGATTATGACTAAACAAGATTAAATTTAATACTTGAGCACAGCTAAATTGCTTGTTATCTATCATTGAATCATCAAAATCAATTCCCACACTTTTTACTACTTTTATCTGCTCTCTAAAATCAAGTGCTTTTATATTGACTACACTATATAATTTGCTGCTAATATAGTTCGACTTCCTGTATCTGGTACTTGTTTAGATTGCAATAATTCTTTGATTACATATATTAGGTATTTTATAAGCATAATGCAGGGGCAAGTGAGATAAGGAATTATATACAGGCATTTATGTATGTACACTGGCTGACGGGACCTACGACTAGAATTCATGGGAGGATGAGTTGCTAATAAACCTATGGTACTAAATACTTCATACTAAATTCCTAATTGGGATGAGGTTTTTTTGGGTTCTTTAGCTACAAGGAGTATGTTTACTTCGAGCACTTTGGCAGTTGCTGTAGCACACAAAACACAGTAAGACATATGTGTATAAGCAAATAAATAGATAAATAATACTGAACATTCATTCTTACACACAGTCAGTCATTCAGGCACACGCACAGCAAGTGGAAGTAGATATGAGAAACTAACACGCTATTTTGTTATTTAGTATGCATTAGCAATAGGACATACGTATGAATATGTAAGTGTGGTTAGGTCTACGTATTAAGGTATGTATATATCAACTTGGTATTGGCAATGGTAATAGCCAATGTTGTTGTTTTTCGTTCGTAATTGGTTTTTAAGTTTTTGAGAGTCACTTGAAAGGAACTTCTTGTTGCAAGTGTTTTCTATGTATTGCGGGTACGATTTGATTTGTTCGATTTCTTCAATTATCTAGCTAGCTAAGAAATACACCTGTGTGCATTTATAAGAGTGTATAATTATAATCTACTAATCTATGCAAACTCTTTGGGGCAATCTCTGTTTGCGATACGTAAGGTACAATGTATTCGTTTTGTTTTTCTTTGTATAGTAGCCTCGAGCTGTTCGCTGGGCGTGAAGGGACGACGACGACGACGACGACGAAACTGAGACATAAACACGCAAATGTGTTGAGACTATCGTTAGGTTTACGACTAGTTATAAACAGAGTAGACGACTTAGACAACCTCTTGTGATCTTCTCGATTTGTTTCTCCAACCGTCGCTCAGATTCTATCGCTTCTTCAGTTGGCTTTGGTGCTCCGGGGAAAGCAATTATTATGATGCTCATATTATCACGGCTACCCTGTGGGTCCAAAAAAAGAAAAAGTTCAATATATATTGATTTCGTTGGATAAAGACATTTGAATGCGTGTACTCTACCTTGTGCAAACAGGTGTCAACCACTTGGTTGGCAATGTTCACCAGATCTGTGGTCACTTTCAGCCTCGAATAGATAAAACTGCATACATCTTCGTTGCTCATTACATCCCAGATGCCGTCACAGGCGAGCACTAAAAACTCGTCGGTGTCCTGACGGCTTTGGCAAAAGATTTCCGGTTCCGGTGAGACAAGCTGTTCGCACTGCCCCTTCTCCTTCACGTTCTTAAAGTCATAATCGCCAAGGGCACGCGACACTGCCAGCGTTCCATTCACGCGCTTAATCATCACACTTCCGCCGGCGTTGTGTATGCGCTCTTTTTCCTCTGGCAAAATGGGCTTGTGGTCCTGGGTGGCAAAAACTGGAACGCCCGTGCGGCACAGAACCGCACGCGAATCACCGCAATTGGCTATGTACACCTGGGTTGAGCTGATGAATGCACAGACTGCTGTTGTGCCGCCACATTTCTCCTCTTCTTGTGTAAATTGGGGCAGCTCTCGCATAACCTCATCGATGCGCAGGAAACCAGTGCGTATGCCCTTTACATGATCACCGCTCTTGAACTCTTCTGTTGAGATGATGCTGTCTAGCAAATGCTGCGAACAATGCTCCGATACTTTACAGCCCGCATGTCCATCAAAGACCGCAAAGAAACTCCACTCGTCCAGAGCATTGCCTAGACGGGCCCGAGCATAATACGCATCCTCCATCTCACAGCGCCAGCCCTGCATCGAACTGACGCCAAAGAGTAGCTTATTGCCCTCGCCTTGATCATTGTGTTTTGCTGTTTTCGGCTTATCCAAGAATCCTCCCATATCTATTGAACATAATGTGTGTGTACTGCACACACACACGCCTGGAATAACTCTTTCACGTCAGTCGCACGCTTAACTTGTGCTCCTCCTGTAAAAGACAGCAAAATCCCGCATTAATCAAAATCGAATTAGTGGAATGATATATTTTCTTATCATAGCCACTGGATATAATATACTATACAAATTGGTTTAACAATATTCAAAGACTCTAATTGGCCACGATATTAAACTGTAACTGCAAGGTGATGAAATTAAACTATATATTTGCTGCACCGAATAAGGTTATTATTTAGTCAACAAGTAGAGTGGCCATATATATATGTTATTATAATGCTTTATCTCGGTATTCAAATGCATGTATGACAAAAATAATATTTTTCTATTGGCCTTTCAAACAAGAGCGTATGTATAAGCACTAACACAGTCACAAATTTTCATACAAACGCCCACACACGCGCACAGGCATACGAAATCAAGGATGCGTTTTGAGCTTTTGCCGCCTACACTCGACCAATGCAAGTTTGATTGTAATGTTATCGTTGTTGTTGTTGCTTTTTGACGCTGCCAACTTTTAGTTGCTTTTGAACATCGATTTATCAAAGACGCGTGCTCAACATCTCGCTGTCCGACAAACATGCCTACTCACTTCTTTATAGATATACTTGTAAGCTTTAAAACAGTTTGGGGTTTGCTGTATTTTAATTTTCATATATTTTCTGCTGTTAATTGAAAAAATTGGCTGGGTTTTCGCGCGCTATACAAAATCTAAGGATGGGCAAACTAAGCGTGAGACGCGTGCACCGCATTGTGGACATATCGTTAACAGCGATATTTTCTGATACCGCAACAGTTTGCGCAGATTCGAATGTAATAATTGTCTATTCAATAATTTGTTGTTCACAGTGCAATCAATTAAAATAAAAAGAATATCACACAATAACAGCAAGTTGATTACTGGACAAACACAGGCAAACACCGAGCACTGATACTCTTAGTCACACACCGGTACTTTTAAGTTACATTTCACAATAGTCCCCATCACTACGCGAGTTTTTTCGACCACAGTTGACAGCTCTACGCAGGGGGCAGGCAACACGAGGAAAAGCAGATAATGAAATATCTTCATTTCATGACCACTCACACGCCCTTTTTTTCATAAACAGGAGAGCATATTGTGCACACATAAATTTAGAATAATGCACTTAGAAAATAATAAATTACTTTTTTTCCTGCAAGTTTCCAATTTTCACTGCTGGCTTTACCACTCACTTGCTGTTGGCGTACGTTTGCGTGTGTGTGTGTTTTGTGTATATATATTATTTGCAGGTAAAGAAAATTTGCTTTGTTTGGCTTATGCGTCACCGGGCGCAATGCACTGGCAGCCCGCTTTAGTAAACACTTTGGAATTTTCTGAATACAATTATTTTAATAATACAAAATATATATGTTTTGGTTGGAAAAAAAAACAAGCACAAACGAGCAGCGACTGACGTTGATATCTAATGGATATATCGATACATCGATTTTATATTCATAACATATCAATGCCGATAATTAAAGCGAACTAGCAGCCCTGAAAATAATGTATCGATGTATCGTTTCAGTTTTGTGGTATGCAAAAAAACCGAAAGATGGTGCTTTTGTTTAAGCCAATTCTTTAAAAATGAAGGCGCCTGCATGTTTTTTTATGTACACTATTTTTTTTATTACGTCAAATGTTTTTCAACTACACTTAGAATTTATATTCTTGACCACAGGCTACGGTCAAACGGATGAATATTTTTCATAGCTTGTAATATAAATCATGCCAAATCTTATTCAATGGAAGCTAATGTAAAGCAGTCCAGGCACACACACCTTAGCAGCTCTTCGAAGAACACCCTAGCTCTGATGCCTAGCAAGCATAGCTGCAGTTATGTGGATGCCTTCGATTGCTTCGCTGCAACGGTAAGAAGACAGCAAATTCTCGATCTACAGTCTCATTCGAATCATATGTATTCTTTTAAAAGAGTTCCAAATATAAGGAGGTGTTGTTTACCTTGTCTGAGGATGCCAAGGAGTACGCTACTTTCACAAGGGAGCTGTAGCACGCAGCTGAGAGCTCTGCATAAGCTTTGCCGAAAGAACCTATTGGGAGAACACCAACCACACAAAGGGAAAGATGACTTAGGGTCTTAATGGTGAAGTCACTGCGACTAGAACTACCATCAGTGCAGGGACAACAGAAGCAGCAACATCAGAGTCAACACCAGACAGGACCGATCCGAAGGCATTTTCAAATGTTTGTGTTGATGACCAAGTTGACCAAAAAAAAAAGTTTACCACTTGAATTTCATTAAGGCTGAAATGTTTTTCTTCTAACGTATTTATGCATTTTAACTCAGCTTCAAAGCCATAATTCTTTACTTAACGTTGAAAACAGATAAAGACTTCAAATGTGTAATACCAATGCTCGTATACCATATTTGAATCAGCTTTCAGCCGTTAGCATTTCTATAAATAGATTGGGTTATAGGACAAGTAAATACATAATGATAAGAAATTTAAGTCTGAGAGTTTTAATATTATAATGACAATGCCCACAATGACTATAGATATAAATAAGTAGAAAGGACACCAGCCACTAGCCAAAGGATTCCACTAACCACGATCGACACAATTAACAGCAGACTAACAAGTGTCTTAGTGCCTTTGAAGAATCTAGAAAATAAGTTGAGTTTTGCTTTTTTTAAGGAACGCGCCAATTCACATTCTAAATGAAGCAGATTTCCCATCAATCAAGACAAAGAGATTAGAGAAAATTTGAATTGATTAAGCAAAGAAAACGTCTACTAAACATGCGTTAACTTATAACATAAGGATATCAACCTATGAGGCATTAAATGCCTGCTTGACGGGCAAAATAGTTGTAAGACGATAAGATATAAAGGTTTGGATATCAACGGTTATAACATTCGTTTTATACACATAATTGTTTCAGGCTTACATCAACAAGACAACCTGTAAACAGCTCTTACCAATGTACAGTCATATGAATTTTTACTTACCACATACCCTCAATGGTAAGTAAATTATACTTTTTGTATTGACTTAATGGACCACCCGAAAACCATAGCAAACAATCTATCTACGTAACTAGAATTTTATGTGAAATTTTATGACAATTTGCGGCAACAAAAGACGTACAACTTTTTCCCACCAAGCGGCTACCATAGATAGCACTTGCGATATGGCGATTATCGGGACAAATATATCAATGGCAATTTTAGTGGCCACAGCCACAGCACCGGTCATATTCTGAAATCCTTTGCCTTGTCTTCGTCTGGGCATTTATGAACTTGCCACACCCAGACCAGTGACCAGTGCATACAGGTAGAACTAGAAATCAGTGTATCAGTGCATCTTGTTGAACAAGAAAGGACCTTTGTGTCCTTTGTGAATTACCGCCGTTGTATAGGCTACCAAATTTTGCGCTTAATTAATTTGAAATATTTGCGGCAAAAATGTCAAGTAAAATTCTGTGTGCTGCTTCTTCAATTGAGTTGTAAGTGGTTGTTGTGGCTGTTGTTGCAAGCAATTGTTGCTAGTTATCCTCAATAGCTCGCAAGAAGGCGTCAAACTGTTTTGAAAAGGATGCAATCGTCGAACTCGAAACCCCGGCTGGGACTCTGGGGCTGGGCACAAAGTTTTGTTTGGCTGTTTGTTGCCGACGGTGACGGTGACGGCGACGGCCACTATGATGCTGTCGGGACGGATAGGGACGGGTTTCGGGTTGAGTACAATTGCCAGTCATGTCTTCATAAATTTAACTGAATTGAACTGAGTCGCCGAGTGGCCCGGGACCCAGCACTCGGGTCTCAACATGCGCCCCAAAAGCATACAAAACGGCTCCGTGTCTGCAACTGCCGACTGAATGGAGTGGATAGAGTAGGATGGTGTGGGGTGGCATTGGGGGACTTGCGTCTATTTGACTATTTCATCTTTTGCCGACATGCTTGTACACAGCCTTAAATTGAATCGTTACAAATTTTGTTGCTCGTTATAGCAAGCGTTTTATTGCTAACCAACCAGTTTGGCCCAATGCAAAACCAGACCAGATCAACAAGCGGGCCAAACAACGAAAGAGAAGAAGACAAACACTCCGCAGATTATGATCGGAGCCTAGACTCGATCGTAGTCGCAATACGCCCTCGTCTTCGTTCTCGTCCTTGTCTTCAAACGGTAGCCTGTGGGTTCGCCTCCTGATCTCTTGGCCTCGGTTTGGGCTTACACCGTTAAATAACTTCATTAAATGCCCTTTGACATTTATTCTTAGACACTTATTTATGTACGACTCCTTATCGCTACGGGCAGATCGAAGAACGGGCTCCGATCACAGGTAGCTCTTGCTATATCTATAAATTACGCAATCATCTGATAATGAAATTGTTTACAAGCTACAACTTTCATCCAACTACGCCCACAGTAGCCATCGAGGAGACGGACTCAAAAGGTCAGCAATCGTTATATTTATATCCATCATGTCAACGCTGATTAGTTACATATTTATGTACACAACTCGAAAAGTGCAGATCTAAAACTAATTGCTCAAACTTCCAGCTAAGCAGTCGATTCAATTCTTCTACTATCTCTGAGCATAATAGTTTGGTTTTCAAGTTGAACGTTTGACATTTTTTGGGCACTGTCATAAATATTGATTGTGTGGCATCGTTAAAAGGATCGCTGCGGATCGGTTAAGATCGGCGGGTAACGCAGCTTGCGCCGCCTGATGCTTATCAGGCAGTGTCCCTGCTCCTGTTTCCCCTCAACTGAATTTGTCTTGTTCGTTTGGACTGGGCCTTCTTCTTTTTGGCGGCCCTTTTGCCAAACAATAGCTATTTTAGCATTTGGATTTGACTCTGCTTAACGGATTCAAGACGAAGAAGTGCACACAAACATAAAGATTTATTATGCTTGATGCTCTACAATTTGGGAGAGGTTGAGCACTTGACTGATCAAGTCTCTTATAATCCATTACTACTGTATCAGCTTAAAGTGTTGAATCAAGATCTGTGTTTGTTGGAATATTGGAACATAACATTGAGAACATAAGAATCAATTTTTGTAGCGTATTTCAATTTCGGATAATACCGCTCTTTGAACAAACGCGCTACAGAGACTCTGAGATTTTTGCGTATGTATTTTTGCCGACTATGTTGCGGCTAACCAAACAAGCCAAGTGATCGATATGCGAAGAGCATCAAAATAAACTTCGATCGCAGATCTCCGATCGCTTTTGGTCGTTTGTATGGTTGGTTGTTGTGGCTGTCGCCGCCTGAGCATGTTTGATCACAAAATTATTATGTATCTCGAAACGATTAACAGACGCAGTTCAATTTTATTGCGCCAGATCATTATCTCAGCCAGATCGAACCTTTTGTGTAGCACCCAAAAAACACAAATCAAAAGAAGCTACAGCAAGCACAAGAGCAAATCATTAGATTCATGATATTATAGTAAGTCTTGCAACAGCAACAGCAATAGCAACAGCAAATAGCATCAGTATTAGTATTAGTATCAGCATCAAAGCAACAGCGCCGATTAACGAGCAGGCGTGAAGAGAAACTTTGCTTTCGCTTAAACAGCAAACGATTTCACCCAGTGCCACACTTACAACTACAACTTGCAACTGGCGAAAAGAGAACGCCAGCCAACAAAGCCATTTAGTCATTTAGCCATTTAGTTACGTGCCATTGCGGGTGGCTTTGGTAATTAGACAACAAGTGTCTAAAGAGCGCGTCGATTCGAGTCGGCCAGTTCAAAAGAGACGACAAAAACAATCCATTAATGAGCAGCCAAAACACACTAAAAAAGGCAACTAGGCGGCAGCAGCAGCCTCATCTCGTCTTGTCTGGTCTGGTCTGGTCTGGTCTGCTGGTATGGTCTCGTCTGATCGGAGCTGAGCTGAGGAGGTGTTAAAATCGTTGCCGCCTTTGGGCAATTGATCGGTCAACTGACAGGCACTGTGCAAATACATACATACATATATGCATGTAAATTAATCATAAGAAAATCGACGAGATCTTTCTTTAAGTTGGCCGCTAATTTTCATAGGGTTTACTTTATCAATTAGGCAGCCACTGATCAAAGATGGATCGCCCTGTTAGCCTGGCCGAACAAAACTTAACTCTTCTTCTTGTTTGTCAAATAATTTTCGAGGTTTTTTGATCATACCGCCAACAACAACAGTTCGGTGCCCAGTGCCAAGGAGGCACTTCGGAAGCGGCTTCTGTGGCCCGGCAAGCAAATCAATTTAATTTGTTTGTTCGGCGGCAGCGATTGGTAATGGCCAGCTAAGTGGCTAAACAGTTGTTGTTTAACCAAAAACCAAAAAAGGGATGCCGAATTATTTGCCTAACCCCCACTCACAACTTGGCTGACAAATTGTCAAGTATGCAAAAGTATTTTCAAAATTTAAACTTGGCTTGAGAAATCAATGCTGAAACTTAACAACACAACTTCATCATATCGCAATCCTAACTTCACACCAGTGCACTGGCACTTGGAATATGTTTTCAACTCCCCCGCGCTGCTTAAATTGATTTACACCAAGCACAAAAGAACCCTTCTCCTGTTAACTGCACAATTTGAGGGTAAGCGCTAACCACCCGTAGCCCAAAAGGCAAAGCCAAAAGGTTAGATGGTTTATGAATTCGTTTCACCCTTCAGCGCAGCTACAATGATGCTTTATAATATATGTGTTGGAAATATATACTATGATTTTGATGCTAAAGATAACAAGAACATTTAACCCACACATTCTGAATCACTTTCTCTTTCGTACTGTTCTTAATAATAACCCCTACAATTTTCTTCTCCCAATGCTCAGTGTTTTAATTTGCCATTTAGCATGAGCAACAGCCCGCCTATTCAAGTTCCGACAAAGTATATAGTAGAACCACCCCAAACCCCCACCATAACCAGCTCCAGTCACTTTGGTGGTTGCATGGCCATCATCCTGTTGAATTGAGACCGCTGTCAGCGCATATTAATCCAATTATCGTGCAGTGTGCACGAAATCACTTAATCGTCTCCAAATCCGGCGGGCGACGCCAATGATGCACGTTTCGACATTGGTTTACAGATTTACCCAAACATTTTTGAACAGTTACGCATAGTTAGTATAACTGTAGTTATGATAGCTTACAAACGGATCATTGCAGCTTGGAATGGGGGCCATCTGATTAATAGGGGCGGGTTGACAATGATATTTTTATATATTCGAGATAAAAATGGTTAAGTTTTTCAAGTTCTTTTATTATTAAGAGTTTAATCAGTTGACCGAGATTTTTTAGCTCTTTACTATTTAAAACTTCACAATAAATAATAAATAATAAAATAGGTTTTTTCTATGATTAAATTTGCTTGAAAGCAAAATATATAATTACTGTAAATATGATAAATTTCTTGTTTATAATTAAAAGCGCTTACAGCTAAGGTCGCACGATTGATGGGAGAGCAGAGTACAACGAAAAAAGAAGAAGAAGAAAACAATTTGATTTAATTAAAAAATTACGGGATTACACATATTAATGCTTGTCGAGCCAATATATATGCAAATTGCACACACACAGAGCACCCGGACAGGATGGCAGGCCAGGACGAAGGCTGTCTGTCGGGCAAGGAAGGGGTGTTGACTCACTGGCGAGTGTCGCATATTAAAGAATATTTTATTTGCTTTTATTACACAGCACGCCCATTTCAGTTCACCAAGCCCCTGCACCTGCCCCTGCCCCTAACTCTGCCCGCACGTACCGGAAACTTGCAGCACAGACGCCTGATGCCTGATGCTGACGACGGCGTCGCCGGTGTAGCTGCTGAAAAAAATCAACCAACAACATAAACTAGAAAGAAAATAGAGAAGCGAAGTGGGGGGAAAAAAAGGAGCAAAGGCATCGCAAAGGCCACAATGAGGCTCTGGGAATCTAATAAATTGTGGCACTGTCACTTGGCTTAGTGAAGGATAACTGGCCACACGCCCGCTGCCGCCACTAACAATAACAGCAACAACAAACACTAGCTGCTGCATTGTGGGACGAAAACAGAGAGAGCTGCTCATCAAAAATTCATAACGCGCCACGTAATAAAAATTATTCAAATTTTTCGCAGTCACAAAACGACATGGGGAGAAACATGGGTGTGTTTCGGGTGGGTGGGTGGCGCAAAAAAAAAGGGCAACTAAATTGCGGTAATGTTTCATGTTTCATAAGGATGATGCTCGACGCAAAAGGCGCAGAGAAAAGGACAAATCACACCCTCGATTATGATGCGCAAACACGAGTCAGAAGTCAAACGATGGGTGTCGTGTCGTTGGTGAGTGTGCCCAAACGGAAATTGAATGATTTTGCGCAACAGTCGCGGAAGTTGCTACTTTATAGTCATTTAGTGGTTGGACGACAGCGCTGCAGGACAATGCACAACAACAACAGCAGCAACAGCATCAGTATCAGGGCTGTTCTTAACAATATGCTCGACGTCAGCTAGGCCAGAGATTGTCACATGGGGATTATAGCCACTGGCGTGTGTTGTAGTGGTAGTATCAGTCGGTAAAACCGCAAAAAGCTAGTGCTTAAAAATTTTACAGAAATCGAAACCTCTGTCGCTAGGATGTCCGATAACAAAATACAAGTGCCGCAGGACGACAGTGACAATGACAACGGCAAACGATGCCAAGTTCGACGCTGTTTCCGCCGGATGTGTAATTTGATACTTTTACAGTTTGGCACATGCAACAACAACTTTAATAACAACTACTATTTGATAAAGGGGTGTCTGAATCGCGCTAATTTTTGCAATTGACTTTGAGACCTTATTCAAGGATGCCAGGATGACAGGCGAGCTGAGGTTGAAACTGAGATGATGACTGAGAAACGGCGCCTCAGAAACGCACATAACGAGCTCCTTTTTTGTGAGATATTTTGTGAATTTCAATTCAATTTCCTCTTGCATGCGAAATTGCACAAAACGACCGAATAGATCAAATAGGATGGCAGAAGCAGATAAAGTCTAGAATGACCATGATGCATGATACAGTGGCGATTGTCTACGACATACATTCAAAAATATTTTATTTCCAACTTTATGTCTGTTTGATAGACGTATGTACTTATTAAGTTATTAATTATTTATAAAAAAAACCATATGATAAATGTTTTTTCATGCAATTAAGCTATTCAAAGTTGAACTATGTAGCTAGTGTGCACTGTAGGTGCAATATTCACAGATTCGTTTGGCCAGGTTTAAGTTTGCCTTGGTCTGTTTTGGCCATTCAATGAATCGCTGTCAGTCCGTCAGTCTGTCTGCCTGTCCGACTGCAATGCGAGTGAGTGAACTGTCACAATTGACGTGGGGCGTATAAATTTTACATTTAACGAAAACGTAATCGAATTGAGGCGCTCTGTATATGGACTGGTGAGCAGGAGAGAAGCCAAAGCATCCACTATCAAGCCTGTTAGCCAGTTAGCCAGTTGTCTGCTCGCTTAGTTTGTTTGCTTAGCAACCGAGTTTGTATGTCTCTGTGTGTGTGTGTTATGAAGACATCAGTAAGGCGCACGGCAATTTGTGGGACGCCACAGTGCTTTGGAGATGCTGGGGCCTATGTATGCATTGGGCCATCGCCAATTTGATGGGGCTGCATGCGCAGAATGCATTCATCAGCAAGCATTGTTTGCCATTGATGGAGTTGTGTGGTGGAGTGGGTGGGTGACAGGGGGATGGATGCCTGCCTGTAGCTTGGGATTGGATTACTGTACGCATTCCCCCGTTCACATTAATAGACAATAATGGGCCACCTTGGAAAATAATGTTGAACGGTAGCGAGAAATCAAATTAAATGCGACGGATCGACAAGGCGACGAAGAACTAACATCACCTGGGGACACATTAAGCAGCGTTTTCCAATCAGCATAAAACTTATCAAATCAAATTCAAATGTTCGCCAAAGCACAGCAAATAAAATGCAAAGTAGAGTTGAACATAAAAATCACATGCCAATCGCATGGCAATCAAAGTTCATCTCCCCACTCCGCCCTATTCTTAAGGCTGGCGCCATATTGATGATGGCTTTACGTGATGTTTGCACACCGAAAATTTGCATGTGAAAAGGTTTTTACCATTGGCTGTTGGCTCTTTTCCATCAGGCTGTCGTTTTGGCAAGGGGGAAAGAAAAAAAAAAAAAAGTGGAAAATATGGCTGCTCAAATGGCTAAATGTCAAATGGAATTAAAATCGATTAAAATGAAATCAAGTCGCAAACGAATCGCAGCTTTGTTTGCCTGCAGAAATATCGCTAATGTGCCTTCTTTCTCGCATCGTTTTTCCAGCTGCACACAAATCGTTTAACTCAAATTGATTTGTCAATATTTAATTAGGCGCAGTCTACTCACATGCGGGCCGATTTGAAGGCAACTTTGATGTCCTGTGTTTCCTGCGGATTATTCAGCGGTGTCCTTTGTAGGTTTGATGTGTTTTCAGCAGCGAAGGAAAAACCACTTAAAACTTATCTGAATTTTGTCGCTTTATCCACCGGAAGAGATCATTTCAAGAACAAAATCCTTTAAAGTTATTTGAAATTTACATTTTGATATAACTTTAATGGAATGGTTAAAAAAAAAGGTTTCTGTGCTTGTCTCCCATTAAAATTCTTGATAAATCCCATACATAAGTTTCTCATTATCAATTTTAGAGTAAATATCTTTAAGATAAATTGATCCCAAGCGTATGAGCAATTTTTAAAAGTCTTTTCTTCAAGTCTTTCAATCACAGCACTTAGCTATCAATCAATTTAACTGGCAAACATTCAATACAAGAATCTCACTCACACAATCAGCTCATAATGTCAAACGCGCCTTAATACAATTAAAGGCTTTGGCAATATCGCCGGACCAGACCAAGAAGGACCTGCATTAAGAGGCTTAATTTTTTGGGCAAACGCCAAAACGGCGAACGCCTGTCAAAAGGCACGTGAAAAAACGTGTCCCATTGACATTTAGCTTGATGAATGACAATAAGCGCAAATCCACGCTAAAGTTCCCAATCACATTGCCAAGGGTTTGACTGACTGCTGACACGTGACTTGGAGTTGGAGTTGGACTTGGGATTGGTCTTGTGAACTGGACTTGGTATTGGGTATGGGTGACATAGCAAACGCTTGCGGTGATTGCAATAATTTGATCTTTGAGCCTAAAATCACAACACATTACTGTTTTGTAATTGAAAATAGAAACAATATTATGAAAACTACGTTGGGATCTATACTAAATCTAAGGATGGAGGAAAAACCTATACATAGCAACTAGAACATTTACTTCATGTGCCATAATTTGTTGTTATTGACAAAGGTGTCAAACTTTTCACTTACCTGTGACAACACAAACTTGACACAAACTTTGACATCCGGCATCATTAGCATCGTGTTAACATCGATCCAGTTACATAACTTTTCCAGCATTGCAACGTCAAATAGACTTCGATTTTTTTTCTAGTTTTTGTTGTTGTTTAGCAATAGTCAACGGAAATTTTGCACGAACGCAAAACTTTTTGGTTTCCTGTTGTTGTCAATAACTAATTCGTTTGTCATTTTCCGTTTACATAACAGCCAATAGAGCCCAAGCAGCAACAGAAACAAGGAGACAAGAGCCAGGCAGGCAGGCAGGCAGGCAGTAACAAACCGCAAGCAACAAAATGGCGCATATGTGAGGACAAAGTTTTGCCTGCGTCTTGTGGCTGCTTTGTTTGTCCTTGCTGTTGATGCCAGTTGTCGGTTTGTTTATCGCTTCGACTTACGACATAATGCAAAATGTTTGAAAACATATTGAAAGCAATGCCAGACCCCCTGGGCACCCAATCCCCGATTTGAATGGTATACCCTGTCCCTATAAAAAGTATTATCAAGGGGAATGCTTATTAAGCATAATAGTAAATATGTATAATCTAATTAGAAAGCTTTTTGAGAGTTGAAATAAGATTTGCCTGATAGGAAAATAAGCTTTTGGCAATAATTTTCTCATGCTAAGCTTATAGATTCTGTATTTTCTTCACTTATGAGTTTTCAAGGGTATCTTTAAGTCAAGTATCTTCTTCTGGAATACTTTTATTGGGGTGCAGGCGTGTTTTGTTGCTCCAAGTGTCAATTTTGTAGTGAGGCTCATAAAAATGGCGACCGGCCTAGGAAAAAACGTTTGCCGCTGTGATTTACATTAATTTGCCATTTTTTATGCTGCTCTCCAAAGCTTCAAATTGATGTCCGTAAGTGTGTGTGGGTGTGGGGATAAATGAATCATAAGAAAACTGTAAAAATTTTATTATGCAAATTATGTTCATTCACTGAAAAGGATCAAGTTATGTGAGCTGCTGATGAGCTATGAGATGGAGTGTTTTTTAGTGTCCTGGCACGCGTTAAGCATTTTAATAAAGAAATGTGAAAGAGTCTGAAGTCCGGTTTGATGATATCCTTAAACGAGCAACTGGTTTTTGACTTGAAGTTGAAGCGATTTGCATTTGCAATAACATTTGCCTGAATGACAAGCGCTTGGTAAATGTTAATTTAGTGTGCGATGCGATGCGATGGGATGCGTTGACAACGACGACAGCGACAACAACGAGATGGACATCAGCATCTTCGGCTTTATGCAGATATATCAGTCACTCAACAACGGGCTAAACGGGCTGTGTGTTAGCCAAAGTCAAAGACATTTGGTTGCCAAGCTGCTTGTCATAAAGCGCTCAGCGGAAGGCTTGACATTTCAATTTGCAACCAGACAGAGGACAAGAAACGATCAACGCAACACAGCAACATTCAACATCAACATCAGCATCAACATCCAAAGCAACATTTAAGACATGCAAATATGCAAATCAACGCGCTGACAATTTTCAGCCAAATCAAATATGCAATTGAGCTTAGAATTCCGCAGTAGTATTTTACTCTCCCTTCTTCTTCTTCTGGCGTCGTCTCACGAACGTTTTTGTTAATTTATATTTGCCGCGTGCCACGCACACAAATAATCCAAAAATCGCTTCAAGCAACAACGCGCTGCTAGCAACAAGCAATTACAAAAAGTTACTGTAATCCTTTGCAAATTCCTGGTACTGATGCTGCGACTGCTCCTTGCTCCTGCTCCTGTGACTGCAGCCTGTCATAGTTACAAGCGTTAAGCCGCTTAGCGTTGTTGACTTTCACATGGGCATCACTTAGGGGTTGATTTCACTTTGCCGGCAACTCTCCTTCAGTGCGTGTTTTTGTTGTTTTGTGACTCGCTTTTTGATGTGTGATTAGCCTATTAGCCAAACAAAACAGAATAAAAAAAAACTCATCTACAATCGCAGGCTCTTGATGATGAGAAAAGTAAATATTGAATGAGATGAACAGCAGCCAGGACCAGAAAATAATACAATAAATGTAAATGTCCGCAAGGCGTTAGTTATGATTAGCGCAAATCGTATTAAGCAAGCGTGGGATCAAACTTATCAAAGCGGTTATATAAGAGAGACGATTTAAAGAAAGTTTTGATTTCAAAGAACTATTAGTAACAAACTTGAATCCATACACTGTAAAATCGTACAGTCTCTGGCACAATGTTGAATTTTTCTGTAGCGTGGCTTGGCCAATTAGAGGAACCACTGTACGAGTAAGTTGCTGGCCAATAAATCAGCTATAACTACAACAGCTACAAATATGTGCAAGTATTTAAAGGCTTAAAGAGCTTATGGCTAAGGGGCGATCCGTGTGCCCCTTTTGTGGCTTTGAATGTTTGGTTGCATTGTTTTTGTTCGCTTTGGCTTATTGACGAAAATTTCAGAAATTTTAATTTAAAATATTTCTTTGAATGCTAAATTGTTGACTCTTTGCA
Source organism: Scaptomyza flava (assembly GCA_030179655.1). Lineage (NCBI taxonomy): Eukaryota > Metazoa > Arthropoda > Insecta > Diptera > Drosophilidae > Scaptomyza > Scaptomyza flava. Next base: position 8,523,811 of record JARNME010000012.1, read on the forward strand.
CCCGCAGGCAGAGCCAGCCAAGCGCGCAGCCATTGCCATAGAGTCCCCAAACCGTTCCAAGCCGGCCAAAACAAAACCAGCTAAACAAACCCCACGACACAAAGACACAAAAGAACAAAAGCGCGCGACAGATAAAGCCAAAAGCAAACACAAACCGAATGATGATCGCATAGAGGAGCGAGAGAGAAAGATAGAGAGAAAGAAAGAGAGAGATAGAGAGAGGGAGCTAGCGGGTGGGGGCTGACTTTAAAAAGGGGGAGGAAGGTGAAGAAAACTGAAACTGAGTCGGAGTCTCAGTCTGAGAGACGTTCAGACAGTGGAAGAGGATCGTGTCGCTCGTTTGTTTCTGCTGAAAATCTTAAAATTCTCGCAATTTCATGTTCGTTAAATTTTGATGTTGCAAATAAATTGAATTGTTAAACGTGCAACTTCGAATGTTGTCGTTGTTGTTGTTATTGTTGTTGTTTTTGCTGTAGCTGTTGCTGTTATTGTGAATTGCAGGCGCATATTTAAACAAATGATGGCCAGATTTGGCGGCTTTGCCGCATTGCACTGAAAAATGTTCATCTACAGTGATGCTCTATGAAGGAAGAAAAGGGTGGAGGGGCAGCATTTCCAACAGCAGTCAAAGGCAAACGGAGTAAGGAATTGCTTGAACCTTGGCTATGCGAGGGCTGCTTAATCATGTTATTATAATCGAATTATCTTAAGTGTAAACTTATTTATAGAGAAATTCCGGTCAGGAGAAAACTTTAAGATAAACTTCGTTTAGTTGCGGGATGAAATAATAAAAGGCAGATATAAGTTAGGAACTGAGATCATTCTTAATGAGATACCACGGCTCATAGAGTAGGAAATGTACCAGAAAAAGGTAAGGGTACTCGTATATTTGAACCCTCGGTAAATATTTAGCTCCTTTTATTTTTGGCAGAGCATCTGCATCCAAAAGTTGTCCCATTGCGGTGTGTTCTTTGCGGTTTTGCTTCTTTGTTATTGTGAGTTAAAATATTTATTTGTCGTAGCGCCTCAGCCGGAGTGAGAAATTCTGATGGGTTTCTTATTTGCTTAGTTCGGTCCTGTTTTGGTTTTTTGCATATGTGTCCAGTCGCAGCGATGACTACATTAGCCGCATGCATAATAAAAAAGAGAACCCAAACCAAACCGAACCGAACCGAACCAGACCAAAGCGAGTTAGCCGGCCCGTTGCCGCCCCCTTGGCCATGCGATTGGCTTCGATTTTATATGGAAATGCGGCTCCAACAATGGCTTCATATTTTCATCTCTCGCTCTTGCTGACTGGCGAGCTGACTGGCTGGCTGACTGGATGGCTGGTTGTTTTGGCACCGGCGCATTCAAATCCTTGCTGCACCTTTGACATGTTCGCATCGCATGATTTATGCAGCCATGGAACATCGCTCGCTTTTTGGCTCTGCCACAGCAAAAGCAAAAGCAACACCAACAACAACAACTGCAACACTGGCTACATGTGAAAAATTAAGTGATATTTCTGAATTTGTTGGCAGCCATCGGCTGCAATGCGATATCGGCATTGAACACTGGATATTGAAAATTCATTCGACTTGCAAACTCAAGAGTCGAGAATTGAGAATCGAGAGTATTGTAATTGATGCTGCTGCTCTCAATCAATACTCAAATAGATTCAGTTTGTTGCTGGCTTTTTCCCAAGCCACAATGGATTTTTTCTCCACCAATAGAAAAATTATTAAATGCCTCTTGTTGCTGTTGTTGTCATTTGACTTGTTTGCCCATTAATTCATCATTATTAAGACGTCAACGTTGCGGTTGACATTTTCTGACCGCTGTTCTGTCGCTCCCTCGTTCCTGCATTCTCGTCCCCAGACCATGCGGGCCACTTGACATCTGTTTGCCGTCAGGCTGTTTAGAGATTTGCCTGCCCTGCTGGCTTGTCGTTTATCGTCTGGTGTTGTTGTTGTTGATGTTTTTCCCGTTCTTAGAAGTCTGCACCTGCATTTGATTGATGCTAATTTTACACGACATTATTGCAAGTTATTCTAAAATATAAGAATACAAATATTCACATGACTGATGCCTCGCCGGATAATAGTCTTGTTAGACTCCTTATTTCTATTATTAATCGATGTCAATGTGGGTGCTTTGGAACCTTGAAACCAGATCGGAGATCGAAAATATGCATATGATAAGCATACTGAGCAGATGCAACCCCTTTTAAATCTGCTTGTTTTGCGTATCTTGTGGATCAGTTCACATGTCAGCTTGTGCAGCATATCATTTATCAAACGACCAAGGGTTAAGATCAAGAATAATTTAAAACTTTTTAATTATTGCAAGCCAGATGGGTGTGTTAGAAATATAAATACTTAGAAATCATATCATTTTCTACATTTAGTTTTGCTGTTTAAGTTTCTATAGAAACTTGTACTTGCCTAGCGCCTAACAATGTGTTATTGTAATAATACACTTAATTAAACGTTAATAAAAAATTCAACCCATTATCTTAATGAAGTGTCTAAGTCGTTAATATCTTTTTAGTTTATGCATACCGCTTTTGTGCGAATAATAATAATGATCCAACGATTTGAAACTCGCACCAGCATTGTTCATCCAAGCCAAGCCAACACAACGCCACACAAAGCTAACAAACAACCAAGCTAACTAATGCCAACTGCTGAAATTAACGTTTGAATGCTTAATTGGCTGGCTATCAAAGCCGTCGCATCAAATCACATGGCTATTTGTTACATCAACACCAGCCAACAAACAGGCAGGCAGAAGGCAGGCAGGCAAGCAGGCAGGCAGCAGCGCCAGAGACAGTTAACATCGACAATGGCTAAAACACGCAAAGCTCGACACACGCACATAGCCACCCACAACTACAATACACACACATAGACATTGTATATAGGATTTTTGGTATATAAGTTGGGGAGTTGGGGATGGTAATGGATTGACGACGACGCCATTGCAAAATCACAAAATGCCCTTTCCTTACTTTTTGCGCTTAATTAAACAATTAAATTTAATTACGGTTAATATGGCTCTAATTGCTGTATTTCCTACGCTTTCTCTCTCACTTTGCGCCATGCCAAAAACGCTCACGCACATGGACACAACGCCAGCGCCAGCTCCAGCTCCAGTTCCTGCTCCAGCTGCTCTCAGCCAGAGCTATGTATAAAATGAAAGCAGTAGCTGAACCTTCGTACATAAAAGCATCAAATTAAAAGTGCCAACGCCAGGTCACTCTGTACAAAGTGCGAGAGGGAAAGAGTGAGGGAGCGAGAGCTAGGCACATAGAAAGAGAGAGCAAGTGTCCTGACTGGGCTATCTGTCTGCTTGCGCAGGGGCACAATTAAGCGGAAAGAAAAATTATTATAACTTTTATGTTTTGTCATTCCCAGCACGTCGTTATATACTACTATATATATATCTCTCTATATATCTTTCGACTATATATATTCATTCGCTCAGGATAGGGGCAAGTAAATGGCTGAAATCAATAAAAACTACCCCCAAAAAGCGTAAGATGCAGAGCATCCCGGTCGCAAAGGGAGCTGCTGTTGAAGAGCTCTTCATTGAATATTCACCACGACTTTAGTTAGTGTTGGGCATGCGCAATGCGCATTCACACGTGTGTCACTGTGCAACAAGGACAGCAACAGTGGCTCTCAGCTCTCTGTCGGCGTTGTCCTTTGTCTGGCTGCAAGCAATTCTTTCACTTGACTGCGTTTATTTGCACAGTTAAATTGCAAAAATGGCGTCGGCCAACAAACATAACAGCGCTGCCTTAGTCACTGCCTCAGTCAACGTCAACGTCAAAGTCGGCGTCGACGTCGACGCAACCATACTAATATGTCCAATTGTGGAAAATAATTATAATGAAACAAATTTCCACTCACTTGCCAAGTAAAAAGCAAAACGTCATATCCTTTTGGCCTGCCCGTCTTCTCTCTCGCTCGCACGTGTGTTCCCTCTCTCTCTCTCTCTCTCTCTTTTGTGCGGCAACATCAACCCACTCTCTCTCGCTCTTCTGGGGGCTTCTGCATGTAGTGGGAAAATGTAATAAATGGTTGCGTTTACCGTTACTTTTTAAAAGGGTTGCCAGTCGTTTGTATGAGTGGCTTTGTGTGTGCGTGCGTGTGTGTGTATGATATGTGCATGTGGTCGAGTTGAGCGAAATTAAGTTCGTATAAAATAAAATACAACAAGAACAGCAATTTCATAATGAAGGCGGGGGAGTTAAATCGTTTCTACTTGAATTAAGGTACATTTTCTGTGTATTTAAGTGTGTGTGTGTGCGAATGTTTTGTGTACTTGTGTGTGTGTGTGTGTGTGTGTGGGCATAAATCTCTTTGCTTGTGAGTTTTATTGTTTTTATTTGCCGCGGATTTTGAGTTATAATTGGTAGTGTAAAGCAATAAATGCAAAAATATAGAAAAAATACAAACGTTGTTTATATTATGTGTATTTCTGAAGAATAGATTAACTGGAAGAACAGATTTACTTGTCAGGAGGAGGCTTATGAAAAAAGATAAAAACTGATAAATGTTAAGAAAAAACCTGATAATAATTTTTTAGAAAGGTTAATTGGCATGAATAATTTTAGCTTTTATGTTGACTTTTTTCTTAGTTAATTCATATATTTCTTATGATTAATTGAATCATTTGTTGAACAGATAGGCTTATATAAGTGTGATTAAGACCACAATCTATGCAATTTATCCATTTCAATGCAATCACAGCTTATCTTGCGGAAGCTATATAACTTAATGAAATAATCCGCTGAAGTTAACTCCTTCTCTAGAGACGATTTATGAATGAGCCACGTTTTGGCATCAATGGCGCCCCCTTGGTGGGCGGCAATCTAGCCGGGAATATCTAAATGTTTGCTAATTTGCTTAATAATTGCAATTTACACACAGCAATGCATTAGAAACGAAACAACAACAACAACAAAAGCAACTGGCAGACAGATAGATACATTTTTCTATTTACCATAGAACAATCAACGTCATTGAGAGCAAACCAAGGCGCCTAATGGCAACAACAGAAGCAAAAGCAACAACAAAAACAACTACAACAAGATCATCTACTAGCTTCATGTGGCAAGCCATCAATTCTAAGTAGATGACACCGCGCAGATAAATTTGTCCCACTAAATTGGCCAAAACATGAAATAATTGCGAATGTAATTAGTTATTGCCCACAAGAGCGAGAAATGCATACACACACACACACACACAGAACACACACACACATAGAGAAGTACCATATGCAGATGCTGCAGGAAGGAGATTGAAGAGGGATTGCTGACCGGGTAGGTTTCCTCTGGTGGAGTCAAGTGGAATGCCATGCTGCAGATGCCACTTAATTTCGCACAAAAGTGAATTGTCTTGTAGCTACAACTGCAACAACAGCAACAACTGCAAAAACAACAACAACCAAAGAGAAACGACCAAGCATTACATGCTCTCTGCTCTGCCCAGCCAGCCATGCCCCACCCTTGCACCACCATTCGCCTCCCAAGCCACCTAACTAAGTTGTGCAACCTAGAAATTGTTCGTTTGGCCCAACTCAATGGGAACACAGCCCGGACGACACGGATTTAGGAATCATTCGGTTGGGGGCTACTGCTGCTTCTTCTTCTTCTTCTTTTCTAGTGGTTCTGCTGCTGTTGGGGCCGTTTTGAGCGCGCATGCCGACGATTAAAATCTTCAGACAAATTTTGCATTTCGCTGGCGTCTCTGTCGCACACAAGGCTGCCTCATGAATTAAATACGCGTCTAAGCAACAACTAACCGAAACTTAAATACGCTAAGAGAGCTAAATTTAAGTACTTTGTACTAAAATAATATTTTGAATGAGATTTTAGTTGAAATGTTTTCTTGTACATATTTTTGTTAAGGCGAATAAATCGATTCTTAAAGACGAACAAAAATATTTTTTGATTCAATTTTTGGCTTGAAGCAAGGCTTCTGCGTCGTTGCATTGGATCCTTTAGAAAGTGTATGGCAAATTAAATTGTATTTGGAAACGTGGCAGCGGTAGCGGCCTACACTTTCGCTAATGTATCTCACAGATACGTGCGTTCATTTTGGGGCGCAAATTAATTGTGCGCCCAAACGGAGCGTGCCGGCAACGAAGACGACGACGACAACAGCGATGAAGATACACAAGGAGAGGGCTTAAGAGGAATGGGATGGCGACGTCGACGCGCTTGATATGCGCGATTCCTTGAAATTTTTCGCATGAAAATGCAACACAGCAAACACTGTGCAACTGCATTTAATTCAATTGAAAATAGTGCGAAACTGTGGCAGCAACAACAATCAACAGTAGCAGCAACAACAACAATCAGCCACTGGGCACAACAATTTAATTGAGTATTCAAAAACGTAAACTCAGCTCGTAGACACTGGAGGAGGAGGAGGAGGAGGATGTTGATGCAGCTGAAGATGAAGATGAAGGCGGATGAAGGGCTGGGCTTCGTACTCCGTGCTCCGTTCTCCTTGTTCCTTGCTCACCTCTTGCAACGGTTTTTTCGCAGAATTCTAAACTTGGAAATTAGGTTTCAGTTACAGGCAGCAGCCATGGGTCGAAGCAGAAGCAGAAGACGATGACGATGACGATGACGACAATGTTCTGCTTCCGAGCCGCATATCGGACGCGTATCTCACGCTATTTTGTTTAATTGCATTCTGCGCATTTTGTTTCTCAGAATTTTTGCAGTTAACCACAAAATTAATGCACAAGTTGCCCAAAAAGACGACGATGTCTGATATCCAAATTGTTGTGCGTTCATTAAATGCCTTTGGAACACTTCAATGGCAATAAAGTTATTATAATCTCACCCGCACACACACTCACACATCATAATTACGCGCACATTTTACCCACCAATTAAAGCCGCTCACTTGAGCCATTAAAACATGCTCAGGCATTAGGTGAAAATAGCCGTGGGGCACAGTAAAAAAAACCAATTAACAAAGGTTCGTTAGGGTAGTGAAAACTGTAATTGACCTGAAAATTCCATGGAATATTCATAATTTGCATAATGTACAAAAACAAACGACGATTGAAGTAACCTTTTGTCACTAGTTTGTGGATTGGTCATTAACCATATCCTAAGTACAACAAAGGAAAGGCATAAAAATAACGCATAAAATATGTAAGCGAAGTGTGTGGAATACCCTTGATGTTCTGGGAGAGTTTAGGATACTAAATAGAGCTTAGTATCATTTCTAAAAATCTATTTGATTTTTGGAATCAGAATTTTTTCATATCAAGGCAATATACTGTGCAACCTTCTTGTACATATTGTAATCTTAACAGTAAAATATGTGAATTTTATATATTTAAGTGCATCTAAGTAATGAAAACTAACAAACCCATATATTGAGTACAGGGTATGCGTACACATTTCCTGAAAATGCATATTGATCTAACTTTACCAAAGTGAAATGCAACCGCAAGCAAGTACAGACTTAGTATATATGCAAATGTGTGTATGTGCCGTGCCCCACTTCGGTGTGGAGCTGGGGTCCGTTGTTGATGGTGTCGGCAGGTGGTTGGTTGGCTGGCTTCTTAGAAAAAATGGCGTACAGCTGCTGCGGCTGGCCGCTAGCCGCTGGTGCCCGCAGTCTCTCCCATTAATGAGGTGAAAACATTATTTTTATTACCTTATTACCTCAATTTATTCGCGGTAATTGTAAATGCTTCCCATGCACTCGCGAGTGCGAGTCGCAAGTGCTCCGCCATGCCGTCTGCCAGAAGTTGCTTTGACTTTGCCTCTGTCTACCAGATACATCTATCTGTATATATGTATATGTATGTACGTATATATAGTGATGTGTTAAGCGTCGAAGCAGGTTAAGTAAACGGATTTCCATTTCGCTTATGTTTATGAATGAATTTTCCGATGTATTTGAATTTTCATTTATGTTCGCAGTTTGCTTTTAATACGAAAAATGAATGTAAATGTTGACCACTTCATTGCATAATCAGCTCATAATGAGCTCATTTGCATGTGTGGGCAAGGGTCGTTGTGTCAGAGACGGTGGTCTATTTTTGGTGTTAATTAAAAAAATATGTTTGTTGTTTGCAGCTTGATTATACTACTGAAGTTAAGTTAAGTTAGGCAGACAAACAATTAAGTTTGAATGTAAATAAATAACAAAATGATAATCGTTCTAAGTAAACTTAAGAGCACAAAAAAGGCTAACTATGAAGACGATGTCACCTTTTTGTTTTTATAACAATCTCAATTTAAAACTCATTCAGTATTCCCGTTTTGTGTGGAGCGGTAAACTCATTGATAACTTCCAAACACAAATATTATCATTGTAAATGCGCCGCCTCACGATGGGGCGTTAATATCATGCTGTGCCCAAGTCCCCATTGAGACTGCAGATACACAGCTTCATATTTGATTGGGTGCAAGCCAAACGAAAGAAAGATACTTGCGAGAGAGAGAGAGAAAGGTAGCTAAACAAATGCGCGCAATCAGCGCAGGCGGCGCTCGGTCCATTAGGGCCGATATAAAGCTTAATTGCCGGGGCCGACAACGCTCAGCGGGCCATCAAGCAATGTGACCAGGTCTGTGTGATTATAATGTGTTCTTGTGTTGCCTTTTGCTTTGGCTGCCTGCCTGCCTCTTGCCTGCTTCAGCTCGACCCTTGCCAAATGATTTGATTACGTTTTGATTAACGCATTGCACTTTCCTGTGCAGTGGTGCATTTTGCATGCTGCACCACCTGTGGCTACCAGCCGTAGTAGTAGCATCAGGCCTAATTAATAAAGAGACCAGCTTGGCGTCAACGTTGGCGTCAGCGTGGGCCACATTTGTAATTATATACGCGTAATTAATTGCGGAGACAATCGATTTGACATTCGAGATAAAAAATACTTGGCTGCTGTACAAAATTTGCATTCATATGTTAAAACATTTATTATCAATGCGGACACATAAACATAAATAATTAATGAGCTTGCAATTCAATAACATAAATAAGTGTACTTAATTTCCAGCTAATAAAACGACAAATTCTGACTGTAATTTAATTGATAGCTAATTTTGCATTTAATATGCAGACAAGTAGAAATGTACTGCAACTTGAATACCCTGTAACTATTGGCTTTACATAAAAAATTAATAATCTTTAGCAAAGCAATAAATATGTATTTAGTACAAATAACAATGAAGTGTGAAATGTCCACTTTGTTTCCACATAAAATTAATTGAAATTCTTATTAAATGGAAATGCCAACGTTAAATAATTCCAACGTATTTCGCTTATCAGCACCGAAGTGGCAAATAATATTTTTATTTATTTATTGAGCGCATGCAAAAAAATACAATATATATTCATCTGTTAAGGGAATAGCAAATAAATCAAAATCACAGAAATAATTTGGACATGTTGCGATTTCGTTGGCGCGATATTTCCATTTGTAATTAAATTAATTGGGGTTTAATTCAGTGCGATAACGATAAAGTAACAGCAAGCAACAGTAGCAACAACGATTAACGCATGCACATTGTCAACAACAAAATATATATGTACCAAAAGCTTATTAAGTTGATTTGCTGCTTCTGTTATTGAACCCGTCTGACACTCGACAAATCGCATAGGAATAAAAATTACAATTTGATAATCACTCAGTTCGCTGCTACTATGAACACTCGGTAGTCAAAGATCATCATCGTGATGATGCTGTTGCCTCTGCTTAACCTCCATTTAGTTGCGAACGATTGGCAGTCGGAGAGTAAACAAGAGTACGCATACGCCATGTGCGACGACCGAAACGTTCTCTCCCTCCTCAGACCCGCTCGCCTGATTAATTAAATATTAATTGATCGCTGATAAGCACGCTCTGGCGCTTTTTCGCATTTTGCACTTAAGTGTCTGATTGTGAATATGAAACGATTATATAGTCGCTGACAAATAAACAAAATCCGCATCAAGACATTAAAGCTTTGATGTGTATACACATAACTGTCCAGTTTAGCCAGTGCTTAGAAGCTGACAATAAGCCTTAAGCAGCAAGAGCGTGACCTGATTATATCATATGCTAACCACAATCTATCGTCTACCATATAAGAATCATGTGTGAGTCAACTAATTACATCAGTATTACTTTTATTTCCTTAGAGCGAATGCTCATTTGAATATATCTCTATTAGTTAGTTAGTCCACAAAAAGAAAACAATCAAGCCTGATATAATTTTTTTTGGTTTATCGACATATCATCAATGGAATAAAGCCAACAAACACTTATAGATTGATTGAAACCATTTAACCATTTTTATATGCTCGCTTACTGTCGAATGTTGTTTGCATTTTTCGGTACAACAATCGTGAAACCTATAATAATCACAAAGTTCGACTTTCTTACGAAAGTATCAAAGTACAAGTTCATTCATATACTAGTAAGGTAGTCAATAGACAAACTTGTAAATAGTCTTTATCTACGCCGCTCGAGTTAAAAACAATTACATTAGCCCGTGCAAGGTCAAAAATTGACACTTGCAAACAAATTAATCTACTTCGATTTCGTTTGCTGTAAAGTTAATCAGAAACGAGTATAAAAAACACAAAGTCTATTTAAATCTTTCGTATAATTATATATTTTTCCATTGATTTTTGTTGATTTTTTTTGTTTGTTTTCGTTTTTGTTTTTGTTTTTTCTTTTTGCGATTTTTGTTTTATGATTTAAGTGTAAACAACTACAGAGGATTAACACTATATGATAATATTTTGAATGAATGTATGAGCTATGTTTGTATGTATGTATATATATAAAGGGGGCTGTGTATTATATATATATTAGTTTTAATGTATAGTTAACGGCATAGTTTATAGCTGCTGTATTCTTTTAGTTAAGTTCCTTAGAAGTATTTTTTAAATACATGCGTTCTTTTCACTAGACTTCTAATGCAAATTACAATGCAATCAAAAATCGTTTACGTCTTGCGTTGATTTTGTTTTTGCATTTGCTTAAATATATTTATTGACTTGAGTTTTACAAATATAATTATTCATGAAGCTTTCCATTTTTGTTGTTTTCTTTTGTAATTTTGTTTTTGAAATTCTATACAGTTTATATTCAACAAACAGCAAATACTTCTAAACGCAAATTGGCTCTTAAGAATTCTTGATTAGTTTACATGCTAGTTTTATGTACAATTAGGAAACATTTTCGCTTGCTTTTTCTTATTTTTGTTTTTAAATATTTACAGAGTTTGTGTGTGCATGAGAACAAGCTCGCTCTCTCTCTTTCGAACGCTCTCTCTCTCTCTCACTTTCTATGCTTACAGTATTTACAGAGTGCATTTTACATAAAAAACATTTTGGAAGTATCGTAAATAAAATGCGCTAACATCACAGCAAAATTTGGGGGTTTTATATATTTTGTTTTTTCTTCTTCTTGTTATTGAAGCAAGCCCGACTATTTGGAAGGCATGCTGGCGGCTGGGCTGGGCTGGTCGTGGCTCAGTTATTTGGTTGTCTTTCTGGCTGTGGCTGGTGCTAGTGTCTACCAACCAACTTTGGCTGCTACTTATCCCAGATGCATAAGGCTCGGATGAAAGTAGCCAGCCATCGCCCATTGTGCTCCGGGCGCGCCTCGACCCAATGCCGCCATTTTGATCTTCTCTATTTCCGCCTCCTGCAGTCGCTTGGCCTTGGCGCGTCGATTTTGAAACCAAATCTTCACCTGCGTCTCAGTTAGACGTAGTGAGGATGAGAACTCGGCACGTTCGGCTATGCTCAGGTATTGCTTCTCCCGGAACTTCTTCTCAAGCGAGAGCAGCTGCTGTGTGGTGAAGGGTGTTCGCGGCTTACGATTAGGTTTATGTTTGCGCAGATTGCATTTGATACGAGGCGGCTCATTGGCATCTGTAAGGCAGAGGGAAGGAGGGAGAGAGTGTTGATTAGTTAAGTTGTTTTAATGATTATACAAATACATTAAGAAACGAAATTCACTCATTGCTGATTAAGAGTGTTGTTTGATGTTGTTTCTACTGTCAGCTAAAGCAGTGGCCAATTAAGCAAAAAAAAAGGCAACTAGTAAAACCGCAAAGATTTGCATACAATTGCAAGCAGCGTCGCTGAATGAGATGCTGTCAACTGCTGCTGCTGCGGCGTCTGTCGTTTGTCCTTGGCCTTGTCATGGCTAAAAGCGGCAACAACAGCCACAGCCACAACAACGGCAATGTCTACAGCCAAACGGTAATTACTCCTTTAAGTGGCCAATAAATTTGCTGTCTAAACTATTTGTCAGACAAAGCAGCAGCACTCGCTGCCGCAGTCAGCGTCGCAGCCTCGCAGTGGCAGTGGCAGCGACGGGAAATGCAATGTCTCCAGTTCGAGTTCGATTCTTCCCCCGTCTCTCGCTCTCTCTTTCTTATACTGTATGGCGAGGCAAAACAATTTTAATTTGGGCATTTTGTTTTGGCAAAGACAAAGACCGACGACAAAGACTACGACGACGACAACGAGGAGGACGCGGCAGGAAAGCAAGAGCAACAAAAAACGTGCATGCCTTATAAAGCAGCCGCTGGGAGCTGAAGCTGAAAGCTTAAGCTAAAGCTGGCGCTGACTTGATGAGGGGCAGGGTAGTCTGTTGGATGCAGCTGCTCCCAAGTATCGTGCGCCTGTGGCATTCGCTTTGGAGTGTTGTTAATGAAAGTAATGAGCTTGCCAATGGATCCCTGCCACAAACACAGCCACAATGATGCAAATGGCATTTTAAAGATGCATCCCCGGGGTCAGCAAGCAAGTCCCCTTAAACCAGACTATCCACAGACTCTGACTGAAGGCGCAGGCACGCGTAATTTATGGAGCATTTTGTGTTTGTGTTTTGTTTTGTGCGCTGGCAGGAATCAAAATAAAGCCACAATGCAAATGAAATGCAACGCTTTAATTTTATGCATAATTACACAAATTGAAATTGTTGAGTGACAAAACCGAAAATTGCTCTTGCTTCTTTTCTGCTGTTGTTGTTGCTGTGTTGCATTGTAATTACTTTTTATGCATATGCAAATGAGGCGTTAAACAACAACAGTATCTTAACAGATGGGCCACAACAAACTTCAACCAACAAACGAAAGATAGAGAGGGAAGAGAGAGAGAATTCCCATGAACAGACAACAAGTCTGCCACATGCCACCAACACACATATTTTGTGTTATCAATAAAAACAAAATATATGTCAAATGTATACTGTAAAACTCGTAGACAGTTCAAACTCTGGTTTTTGTCATAATAAAATAAATAATGTTAATCTTCGATTCACATTTGCATCGCAAGCATCTATCTCTGTCTGGCTGGCTCTCTCGCTCTCACTCTCTCTCTTTCTCTGATCAGCTCATTAAGTAATTAGTGTGACATGTCAAAGTTATGTTAATGCGCCTCCAAGCTCGATCGTACAGATTGGAGGTGCCTTCCTTATCTCCTCTGACTGCTGTATATATAAAATTTCATTTATTTCTTGTTGCTTTTGTTGAATGCAGTCTTCTCGTTAAAACGTTTTGTAAGGCCTAACAAGGTGAAACGAAATGTGAAAAGCCCCCCTCGATAATAATATTGATAATCATTATAATAATGTTTATGATGCTGTTGCTGTTGCTGAGGATGCGCCTCAACAGCAGCGAGAAATTTGTTACAGACTTGCAGACGCTGCGCTTGCTATGCATGCACATACATATACACAAATACAAGTTTATACATATTTTGAATTGGTTTTTTTATCTTTCAGATTGAATCTTTTGTATCGGTATTTATTTTTATTATTTTGTATTATTGCCGCTGTTGTCGCTCTTGTTGTGATGTCCATAAATTAGCTGCCAAATTAGCATATAAACGATGCGGTCAAGTTTTTACAGCTTTTTTGGCTGCCTTTGTCGCATTTTTGGCTTGGTTTTTGTTTTCGTCATCATAACTTTTATTGTTAAACACGAATGTAGTATATTTGGTATTTTTGTTTTCAGTACTTTGACAAACCTCAAAAATGTATCTATTAGCCGCAGGCCCATTTAGCAATTACCACAAAATTAATCGTAAATAAGCAACAAAACAAAAAAAGTACTACACAAATGTATATTGCCACATTTCGAAAACGGTTTTTGCGCTTTTGCATTTATTTGAAAATTAATTGCTCATTTGTCGCTAAATTGTTGGAATGGGGTTTCAGTTTCCATTGCAGGCAAAAGTAGCAACAACAAAATAAAACTGTAGCAAGTGGAATTGGCTTGATCTGCCTCCGAACACGTTTCCCTTGCCGCAGAAAGAAACAAAAACCAATAGCTTGGCTCGCCGCCTGTTGCACAAATAACCTGCAACAGATCCAACTTCAGATCGTGAGTGGTGGGTTGGAGAGAGGGGGGCAAGAGACGAAGAGGGCCACGCACGTCCAAAACAGAGTGCGAGACTTGTTTTCGCCTTTTTGTGCTTTTATAGGCATTGTTGTTGCTGTTGTTGCTGCTGTTGCTGCTGTTGCTGGGGCAATACGTCGCCAGCGTCGCCATCGTTGCCGTCAGCGTAGCCATTGCCTGGCCGAGAGCGCAAATACATGCCACAAACGCCAATTGTGACATTTAGCCTATGTTTGTAATGGATTTTCAATTAATTTGAGTTCTCCGGTGTATTGTAGACGACGACATATAAGACTCGATCAACAACAGCAACAAGCAACAAGCAACAAGCAACAAGCAATTGTGAAATTTACGCGTATCGCAAACGTTCAGCAATCGCCCATAGAGGCCTATGACTACAGTGGCTTATGGGCTATACAAAACGATACAAAAACTAAACAACAACAGCAACAACAACGATGATGACAACGACAACGGTGACAACAACGGTTGGATTGATTTGCGCTGCAAATTGCTGGCAATTAATTCTTCATTAAAGCGTTTTCGCATAGCCAAATAGGCAGCAAGCAAACGCAGGTGACACACTTGAAGAGGGAATAAAGGAGGCGGGGCGATTGTATGTTTTTTCTTTTTGTAGTGAAATGCAATTTTGCAATCGATTGAAGCAAAAACGGTGGCTAATGCAATTACACGCTTACGGTCAAACGAGCAGTGCTATGGGGACCCCATGGCAATCCCGATGTTTTCTACCATTGCTGTTGCCACTGATTGGGGCTGGCTGATTTCATAATGAGGGATTTTAATTAGCACCAAATATGTAGGTTGAATGAGGTGCGCAAAGTAACCAAAACTAGCTACATACATCGATCAAACGGCATGCGTGTGCGGCAGAATTATGCAAAGAAAGATACAAATGATGATCACATTTATTAGACTACGTCAACGAAACGATGTACGTATGGGGTTTTACCGGATTGAGAAATCGCTGATTACGACTAGATACTAATAAATATTTTGTATATATAAGGAACTGACTATAGTGGGATACATATTATGTAATTTGAACATACAAACAGAATGAAAAAAGTAAAAGTTTGCTATGAACTTTTAGTAAATTTATAGGACATTCAATTGAAACAATAAATGAAACAATTAATAAACTTTCAGCGTTCAGAAAGGCAATATAAGGGCAAGAAATAAATGTTTCTTGTAAATAAATGGGGGTAAAAAAAAACGTAGCAAAATTAAGTGCAGCTCACCAAAGTAAAAGTTCGAACATCTAGCTAGAATATAAAGAATTTTTGAAAATGAAAAACATTTGTTGAAAATTTGCAAACATTAAAATTACAATTCAATAAAAGCGAACGCGAACATTGGGGACAAGCTGCGTTTGCTGCTCGTTAATGTTTGCCATTTTTAGTACTTTAGAGTGCGTATATTAAATATGTAAACCTGATTACTAGCTGAACTGTCTGCGCGAGGCGTCCATGAGAACCGGCCCATTAGAGCCTATTAATTAGCAAAGAGCGTGTTAAAACCGGCTGCCATAGATAAGTTTTGCACTAGGCAGGCACTAAGCAACTCTGGGCGCGATCAGTGGACAAATCTTGTCGCATTGCATGCTGCCCAGCTCGAGTTGGCAATTGGAATGTTTGCTGTGGCAATGAAGTGCATATTTTAATCACCAATGGTTGCCTCTGTGCAAGATAAGCGAACGATAACGAGACCACTGGGAAAATGTACGAAGACGAGTATTAAAAAACAAAAAAAGGGGAGCAGCTTCAGCTTGAGGATTCTGTCTTGCCCACCTGCTAACAAGTTCAAGTGCCTCTGTGCCCTCTTTTTGTTATTCAGCTGTACACACATACACACAAATGTACAGCTACAAGATACAGAGAGAGACAGTGAGTCAAATTAGTTGAACTACCAATTGTCTACAAACATTTAGCGAATGTTTGTTGGCTGTTGTCGAAATGTATACACATGCATAAGCCCAAATGTCTACAGTAGCAACACCTTGTGGCACATATGCAAGTCATTGGCAACAACACAATCTACACCTTCCCCTCCTCCCCCCTCTCGCAGCCCCTTATGTCTGCTGTTGCTAGTAACTTTTGTCTGCCAGGTAATTTAATGCAAATAAATTTTATTTACCAAAACATACATCAAAATGTCTGCGCCAGCACACGCTGCACAGCCCCCCCACCCTCTCCCCCACTCCCCTCTCACACTCTTCACTCATACATGTCTTGCATGCAAGCATGCTGTGTATATGTGTGTGTATTGTATATTTAGTACAGCTTATGCACGTTAGATGGCGTGCAGAATGCAAATATTATTTTAGCTTTTGGCTTTTGGCGACTTCGCCTTTGGTGGGGCCTTTTTGGCAAATGGTGTTAAAACGCATGCAAATCGCCCCTCTACCCCTTACCACACTCAGCAGCCCGTCGGCTGTCGCCGTCTGTCAACGTTTTAAAATTGCTGCTGCCTGGCTGCAAATAAAATATTGCGTGCTTAGGTGGGCGTAGCTGACATGCCACACCTACCCACTGTTTGCCAGTTCTTTCTCTCTATCTTTCTCACTTACACACTCTATCTCGCTCTCTCTCTCTCACTCACTTGCTCCCTCATTTTGCTGTGTGTGTTTGTGTATTTGGTGCTTCTGTTGTTTGTGTGTGTGTGTGTGTGTGTATTTGTGCAATGACTCCCAAGTTGTTGCTCGTTTGTTCAGCTTGAAAATTAATTTCTATAATGGCTGCCAAGAATTGCAGCTGCATTAGGTTGCAAAGCCCTTGCCACTCTCTCCCTCTCCCCCCGCTTCTGAACACTTTTTATCGCATTTCTAGTTGCGTTATTCCATAAGGTACGTGACGTGCCTGCGCTTTGCAATTAGTTAAATTATGGAAAGCCTCGTCGCAAGGCATTTTAACTGCATGTGGAATGTAAATCAATTGCCAAGCATAAAACCATGACGTGAAGTCTAAGGAATGATAAGAGAAGAGCGGGGCCACACACACACACACACACGCACGAATTTTAGCTGCAAGAATTCACCTGTGTGTGTGTGTGAGTGTGTATTTCTTTTGTATTCCCCTAATCGCAGGGCATTTAAGATGATGGCCAGGTTAGGTTGCGGTATTTGTTCATTTAATTGAATGGGCCATGAAAGAAAACATGAAACTGTAGCGCCGCTGATAAAGCCAAGTTAAGAACCAAACGCACACCACAGCTACCGTTTAAAGGCTTTGCCCACACACACAGAGATACACAGAGAGAAACAGCTACTGCCTTTAAAGGCACTAAGTACCTAACACTTGACATAATGCGGCAACAGATAGCGGCACAGGTCACACAATTTAGAAGAGACAGATAGAGTGAAAGAGGGAGAGAGAAGAGAGAAGTCTGCAACCTGCTGCGCTAATGAGACCTAACTGAGAATGTTAAGGAACAACAGAAAAGAAACAGCTGCCAAAATGAACTGAAATAAAGTTGTATGCCACAAAACTGAAGTAGCAATGTGTGTGTGTGTGTGTGTGTGTTGCAGCAGTTGACAGCTAATGACAAAATAAGCAGCAAATGTTTGAAATAGTTGTTGTTGTTGTTCTTATTGTTGTTGCTGCTGTTGTCGCTTGTCAGTTTAAAGACAATTTGAATTGACTGATTTAAAAGCAGGCAAATCAAGTGTAGGATAACTGAATGAATAATGAATGAAATAAAGAATTTAAAGCCGCGAAGCTATAAATATTTATAAGCTAACGAGAAATATTAAAATAAATACATATTATTATTACCTATTCATTATTTTCTAACAGATATCGACAAAAGATTAGTCTATAAATAATTTTACTTTACTTCCTTGAATACTCTTCTCATATTATGCATCGAACTATTAGTTAATAGTATAACTATGCTAATTTAATACACTTTAAAAGTTGTTTCAAGCTTAGAACTTTACATTGTACAAGTAAGTCCCGTAAATGGATAAATTTCTTTAATATGTTGTTGGAAATTCATTAAGCTTTGTGAGTTCTTGAACCTTAAAAGGAACGCGTGATCTTTTAGGTATAAATTCCACAAACATAGTTAGTTACTTGCTCTATGGTATGCATTTTACTGTTATGAAGCTTAAAAATTGCCTTGCAAAACAGCTTTTGAGCAACCAATAAAATGTCATTTAATTATTTGGTTAATTAACTCTAATGATTATTAATTTTTGCCGTATAACTTTCAACTAAGTTTTCATCAACAGCTGCATATTTGCATGTTAATCGTTATTCAAGTAATTTTTGTTGCGCGTTAAAAAGAACAAAAAAAAAAAAACGAAGAAGAGAGCAATATGTATAAAGTATAATGAAAAACTGAATGTGGCGCCTCACCTAGGCGTCTGCCCGTTGACAGCTTTATAAAACAATGCAACACAGCAGCAGCAGCAACAAAAAACTATAGAAAAAACACCACCTAAGTACTTGTTATTGTTATTGCTGGGCGGAAATGCAAAGTTCGCGATAGGGTTTTTGCCCCAACGAGCAAAGTTCACATGTCTGTCAGCCGTCGGTTTTTTTGTGTCCTGCAGCAAGGTGTGACCAACGGCAGTGTTTGTTGCAAGCGTTGTAAGTGTTTGGTTTGGTCACTTTTTCTACTCGTTGTTGTTGCCGCTGATGCCGGAAAATGCAAGAAAAGTGTGAACTGTGCATGCAGATACAAATCGCGACACAAAAACAAAAAAAACAGAGATGGACTCGCTTCAATTAGTCTGGTCAGTCAGTTAGATATATATATACTATACTATAGTTAACACATTTCAGTTGGGGGGCTGACATAGACCGGAAAACAACCAAAAACACAACGGTAAAGCAATGAATAAGCAGACGCGCCAATTGAGTTAAATCAAAACCGACGCGACACCAACAACAGCAACAGCAACAACAACAACAACAACATCAAATGATAATAATAATCATAGTAATAATGTTGTTGTGGCTGATGATGCGAGTAAATATGGTGAAGCGGCCGGCAATCAAGAACGATTCATTGTTTTATTTAAAGCGACGGAATAATTGCCACGCACTTTGACTACGGTTGATGCTGCTGCTGTTGCGGCTGCAACAAGCCAGACATTTAGGGTAAAGGGATGGCAGCAAAAGGTTGGGAGGGAGGGAGAGGTATGCATCACCCGCAGACTCAATGGTCGCTTTGGGTAGCCATTGTCAATGTAGTAGCATTTGCTGTTGGTGCCAATTAAGGCGCATGGCAGCTTAATTCAATGAAAACTATAAAAACACACACACACACGCACACACACATTCACATAAAAACACACACACGCACACAAAATGGAGTTGAATATATTGATAATAATAACTGTTCTGGCTGATTACTTTTGAGATCTTTATAAAAAGAAAAATCGACTTGAATATTGTTTAACAGCAAATTCTCAAAAACTAAGATTTGTTTCGAACAAACAGATTCAAGGCGATCTAAATGGTAAGTTCAGGTATCTTGTAAGCTGCGATCTAAATGGTAAGTTCAGGTATCTTGTAAGCTGTTTTGAATTGAAATACAACATTTTTACTGCGTTAGTTAATTGACTGTCTAAATAAATTGCTTCTTTTTCAATTCAAATCGATAAGAAGTTAAAATATTCCCAATATTCACGCAATCATCCATCTAAACTTAATATTAAAATTTCAAAAGCCATCGAAACTTACCTCCACCAAATCCCTGTCCTGGAAACAGACCCGGTGGGCCAAAGGGTGGCATTTGTCTTGCTCCCGGCCAGGGCACACCACCACCCATGCCGCCCCAGGCGACTGCAGCGGCGGCTAAAGCACTGAACGGTGTTGGTCGGATGGGCACATGTCCACTGGCAGCCAGAGCCGCTGGCGATAGAATCGTGGCTGACATTTGTCCTGGTCCTGCACCCGAACCAGGTGGTCCACAGTGAGAGCCTTCGAGCGATTTACTGCTGCTGTCTAGGCCATCGGGAGTGGAGCGCGGAGAATCGTCGGCATTCATGTCCTCGATGTCCACAATGGAATCATCGTCGTCATCGTGCTCCCCATCATGATCGTGCAGCATATCCTCATCGTATTCCAACTCCGAATCCGTGTGACTGCTGCCTCCAAGAGGCGAATGCCTCTCATTTTTGGCGGGTGTGGAGCTGCCACCAGCTGGATGCGCCACTGGCGTTGAGCTTGGCGTAGAGCTGGCTGAAGCGGAGGCTGGTGGTGAACTGGCACGTGCATCTGCCTGGGCCTGTGCTTGGGCCTGACGCAGTTGCGCCATTGCCAGTTGTTGCTGTTGTTGTTGGTGCTGATGCTGTTGCTGCTGCTGGTGCTGATGCTGGGCATGGGCCGCTGCTGCCGCATGAGCGGCATGCAGTAAATGGGCGTGATGCGCAACGGCGGCGGGATGAAATGCATGCTGGGGTGGCGCCACAACCGTTGGAGGCGGCGGAGGCGTGCCCGCTGCACTGCTCTGCGAGATGGGAGATGTGGCGGCGGAACTGGACAGGTTGGTGGGTCCATCACTGCTGGTGTTGTTGGGCGTGCGTGGTCGTGTGTCCGCCAGCAGTGAGGCCACACTAAAGTTACTCAGCCTGGAGCTGCTCTTGTGCAGATGATGAGGCGCCGGATGCACTGCAACCAGCTGTAAGGCTTGCTGCTGCTGCTGTTGTTGTTGCTGTTGCTGCTGTTGTTGTTGATGTTGTTGGTGCTGGGCGAGCAGGTGTTGCTGATGTGCAAGCAGCAATGCCGACGGCGATGTTGGACTTGACAACGGATGCAGTGCACCCGTGCCGGCGGCTGCAGCAGCGGCAGCAACAACAGCCACCGAGGTCAGACTGTTGCTGCTGTTGTTGCTGTTAGTGTTGCCATTGCCGGCGCTGCTGGGTAGCGCCGTTGTTGGCGGCACCGTCGGGCTGGTCATCGTTTGGCGCAGGCCAGTCACTGTCATGCTCCTGCTCCTGTTCGTATTGCTCCTGGTCGTCGTTGTTGCTGCTGCTGTCGCTGCGCTCGTTGTTGTGGCGTTGCTGGACAGCTTTAACATAAAGCTAGCAATATGAAATACACTTTGGCTTCTTGGATTTCGTTTTCCTAAAAGTTGATTGTTGTTGCTTAATATTGTTATTGTTGTTGTCGGAAATTTATTGAAACATTGCACACTGACTCGAGTTCAAATTGGCACTTGACTTTCGGTAGATGACTATGTGCTTCATATATGTATTTACGTATGTGTCGTTTAATTTGTTTTGATTATCTTTTAATTAATTCGCTCGTTCATCATCACTTTGCACACACGCACTAATACACGCGCATATACACACACATACGCACACACATGCAACGCACGCACGCGGCCTGCTCAATTTGTTGGTTTAGTATGTGTGACGACGTTTTCAACATTCACGTTTTAGCGACTCTGTTTCGACTCGAGAGAGAGACACGTCCTCTTGAGATCACGTCTGTTCTACAACTGAAACGCAGACATTGTCGCAGTCACAGCTCTGCCGCAGCTCGTTACCACACACACACACACAAACAAACGCACACACTCTTGTTGGTGGTGGCTTGTTAAACCGGGTTGTGGCTCTCTCGCTTGCACTTGCTGCGCGTTGCGTTTGCAGCGACACCATTTTTATTGGCCTAACTGTTTCGGCAATGCTCTCTCGCACGGCGTTTGTGTGTTTGATTTTTTTGCTCTCACTCTCTCGTTTTTTTTTGTCTTATTTACCTTTTTGTTGTAGTTGGCTTGCGCCGCCTTCTTTTCTACCGCTGTTCATTTCCAGTGTGGTGAGTTTTGTTTTGCGATGCGCAAGCGAGATGGCAGCATTGTGTTATGTGTTGCTAGCTCGCTCGCACGCCTAATTATTATTGAATAATTCAATCTTCAAAGCGTTTTTGCTGCGCGTATTAGCATTTTATAACAAGCAGCAGCAGCAGCAGCTACAGCAGACGAAGCAGCCACCGCAACCGTCGCTTGTCCATTTCCACTTTAGATTTTTTGTTGTGTGCTGCTCTTTCTCGCTATATTTGCCGAGTGCCGTCTCGCTCTGACACGTCACAGCTTCCACATTCATGACTTCATTTGCCTGCCGCTTGCCGCTTCTTATTAAATTCTGCTGTCAACGTAATTGGCGGCAGCGTAGTCGTAGTCGTCGCGCTGTCTGCTTACGTTTCGTTTTGGAGTCTCCAAAGCTGTTGCCGTCTTATTTTTTGGCGCAAAGGGAACAATTTAATTGGTGCTCTAAGTTCTCTGGGCGCACGCGGCGTATGGGCAATCTTTAAATAAATGTCGTTCAGTTGTCCATTCTTGTATAATAAACAATAATAAACATCATTATGATTATGAAATGGAATACATTGACGACGGCATCTTATCAAAAAGCTGCAATCTCTGGCAGGAAATTATGTTTTTTTTTAATGCCTTCTCAAAAAGAGATTCTTATGCTGATTGTCCCAAAAAAAAAAAATAAATAAAACGCAATTTATGTCCTCGGCGCACACCTCAAAGATAAACCATACAATTCTTATCGTTACGCTTAAATCGAATAGCCTCTGGCCGCATGGCAAATCAATCACACGTAAATCTCAAATATGCAGCATCCCGAATATTACCATTTACCCCGCTCCTTCCACTTGCTCCAAATAAGCGACAACAAAAGGTTGGCCAGGATAAGCCCAAGTTTTGCTAAAGTATATTTTATAAACGGCACAAAAGGCATCTCTTACTCTCTCCCTCTCTTTCTCTTTCTGTCTCGCTTGCACATTCGTCTCTTACTCCTTCTGTTTGGGTTTTGTGTCTCTCTGTCTTTCTTTCTCTCTGGTTATAATTTTACTTTACAAATTAAACTCATTTTAAGGATTATTATGTGAAAATTGTTGGCTATAAAACTTTTGCCAGCCATTGTTGCGTCGCTTTTATGTTTGAAATGGCGTAAGGGGGGTGCTTGAAGGGTGTTAAGGATGCGAAAAGTTGTTCCATGAGATTTTTTGGGTGTTGTACAGAGTATATAATGAAGCTGCAAGTTCGTGGAAATAATCAAGACAATTAGAGTAGCTAAATAAAAGAGGATAAGATTCGAGCTAAATTTATTATTATGTCAGATTTCTCAAAAATATTCATTAAATTTGATTTTTAAAAATGCCAAATATTTGGCAACTAATTGAAATGTGATATTTTATTAGCATCAACTAAATACTTAACATAATTTTAGCAAAAATTTGTCATTAATTATCAAAGATTTGGAAAATGTTTAACACGTGTTGCATAAATTAGTATTTAACTAGCTAATAAGTAGATTTAAGATTATTTTGAAGCAACTAATGCAGCTATTTATAAACATTTTGATTGACCAAATGCTGAAATGCCAAACATTCCATCCAATTATATATTCCATATACATATATAATTTTATATCTCAACGTTTATAGCGCCTTCATTTTTATTTTCCATCCACCCAAACAAGTGACTGATTAAAACATTTCGTTGCTGTCAGTCAAAAGATTCATTAAACATCCCACAACAAGGCCGCTTTCTTTTCAATTAAAATTATTCAAATAACGAGCAACGGCATGAGAGTGTGAGTGCGAGTGGGCCTCATTATGGGGTTTTCTCTATAGATTCACAAACAATTACGGCCAATAAACGCGTCAAGAGTTTTTATAATCTTGATCATTATTTATAATTGCGCGCGCGCACTTTGAAACGCAAATGAAAGACCCGCAGCCGAAAACAAGGCGCAAATTAATTTCTCAATAAACATCATAATCATATATTAACTACTTACTCTTATGAACACCGACAGACTCGCCATGAACATGGACCTGGTTGCCTTTCTACACACAAACACTTACACACCCCCGCCAAGTTGCGACGCCTTCAGTTGTATTCAAAGCTTTTGCGTTGCCGGCCAAAAGATGAAACGACGCCGGCAACAACAATAACAATTGCTACAACAACAACAACAACTTGCAGCGGTTTGGGAAGTTGGTCAATTGATAAATGGCCGTCGCGTTGGCCGCATGAAGCCGCCGCATGTAAATGTTTTGATAGTTTTTCATAATTTTTTTATTCAATTCTTGTTTGTGTTTTTTTGATTTTGCTTGCAGCGCGCACACAAAGCCAAAAATCACTGCGTTGCCGTTACCATGTGCGTGTGTGTGGGTGTGTGTGTGTTGGTGTTGCACATTTATGTGGGCCGTTAGCTTTTCAAATAGCCGCAGCCGTCATCAATTAAACAAGATTGTTGTTTTAATGGCGCAATTAATTCATAATTAAATTGCGTAATTGCCTGATTAAAAGTTAATTTCAAATGGTGCAAATGTGAACTGTTTTAGTTGCAAATATTTGGTTAGGATTTTTTTTTGTTGTTGTATATACATATTATAAAGATATATTTTAAGTAAAAAGCCGGATTTATCGTTGGGAACTTAAACATACTTTTTTTGTACTTTTATGAATTTTAGCTAAAAAATATTAATTGGCACACAAATAAGTAATCCAAAGATACTGAAATCATTAACAATATTTAAGACTCATATATGACTTAGAACTTTTGCATATGTTTCAGTAATTCACATATATCAGCACATTCCCGATTATATTCTCTTAGACACTAATGACATATAATCGTTATACACTTTGAGGGGGGCTCTACAAGACAGAGGCAACTTCCTCATGAGCTGCTGATGGCATCCACATTGAAACCCTCACACACACACAAACACGTAACACTTGACTTTAGCAGCGATAAATACGCGTTTAGGTCCTTCTTTTTTTGTTGGCTAACAGATTCAGCCAAGCGAGCTATATAATCAAAATTTCATTATCCCTGCGATGCGTTAAATCGCTTAAACATGCTAAAAACTCCAACGCCAACCCCCATTATTGACGCCTCCCCCACACCCCACACCCCAACACACACACACAACATCATTTGACGTGTTGACAGTTCTGATTTTCGGTCGTTGTGGTGTTGGGAGGGTGTTTCAGACGAAGCTGGTGCGAAATTTAGTCAATAAACGTTATTGAGCCAAGCCATGAGATAGGAAGGAGACGAGAGAGAAAGCAGTTTCAAGTTTTTGCCTCAGTGGGGTGGTTTGCCCAGAGCAAAGTTAATAAACCAACCACCACAAACACACACACATACATGTACGTACACTCAAATACAATGCGGTTGTCAGTCAGTCATTTAGTCACAGCGGCTGTTGTGGCAATTGCGGCTGTTTCTCATACATGCACAGGCAAAAGAGTCGATGTCGTTGATAGTATATGTATGAATGTATGTGTCTATATATCCAGCTAAACGGTTGGGTGTTGATGTCAAGCACAGGGATAACAAGGAGAGAATGAAAGAGAGAGGGAGGCGAGGAGGGACGTTGATGATGGCGCGCTCGTTTATTGAATTACATCCGCATGACTGCGCATTTAACGAGCTCTTGGGTGTCGTTTTGCTGATGGCGTAAATGTTTGCCAAACAACAAACAAATAAATAAACTTCTGATTTGGCACTGATTGCTTTACGGGCCGGGTGGGTTGGCGTAGGTTGGTGAGGTGAGGTGAGGGGGTGGGGATCTGCTGGTGTGCCCAATGTACAAGGTCGCCCACCCACGTTAGTTAGCCGAAAAATCCAGTCAATCATACAACCATACATTGAAATTGTCAGTTTAACTGCAAACATTGCCAACTGTTAGCAGTCAACGGGCGTCGTCCTCGTCCTCTTCCTCCTTTATGTTTGCAATTCCCAGTGCCAACCACTTTGCTCAATAATAATTGAGTACACAGCGGCGTGTGTCCACAAAAAATAGAAGCTCGTTATGATTTCTTTTTACTCGGCCATTTTATTAATTTAATTTGTATTTATTCAATGCGCGTTTGGGTTTTTTGGCTACAGCTGCAGCTAGACAAGTTCTTATCTTCATTGCCGGCATTTAATGCGATAAGTCCAGGACGATGACGACGACGACGACGACGTCGTTGGCAAACAACAGGCCTTCCCATCCCATCCCATCCCATGCCCAATCTCTATCTAAAGCAACCCTATAAAAATGTAAATCAAATAAATTTACCTAATATCAAATTTCCCCTTCGCTGCTTGCTTACCAACCAACCAACAACAAAAGGCATTTACTTTGGGCCCACCCTGGGTCCAGCCCCTTGCTCCCATCCCTCTTTCCTCCGCAAGCTTACGCCATCATCATCATCATTCACGCTCATCCTTTATGCGCTCGTTTAACAATCGTTTAATAATTTAGACTGGTAAATAACACTAACACTCAGCCAGAAAGGAGCACACTGAAGAGGAAGAGAGCGAGAGTGAGAGAGATGGAGAGAGCTTTGTTGGTTTTGCGGGTCTTGGGTTTCGGTTGTGGTGGAACTAAACAACGTAACAGTGGAACAAACAGGAGGTGTAAGGATATTATAAAAAACTTATGTTAAGGAGCTTTAACTTAATTAGCGCTTTCGTGATATTTTTGTTAGTTAATAACTAAAAATTATATTATAGTTTAAGTCAATAAAATGTATGCCTGGTTATCTCAAAGTTCTTAATAAAGCTATCTATGCTGTCGAATTTGCAGATATTTTCTTATTTTACACTCTGCGCCACTGTTGTGCTGTACTTCAGCGTGCGTTTATCCTTCTCAGCATATTAGCTGCTATCATGCGCCTAACCGCAACCTCCCTCCCCTCTCACGCAACCAGTGTTCACAAGCATCGACTGGCAGAGCTGGCAGTTATGTCTGTGTACATACAAACATACAGATGGGATGCCACGCTGCCATTCTGGTGGGCTACTTGGCTCTCGAGTCATTTAGCCATTTAACTTTGGCTTAATTCAATTTGCAATTTTTCAAAAGCCTCTGCCTCGACTCGGATTTGGTTTGGGGTCTGGCTGGGTGGGTGTTAAAGTTGTTGAAAGAACCCCACATAAACACACACACGCAGCCACAAAGCCATCCACCCACCCACCAAGCTAGAGACAGTTGCTGGTTTGGAGCATACGCTTTTGAAGCGTTTTTATGTGCCTTTTGGGGGTTGGTTTGACTTTTGTAATTTCAGCCGGCTGCTTCCTGGCACAGGATGTGCGGCTCTGTCGCCTTTTATGTGCCGTTTATATATTTACTTATGGTATATATAGCTGCAAGGGCTATAGGCCTTTGGTTTGTTTGTCGCTGTTCTTCGTTAATGAATTTTGATTGCCATTGTCTTTTAGTTGCTGAGGCTTATTTGCGATTTGCCGTCGCCACGGTGCTCTCCGCCATTTGTTTGTGCTGCTTAATTACAACTTAATTGCGTTTGATGCGTACAAATTCTTAGCTTCCGATACACAAGTCTAGAATCAAATTAGCTTAATGTATTTATCTTGTCAATTGACAAACGCGACTGCAAAATGCAAATCCAAATGACAACACACCTATTGAGAATGTCAATCAGAGAAATAGATAGCGAAAGACAGAAACACAGAGAGAGAGAGAAAGAGTGAGCGATCAAAAATCACAGTCTCGAGGTTCTCTGGAAAGTTCATTAGGCAGCCTCAAGTTGAAGTTGAAATTGAAAAGTTGCTAAAATGTTTACAAGTCACTTTGCAGTTTTTTGTCTCTTGGCCGCTTTCAGAAGCTACAGCTCAGTTCAGTTCAGCTCAAAGACAATCCGCGTTACTGTTGTCTGGACCACATCAATTGTTTGCTTCTTTCTGGCTTACAGATCTCACTTCTTGACTAGGCTCCCAGCTGCCAGCCCCCAGCTACTAGTAGCAACTTTAGCACATTTGTTTGTCAACTGCGTAGCCGCTTCATGGTCGCTGGCTTTAGTTAGCTTTCTGCTTTGCACTGATTGCACTTTGCACAAGGATCCCAACTGCTCCCTGCAGTAGCTTCTCGCGCGACGCACATAAAGTGTCATTCCGTAGCTGCTAATTGACATCGCACACAACCGCCAGACGTTTTCAGCACAGGGAACAGTTCCTACCTAAAGCGGACTCACTACTTGGTCAATGGTTCTCGTCCCTGTCACCGTGCGCCATTCATGCGATTTGAATGCACGCGCGGCGCGTTTCTATACCCTAACAAGAGATTGGGGCTATATGATAGTGTAAAGAGACTGGGACTTGTTCTCAGACATCCTACGAAACTGGCTATACCTAATAAATATAAAATTATTTGGTCACGTATTAATGGGTTCTCTTCATTATTTGAACTCTTAAAGAATAGTTAAGTATAACGTTAAAAGCATCTTCTGTTAGCTGAAGCTAATACAAATAAGCTTTTTAGCCCAACCGGTTTCAGTTGATTTTTGCAAGTGTATTTGTGCCTCGACTTGCTAATTGCTAGAAACATTCGTATATACCTATGCATATATTGTGATTGGGGTTTATTTATAGAGCCCGGTAGCAATGCCACACACTCAAAGTGTCGCAGTTAATTGGCAAATGTGAGTCAAAGTTTATAGAAAACTGCCACAAACAATTGGCGTGACGGCACTTTGAAGTCATAATAGATGTGTATGCGAGAGAGCTGCAGATGCTGTTGCTGTTGCTAAAATTGGTCATTTGGTCAGTCGATTGGTCAGTTGTTCTGTCTGTCGAAGGCACTGAAGTGCCGACTCTACGCAAGAGAGACAACACCTGACAATCGTACTACTACTAGTACCATGGATAGGACCACACTGTGGCTCGGCACTGTTGCTATATTTGCATGGCACCAATATTGACGCTTGGTAGTTGGAATGCTCCGAAGAAATTGACTGAAGAAGATGTTGCTGACTGAGACGAAGATTGAGATGAAAAACGAAGGCGAAGGCGAAGACTCAGCGCAAATAAATCATATACTTGTATACTGAGCCCGCTGTCCATTGGCTTCGTGTTTGGCAAAGTAATTGAGTAAGTGGCGGCAACGGCGGCGACTTGTCATACCCATTAGCATTTGTTTGTGAAGGTGGTCGGGGCGGCGGCAGCATTGGGTTGCC
Source organism: Scaptomyza flava (assembly GCA_030179655.1). NCBI lineage: Eukaryota > Metazoa > Arthropoda > Insecta > Diptera > Drosophilidae > Scaptomyza > Scaptomyza flava. The sequence goes on from JARNME010000012.1 coordinate 8,553,146, forward strand.
GCAGAAGCCGAAAGTCATACGGCGTAACACAAATGCCACATTAATTGTTTCAAGTTGACAGCGGCGGTTGTTCCAGCAAATATTTGCGCTCATTTTCAAGTGGCAAGATTATGACGCATTCACGCCAGCCAAGCGGCAGCACCAACAAAAACAACAATACGTAAAGGCAATCCATTTGACTGATATTTGCAGAAAACTCAACGTAAATTGAAAGTATAGAAAACAAAAAGAAAGAAAGAGAGAGAGAGAGAGAGCGTATTGGCCACTTGTGTGTTCCAGTTTGACTTATTTTTTGTTGAGTTTTTGAAAGATAAGTGTATTCAAGTATTCAGTTGCCAGCTTCAGCTGCAGTTATTAATTGGTATTTAAAGTAAAGAATAATGTTAACTCAAACAAAAGGACACACAACAAGCACTTGAGCTGACTGTTGACTGTCGTCTAGCATGGCTCATCTATCCATCACCCACAGCGTCTCAAGTAGGCCAACTGTGCAACTACACTGACCGGAAAAAATACTATAAACGATCACAAAATTTAGCTCTCAAGAATTTATGCCATAACTGACAATCCCAACTCTAGCTTAAGAGCATTTATTTTGCTCAGTGTGAGGATGTATGTAGGTAAACCAAATTGCCTTTCAGCTAAAAGGCAGCTGGGTACTCAAAGAAACCATAAGCAACAACAACAACAACAACAAGCAAGTGCGGCGCACTTTTTCGACAATTGTTAAAGGGGCTCGAGAACCGCAGGACACTTTTTTTTCTTTTTGGTTTTCGCCATTGGCAGTTTTATTATTTTCACACTCGAAAATAATTGCACGCTGTGAGCTAAGCTCAGCTAACTCCGAGCTAAGCAGACGCTGAGGCACCACACCCAGTCAAACATTCAGCCAGTTGGCCACTCTGGGCACACACAGTTAGAGTCACCATCAGGCAGAGCTCGTGGTTAGGTGTCCGGCTGTCCAAAGAGAGAGAGAGTTTATGACGCGAACATGGCAGCTGTGGCCCATGCCTATTACCCAGTGCTAGACAACTAGCCTAGCCTAGCCTAGCAGAGTCGAGTCGAGCCGTTAAAACGACTGCCAAAACATTCAATAAATATGTTGGCTCATATAAATTATGTCGGCTAATGAACACGCGCGCCATTTGCCGCCAGCAATCCAACAGATACATATTGTATCCTATATAGGCACAATAAAGCGCAGTTGCATCTGCCGTCGCAGTCGTCGATTCTACTGTTGTTGCTGCTGCTGCTCCACGCTTATCAACCGCCACCAATCTCAAAGATTTCTTTGGAAATTTACTATATCAATAGCACACAATGTCGACACTTTGGTTACCCCGAGTCCGAAGCCCGACAGTCGTCGCCCTTTATGAGCAACGTATGGCAACTGTTTTTCCCCTTCCTCTGCTGTTTTGCCCTTTGGCATCGTCTGATTGAAATTTGTGAGCTACTTGGCTTTATGGATTGCTAATTAATGGTAGATAGTAAAAAGAGAGATAGATGACAGTTGATTTTGTTTAGTTGAAATGACAAACTCGTATTTGTAGTTTGATTCGATATGGATAAGATGGAATCGAATCTAAATCGAATTGTGTATGAAATAACGATTAACATTTAAAGTAATCAAATACTTAACTAGATTGCAAAAGAAGATCTAATTATTAACAAATTTAATATAATTCATCTAGTTTGAAAAGGTTTTAGAGCATTAGTTTAACCTAAGAGCAGACAACTTATTTAAAAAATCTAACATAAAGTCTGTTCGTGACGTTTTATTGTCTGGTTTGTCATCCATTACATTTTGTATAATCCGATATCATTATTAAATTATGATTTGTCAAGGGATTTCGAGGTACATTCCATTTAGCTAATTCCAGCTTGTGTCACTCAAGTGCATTTGCTTTGCCTTTCAGCAAATCAAACAAAACAACCAGCCAAACTACAAAACTATCTTTTAATTATCTATATACACTCATTCAGCAGCATTGGCAATCAATAATATTTATCCCTGAACTCTGGCAGCTGTTTGAGCCCTCGAACAATACACTGTTGTTTGTATAAAGCCCTTACCTGGTACTCTGGTACTGGTTCAATCAAAAATGGGCAGCCTCTATAGCCGATAAGCATATAATGCGACGAGTCTGCACTTTGACTTCCAAATTGTCTGATCCTTGGTCCAACAAAGAGCCAAATCCTGCTAATCCGCTTGTAGTCTCTGCTGCCTTTTTGACACTCATCAAACGGCTCAACAACTTGTGAAACTCAAGTGCTTTGTATGTTATCTTTTGCATATTGTTATTGTTTTACAATTTTTCACACACACAAAATTCTGTCGAAAAAAAAAATAAACGAAAATATTAAACAATTGTGGATGTCAAGGGAGCAGCGCTTAAAATGAAAAATGCTCAGTTCATATATGCATTCGAGTCGCATTGTCGTCGAGTTCATTATTAAATCATTTTTGGCTTGCCTTAGACACGTTTGACACGTGATCTGGCCCACACACCTCGAGAGATACAAAACATACAGCTGGACATGACTTGGCTAAAACTGGAGATTTCTTATGCAGATTTTTAGCTAACTAACTGATTGACTAAGGACAGCTGATGAAGTTGCCACCTTTTATGGCATGTGTGTTGTTTGTGTCGTTGAGTAAATCAATTAAGGATACTGCCTCAGCTGTTGTCCCGCTTAATCTAAACATAATTGGCTTGTTTGCGCTGCACAAAAGCCAAAAATAATGAGGTTGCATAAAATGCCAAACAGCTCTAAAATATCAACGGTATTAGAAGCTAACTGATGGTGGGGGAGGGCTGAATTCAGAGATACTATAATACACAGATTTTCATATTTTGCTGGCAATCAAAACAAAACAGAACAGAACAGAGAACAGAAGAGACAAACAAGCAAATGCGGATGAAATGATAAACATCTCCATAATGGGCTGATTTCGACATGAATCGCATGATACGAGTTTTGTGATTGGGAAAAATGGAACATATGCTTTAATTGCAGCTTGTTGGCTGACAGGCGATGCAATTAAATGGCGAGTCAAGGACTTTGTATCGTTATGCGGGCTAAGAAGGAATCGTTTGTTGTGGAGGTGCCAACAAACATTTAACAAAGGCGCTGCCACAAAAGGCCAGCTATGGGTAATTGTAAGCTGCAGTGTGAGATAGGCCGCCAGTTGTTGGACAAACGCAAACGCCTCGCCATCTCTGCTTGTGGGAGTGACCAAAACAATTTTCAAATTAAAAACCACTAAAGATGCAGTTGACACGCTTCATATATCAACTGTAGTGCACCTTTTTTGATTTCCGGGAAGAAAATTACACAGAGAGAATCCCTAAGCATGGGGCGTTGAAAACAGTTTTGGAAATACACTTTGGCACTTGGCTGTTTTTGGCTTTAATGCTGGCACGCTGGCAATTAGATGCGCTTCACTTGAACCTCTTTAAAACACAATTGCTAGAGCAAAAACAAAACAGTGAGACAAAAGAGGTGTACAATTTTTGTATTTCGCAAAAGCCGCTGCCAACAATGCCCGGCCACTGATTGAAACAATGGTGAGCGGTTGGATGCAGGACAGGCAGACAGGCAGGCAACAGCAGGCAACTGCAGGCAACAGCAGACAATGACCAAGATGCTAGCGAGCTGCTACAGTTTTTACTTGACTTGAAAGCGTGTAAAAGATGCAAGACATAAGATTCAAGACGGCGACGCGCGGCCAAGCAAAGGTGCATTAGCAAACAATAACAGTGCATTGTGTTGTTGCAAGCAAAGAGGCGCTACAACAGCAACAGCAACACCAACAGACATCAACAACTTGAAATCAGAAACCAAGTCAAAGAACTGCGCTTATCAAAACTGATTTGTTTCTTTACTTATTTTGAAGTATTTTTTTGTTGTTGCAAGTTCAATAAACCCCGAACTCCAGCATTCAATAAACTCCAAAAAATTACGGGTCATCAGTGATACTTACTTCTTGGGGACCCCTTTATCAGCTCAAATTAAAACATTGAACGCTTGTAATTGGCCATGGCAGGATAACGCTGCTGACAGCGAGCAGCGTTCTTATCACAAAAGCGGTCTCTGCTGTGTAATTGAGGCTGTCGTTGAGTGTGTGTACGTGTCCCATCCCTATACCAATTCTAATCAGCCGGCATAACGCTTGACTAGCCTCAACGGCAAACGCTTATCGACACACACTCTCCCTCACACACACACACACATACACGTAATTATGTGCAAGAGATAACCCCTTACAGTATCCCTTGGCCTAGCCCAAGGCAGGCTCAAACTATTGCTATAGCTTGGCGCAAAGATTTATGGACTTTGGGGCTGACAATTAGCGCTGATAAGTTTTTCTTCTATTATTCGTATTATTCCCCAGTTGGCATTGGAAAATTGAAATTGCCTGTCTAATTTCGTGAATTATTGAAATTTTAAAGTCGTGCTTGTACCCCTCACAGTAATTATCAATTAATATTGAAACAAGTCAAGCATTGCATATGTGAGTGTGTGAGTACAGAAAACTGAGGAGAAAGATAATCTTATCATCGAATATTTCTTTGTACTTCTTTTAGTCATAGTTACAGCTGGCAATGAATGGGCGTGGCAGTTTGGCTGGCCAAACATTAAACGGTAGTTAATGCGATTAGACAAAGGGATAGAGAGAGAAAGGCTCGAACAGTTGTAAATATAATGCTAGACACTCTACGGCCAGACATGACCAGCATCAGTACGAATACTTTCTCCATGAAGCGTGCCCAGAACAGGCGCCAGAGGTGGACACTTGTCGCACATTCCGAGACGCGTCGCTTTCTTTGTGTATCGCATTACAGCCCTGATGGGGAGCAGTAGCTCTTTTGTGGGTGTTATCCTTTCCTTTCACACGCCTCATTAATACAGCTCATATTTTTCACGCCACTGCAAAGAGTGCAGGCGTCTCAAAACTAAAATGCCTAATGGGCTTCATGTCAAAGAGTTTCCAACGAAACAAGAGATCGTTTCTTAATGAGCTGTTAGGAACTTAGTTGCAGGTTTGATATCATAGCTGAAAACAAAAATAATACTCAAGGTTCTAATGGGAACTGAATACAAACAAAGAGCTCTCACACATACTTCACATTCTACCCATTCATGTGTCACAAAAGCTCGAAACTTCAAAAGATTTCTATGCACAGTTTTAGCTGTAGAATGACAATCAGGAATTGGCAATCTCACATTTGCCGCCATTTTGCAGCGCTGAAACAGTAGCAAAGGCATTTGAATCAACCTACTGACACATAAGGCATGAAATGGTATAAAATGCAATTGTCATCAAATTTATTGTTATTGTTAATGTCTGTGTGCGTTTGAGTGTTGCTAGCAAATGGCTGCTGTCTGCTGCAAAATGGCATGCAAATGGCAATGGCAATTGCATTAATGTTCTCTCCTCTGTCTCATTATACTAAAGGCAGGCATTATATTATGCTGACAGAATGTCGGGAGAGGGGCAAAACTCAGCTCGACTGGGCACATTCATGCTGGTCAATTGCCAAAAAGCATTGCCATTATAAACTAACATGCACACGGTGCCAGTGAAGCGGGCTAAGCAGATTGGGTGATATTATTATTGCCACTATTACGTACGTATTGTTATCCTTTCAACGCAACAAAATGGCCGCCTGACATGCCAGTTGACATTCAAATGCCCAAAATGCTTCCCATTGTTCCCAGCCAACTGTGCGTGCCGAGCCGCAACGAGCTGAGAACTGGGAGTTAAAAGCAGAGAGCATCGCAGCGGGCAGCTGACGTCCAGCGATTAAAATCTCAGCCAGCAGCCAACCGAAAATTGCTAGAAAATGCCATGCAAAATATTTGGCCGTGGTGTGAAACATTTTGGCATGCACATAAATTATGCAGATTTTTATTTCTTTTAATTTGATAAGTGTAAATGAAAGAGGGGAAAAACAACGTTTTCAATTGACTATTTTCATGATGAAAGAAGAAAAAGTCAAATCTAGTTTACTAATGAATTAAAAGAACTCATTTGCCGTTTGCAGCTGTTTCCGTTTGACGCCACTACGTCGAATTGTAAATTTCTTAAATGTTTATTAATTGTTTGAACAGAATTGATAATTATAGATTTGTATGTAGCTGTTGCTGGTGGCGGCATCGGCGCTTAATGTAGACAAACCTGCTCCAATTACAGCGCGGAAATTCCCACACGACCATGGGCGGAAATACGAGAGCCGAAAGAACGAAGCGATCCTGGATTGTTGTCAGACTGATTGCCGCTGCAAGGATCGTTAGTGGCAGACAAGTTGGGCGCAACCGCAACAACACAATTCCAGAGAAAAAACGCATCGAAACACTCAAAGCCAAACCGTTGGCAACCACACGCGGCGTTTCCAGACGGGTGCGGGGGCGGTGTAAGAAAGGCGTCGGCGGCGTTACAGATGCCGCAAGAAGCTGTCACTTCCAACACATGTTTTGACCGCGTCAATAAATCATCGCATGCCAGGCGTGTCAACAACCATTCCAATAATACCAAGCCAGCAGGTTGAGGTATCCATCGACAATATTTTACAAACTAGATAACAACAACTATGACGATTACATCAGATTCGCTATCAATGGCGACTGCAAGGATCAGAAACCAAATGAATTAAAATCCAAAAAAAAAAACAAAAAAATATTGATGTGTTTAGTAAAAGCAAAAGAATTCTAAAACACTCAAAAGTATTTCCATGATGGCATGTTATTGATTTAAACAAAAATAATAATTTCAAATTCATTGTAATCTCCCTTACCCCTTAAGTATAACTCATTTATGTATAATCTTAACATTAAGCACCCTAATCTAACAGCAGCACTTATAGCTCACAGACATCATCTATTATCTGACTTTGGTCACTTAACACAGCCATTATGAATATTTTCTTTGATTGTGTTCCCACACACAATTGCCAAAACGGTCTACAATACTTTATAATTGCTTGATTATCATTTCATTTATTTTCAATAATTCTCACTTAGTTTTTGCCCAACCAGCAGCACTTCAAATACAGGCTGAGCGCAGACGCCGAAGTTTATCTTAGCTAGACGATCTTTAAGATACAACAAAAGACAAACTGCTGGCCAAAAGATGCAAAGTCAAGGACCAAAACCAAACATAGCCCAAGTCAACCCAACAACTGCCCATAGCTGAAATGCTCAATAAATTTCAATGTTAATTTAAATTCAATTCATAACAGTTCAGCACTGTGAGAGCGACAGAGACACAAGAAGGGAGATTCTATTATAAATCAAGTAAAAATTTGAAAATTCATCGCCACTTTAGTAACCCCTAATGACTTTTATGTAGAAATTGTTTTGGGCAATCAAGTCAAACCAATGCGACCCAAGTCCTGGTCCTGGTTCTTGTCCAACCCCCAGCGCTAAATTAGCCAGGCAGAAGGACACAGGGGTTGGATACGGCACAAGCAACGAGGACAAGGCAAAAGGTGCAAAATGCACAAATGAGTATAAATATTTTCACAATTAACGAGAAATTAAAGGCGACAAAGATGCATGGCGGTAAAGAGAATAAAGAGCGAAGAGAAAAAAACATAGATGCCGCAGTGATCCTGTCATGCATTGATCCTGTTAGAGTTAGACAAACAAATAACAACCACTTCATGCGAGAGTCCAGAATCCTCGAGTCCTCGAGAGCCTGACAATGGGCAGAACACGCATTTAATAGACTCGACTGATGATGATGTCCTTCTGCCATTTAATACATACAAAATGTCTAATAAATTAACTTCACTTCACTGTTAGTATGTGTGTGTGTGAGTGTTGTGTTTTGTGTAAGTGGCCTGAAAGAAAAATCGTTTTCAAATGAATTTCAATGCAACGAAGCGTAAAACATTTATGCCGCGCGTCGATTTTAGGGTGCGGGAAAGGGAACATAAACGGGAGCTGTACAAAAGGACATGCGGCAGCGGGCTGCTGCTGCAGCTAACCGAAAAAAACAAGAACAACAAAACAAAAAGCAGAGATATGTATGCTATTAAACATTTTATTAATGAATCCTTTCAATTGTTAGCGAGTGATTTCACTTTCACATGCGCGCATATGAATCCTAGATTCAAGGACAATTAAATGACAGCAGCAGTCTGAAGGACTCGCCGTGTCCTAAATAGGGAAGCCAAATTGCTGTTTATAAAATGCTGCTCAATGAACCATAAAGCATATCCAACGTTGTAAATATGATTGCCTCTAAATTTGGAGTCGTGTTGCTGAGAATAATAATATATAAAAAAAGGATAACAGATGAAAGTTGTTTGCCGCTTCTGTTCGCTTCTTTTGCGACGGTGTCAAATAATTTCTTGGATTTCCTTAAACGCCTGTGCGTGTTCGTGTTTTAACAAGAAAAGCATTGATCGGAATGCTGTTCAATATTTCTGATAGCTGACCTTCAGAGTCAAGAGATAGCGACTCCACGTGTTAGAAACATGTGCCATACATAGTAAAGTAGCTATCAATTCGGATGCACATAAAAGTATGCTACAATGAAATGTGTCTTATATTTCAAGAATACAAAGAATATTGGTAGCATAATGTAAAAGATTTATGGTTAATAATTGTTATGAGAAACTCTAACTTCGATTAGCTTCAATATGCTTTGCATCTGCTGGTTTTAGACAAACCCTTACATTGCCAGCACAAATTGAAATTATGACCCAAGCCAAATTCAATTTCAAAGTATTATATTAAATGTCAATCGACTCTCGAGAAAGACTGCAGCCAGTGTGTGTGATAAAAGATGTGCAGACAAAAGCGAGAAGCGTTTGGCATTCTGAAATTGCCTTTGAAGTGCCAGTGAATGGCATAAAAAATCGTAGTGTAGTTTTCATTATGAGCGAACCATTGAACAAATTTACTCTATCGCTCTATCGCTTCATCTCATTCATTTGCTGTTCTTTTCTCACTCTGTTTTTCGCTCTGAAGTATGATTGTTTGTTTTTGTCACAGGCGACCGACCGGTGGCGGCACATGCAGCGACATCGACTAATACGATTATAAATATGCGATTATTAACACTCGATTGCCTTTTGACATAATTAAGACATAAGAGTCTATAGAAAGCGACAAAGATGAGCAAATAAATGAAAAATCGAGGGTAACGAGCACTACTTATGTATCTGTACTATGTACATACAGTTATTCATATATAACAATGGCCACAGCAATGAATTGGCTGACATTGGCTGATAAGTGACATGTGCTGGGGATGGATGCACTCGACTCGGCATAATGGCCTGCTAATAGACCACAGTACACCGAGTACAACATTTAAAATTAAATGTCTAACCGCAAATAGGGCAAAACGATAAATGGCCACCACAAAGGCGATTGACTTAACTATATCGTGATTAATGAATGATATACTACAGCCGATAATCGTCATTGTGTTTGACTTGATATAACAACTAGAAAACAATGAAACCGATTTCTTACTTGTTATATCTTGAATGCGTAAAAGAAAATGTAAACAAACATACATGTTCTCAACTAAATTTTTCCTATTTAAGCAAAAAAACGCAAAGCCATAATCATAATGATGTGATTATACACATATTACACATTGATTTATATGTTGAATGTTTCTAGTAGGATAGGATCTGATAACCAGCAGGAACTATGGCCAAACAGCATGACCATGAGTTAAAAACCTAATGAAAAATCGATAAAATAAAACACAAAATTTATTATGTGCGAAGATGATGTGAATGAAAGAGGTGCAAATTACATTCAATCATAATATGCATACGATTAATAATAAAATTGCCATTAATTGGCATAATTATTGTGCTTGCAAATCGTGTCAGCCTTGCCACAAACACCATTTGAGTTATTGCATATGGAAATGGAAGGAGAATGAATGGAAGGGAAGCTCGTTGAATGCAATTAGCAACAATCGAGTTTATATGTCAAATTAATAAATAACCAAGTTGAAGGTGGCCAGTGAACAAGTCCGAGGTTAAATCGCATAAATTGCGCAATTTGAGGCGTTGATTTGTTGCGAACTGAGCGAACTGAGCGCACCGAACGGGTTTTGTTTTTATTCTTTTTAGGCCGGTTCTCTGGGTAAGGGTTTTGAATTTGAGTTTTGAGAATGTGTGTGTGCGGCAACTGTCAGTTTGCCGTAATTTCTGTTTAACTTTGGGACGCGTTGCTTCGATAAATTATCACAATTTGCGTTGCATTTAACGCCGCAGCCGCAGCAGTTCGCTAAATTAACAGAAGCCGAATGCAACTAATTTGCGACAAAACGCCCTCAGGTAGTAATGCTGCTGGCCCAGCTCAAGCTCAAGCTCAAGCCCTGGCCCAAAACCCAATAAATCACGTCAACCCAAAGTGGGAGCCCAGAGCAGCCGCTTGCCATCATTTGGCGCTCGAATTTGTTGTCGTCGGAGTCTGCAAATAAATTGCCAGGCCTGGTTTTGAGTTCGAGAAGTCTGAAACTTAGGCACGGGCTCAAATTGCCAGCTCAGGTTAGGGGGGGGGGGGCAATTGTGCAGGATCACCATGAAATGGGATTAAATCGCACAAAAATGTTCGTTAGCGTCAATGAAAAGGCCAAAAGCAAAGCCCAAGCATGAATGGGGAACTGAGACGCGGCTCCATCTCCATATCGAAGCAAGTCTGCAAACTGCAACTGCAATGCAGCTGCTGCTGCTGCTGCTGCAAACGAGGCATCCTTCTAGTCATGGGGCCAACAACAAATTAACACCTTGGCTTTTGTGTTGCCACTTTGGGTACAAACAATAAATAAATATCACTCCACGCGGTGCGGCCTGTCAAGGCATCACATTCGCCGGGACGAAGTCGGGGCAAACACTCTTTGAGTCTGCATTCAGATTGGCAAATTTATCGTCTTTTAATTAAAGTGCAAGCGACCTGGCCCTTAGTCAGCTTGAGCAAAAAGAGCCAGCTAATTGCAGCTCAATGAGACGCCGTTCACGATTGTCCATGATCATATGATATTGGTTATATGAACATATTTATATCTATATATATAGACTGGGTGCCGACAACAACAATAACGAAAGGCCAACTGCATTTCCGCTGTGTTGAGCTGAGCTGAGCGGAGCGGCTCGATTAGATCTTACTAAAATAATTGACTGGTTTATCTCTGACCTGTTTGGCAAAGATGTGTACAGTGTACACATATCCAGCCAGATAAGCTTCTGCACAACAAATCCCTCTCTTCACACACACATACACGTGTGCTTCCTCATCAAAATTGAGTAATTTAACTACTCAATTCACGATAAATAACCCACTGTGTGTATCGTGGCCACTCACAGCAAGTGCCCAACTGCCATCAGACGAGCCTAGGCAACTGGTCAGCGCGGGAGTCGACGCCTGAACGAAGTCCGCCCTTCTGTCGCTCAGTCGATTGCTGGTCATCGTTAGCGGCGTTTGAGGTGTTTTTGAAATTGCCGATCATTATGTGAAAGACATGCGCAGCGCACAGCGAGGGCTTTCAATAAAGTTGTTGATCGTCTTCTTAAGACAGATTGTAAATTAAAAATTGTATAACTTAATTAAAAATATTCACACACAGCTGTACATCCTTATTATATGCTTTTTATGGGTACAAAGTAAAACATAAAGTGTTCAAGTGTTAAAATAAGTATTAATCTGAACAAACGAACTATATTCCTGATTGTAGTAGTTAATCTTGTTCGTTCGTTTGTTTAGGTCTTTTGTCTTTGAACTAACAGAATGCCAAATTTTCTTTGAAAATAAATGAACATTCACAAACGATGAGTACAACCCAATCTGCTAGTTTGCTTGTTTGCCGCCGTATGATCAAAATGATCGGGCCAATGTTTTGTGATCTTTCAGCGAACGTTCAACATAATCACAGCGCGCATTGTTCAGCATCGACTTGGACTTGAATGCAAAGGAAGCAGGAGAGCGGAGGAGTATGGGACGTTAACAACTGCAGAGATGTTACTACGAGATACTTATTGCACACTTTGTTTTCAGATCGAGCTAGTGCCGAGACCGAATGCAATTTAGTTCATTGTTATAAGTGAGTGGGGTTAAGTACGAGAGTAATCTACGAGTTTTCAGAATCGCCCGTTTGACAACCCCAACTACAGCAGCAGCATATCTTTCTCTCTCTTCCCCTTTCTCTCAATACTCAGCCGCATCATCATCATCATTTGTAAAAACTGATTGCATTCCCCGGCACATGTGTGTTGTGCCAAGTGGCGAGTGTGCCGGTGCAAAGGTGCTATAAAATTTGTTTAACTTAATTTTAGCGAGCGCCGCCATCGGTGAGATTTTAACGCGGCTGGAAACGTGTATAGCGGTCCTCCTTTAATCAAGTCACTTGGGGCCGGAGTACGATCAATCAAGTCATCAATTTGAATGTGTTGTAGCACAAAATATAGTTATTTTCAATACACTATATTTTCAGCAATAATTCAATTTGCAATTATCCCCCTACCCAAGTGTTTTGACTGGGCAACAACGTAGCTCATCGGCTTAGACTTCAAGTTGGTTGGATCGTTGACCGATTGGTCATCAAGCAGAACAAATGAGTCTCGGGCCCCGAGGCAGCTCACGTTTGTTGTTTGGATTCGTCGTTGAACGTTGATCGTGGTGTAAATGAACCCAATTGATAGAAGCGTAAATTAACCTGGGGTTAACAATGTTTGGCTGCATTTGTTATTAATCATTGCACGTATGAATGCCTAATCAGTTAATAAATTATGACTGCCTTACGGTCGGCAATTGTCAAAGTTGACTCCACTCGGCTTTCCCATGATAGAAATTACAATAAACGATGATTAGCCCGAAATAAAAACTGAGATTGAACAAAAGACGCTTACAAACTTTTAAGAAAAAAAAGAATCTAGAATCTCTAGTGCGATAAACAGAGCAATAAATAATTGTTAACCCTCCTCTCAAGCACCATCTAAAGAACGTGAATAGAACTTTTCTTTCTTATTATCACTCAAATTGAAATTCACTTCTTCAAGGTTCAATTGAATATTGTTGAATTGAATAAAAAGCGCAGATTGACGAGAATTAATTTTTCATCATTACTTTTTCGGATCGACGATGATCCCCATTGCCACAATAAATCAATCAACAATGCAGACAAGATACATTTTTTGTATAAAAGTGCATCACGGCAGACACTCTGTCTGGCTTGAATCATGCCCATACCTTTTATGAATATGGCCAATACTATGCCAGACTGTTTGGAGCCGCTGCTTGCTATTGCTTGGACTTGATTTGTTTACAATTTGACTTATCACAATTCATGCTTAGTTGGCACTTTTTACCATCGATTTTCATGGGGCTGGGCCCGTTAACAGCAACAGCAACAACAACAATCGGCAGCCCAAACAGTAGAAGAGGCTTATGTCAATAGAACTTCTTCAGCAGCTCACTGTAAAGTCGAAAAACTGACAGCCTTAATGATCTTTTTATGCCGCCAAAGCAAGAGTCAAACCTATTTAAGGGCTCAATCCGAAAGAAATCATGCTCGAGCGGATTAGTCTAGGTTTTCACAGTTCAGTTGGGAAATTAACTATTATAATTGCGTAATGCTATCTTTAATTGATATGCTTTTAATATTTTGAAAATCTACTTAATAATTGATGGAAACTCCATGATTATTTGTCAAGCCCGACAGCTTTTCAGTTGCATGGATAACCAAAATTTTGCTTTTGAAAATCGGGTCACTTTTGAGGAAGTTATGGAAGTCGAAAGATTTTACCAATGCCCAAGTCGATTTTTTTGTCATAAAATTTCAACATGCATATGACCAAAAATCGAATTTTATATAAATGTTATTTCTTAAATGCAGTTTTATTCTAAGGGTCAAAACATGACTTTTGAGATATTGCTTTTGAAAATCGTGTCACTTTTGAGGAAGTTATGGAAGTCGAAAGATTTTACCAATGCCCAAGTCGATTTTTTTGTCATAAAATTTCAACATGCATATGACCAAAAATCGAATTTTATATAAATGTTATTTCTTAAATGCAGTTTTATTTTAAGGGTCAAACCATGACTTTTGAGATATTGCTTTTGAAAATCGGGTCACTTTTGAGGAAGTTATGGAAGTCCAAAGATTTTACCAATGCCCAAGTCGATTTTTTTGTCATAAAATTTCAACATGCATATGACCAAAAATCGAATTTTATATAAATGTTATTTCTTAAATGCAGTTTTATTTTAAGGGTCAAACCATGACTTTTGAGACATTGCTTTTGAAAATCGGGTCAGTTTTGAGGAAGTTATGGAAGTCGAAAGATTTTACCAATGCCCAAGTCGATTTTTTTGTCATAAAATTTCAACATGCATATGACCAAAAATCGAATTTTATATAAATGTTATTTCTTAAATGCAGTTTTATTTAAAGGGTCAAACCATGAATTTTGAGACATTGCTTTTGAAAATCGGGTCAGTTTTGAGGAAGTTATGGAAGTCGAAAGATTTTACCAATGCCCAAGTCGATTTTTTTGTCATAAAATTTCAACATGCATATGACCAAAAATCGAATTTTATATAAATGTTATTTCTTAAATGCAGTTTTATTTTAAGGGTCAAACCATGAATTTTGAGACATTGCTTTTGAAAATCGGGTCAGTTTTGAGGAAGTTATGGAAGTCGAAAGATTTTACCAATGCCCAAGTCGATTTTTTGTCATAAAATTTCAACATGCATATGACCAAAAATCGAATTTTATATAAATGTTATTTCTTAAATGCAGTTTTATTTTAAGGGTCAAACCATGACTTTTGAGACATTGCTTTTGAAAATCGGGTCAGTTTTGAGGAAGTTATGGAAGTCGAAAGATTTTACCAATGCCCAAGTCGATTTTTTTGTCATAAAATTTCAACATGCATATGACCAAAAATCGAATTTTATATAAATGTTATTTCTTAAATGCAGTTTTATTTTAAGGGTCAAACCATGAATTTGAGATATTGCTTTTGAAAATCGTGTCAGTTTTGACGAAGTTATGGAAGTCCAAAGATTTTACCAATGCCCAAGTCGATTTTTTTGTCATAAAATTTCAACATGCATATGACCAAAAATCGAATTTTATATAAATGTTATTTCTTAAATGCAGTTTTATTTAAGGGTCAAACCATGACTTTTGAGACATTGCTTTTGAAAATCGGGTCACTTTTGAGGAAGTTATGGAAGTCCAAAGATTTTACCAATGCCCAAGTCGATTTTTTTGTCATAAAATTTCAACATGCATATGACCAAAAATCGAATTTTATATAAATGTTATTTCTTAAATGCAGTTTTATTTTAAGGGTCAAACCATGACTTTTGAGACATTGCTTTTGAAAATCGGGTCAGTTTTGAGGAAGTTATGGAAGTCCAAAGATTTTACCAATGCCCAAGTCGATGTTTTTGTCATAAAATTTCAACATGCATATGACCAAAAATCGAATTTTATATAAATGTTATTTCTTAAATGCAGTTTTATTCTAGGGGTCAAACCATGACTTTTGAGATATTGCTTTTGAAAATCGGGTCACTTTTGAGGAAGTTATGGAAGTCCAAAGATTTTACCAATGCCCAAGTCGATTTTTTTGTCATAAAATTTCAACATGCATATGACCAAAAATCGAATTTTATATAAATGTTATTTCTTAAATGCAGTTTTATTTTAAGGGTCAAACCATGACTTTTGAGACATTGCTTTTGAAAATCGGGTCACTTTTGAGGAAGTTATGGAAGTCGAAAGATTTTACCAATGCCCAAGTCGATTTTTTTGTCATAAAATTTCAACATGCATATGACCAAAAATCGAATTTTATATAAATGTTATTTCTTAAATGCAGTTTTATTCTAGGGGTCAAACCATGACTTTTGAGATATTGCTTTTGAAAATCGTGTCAGTTTTGACGAAGTTATGGAAGTCCAAAGATTTTACCAATGCCCAAGTCGATTTTTTTGTCATAAAATTTCAACATGCATATGACCAAAAATCGAATTTTATATAAATGTTATTTCTTAAATGCAGTTTTATTTTAAGGGTCAAACCATGACTTTTGAGATATTGCTTTTGAAAATCGGGTCAGTTTTGAGGAAGTTATGGAAGTCGAAAGATTTTACCAATGCCCAAGTCGATTTTTTTGTCATAAAATTTCAACATGCATATGACCAAAAATCGAATTTTATATAAATGTTATTTCTTAAATGCAGTTTTATTTTAAGGGTCAAACCATGACTTTTGAGACATTGCTTTTGAAAATCGGGTCACTTTTGAGGAAGTTATGGAAGTCGAAAGATTTTACCAATGCCCAAGTCGATTTTTTGTCATAAAATTTCAACATGCATATGACCAAAAATCGAATTTTATATAAATGTTATTTCTTAAATGCAGTTTTATTTTAAGGGTCAAACCATGACTTTTGAGACATTGCTTTTGAAAATCGGGTCAGTTTTGAGGAAGTTATGGAAGTCGAAAGATTTTACCAATGCCCAAGTCGATTTTTTTGTCATAAAATTTCAACATGCATATGACCAAAAATCGAATTTTATATAAATGTTATTTCTTAAATGCAGTTTTATTTTAAGGGTCAAACCATGACTTTTGAGATATTGCTTTTGAAAATCGGGTCAGTTTTGAGGAAGTTATGGAAGTCCAAAGATTTTACCAATGCCCAAGTCGATTTTTTTGTCATAAAATTTCAACATGCATATGACCAAAAATCGAATTTTATATAAATGTTATTTCTTAAATGCAGTTTTATTTTAAGGGTCAAACCATGACTTTTGAGACATTGCTTTTGAAAATCGGGTCACTTTTGAGGAAGTTATGGAAGTCGAAAGATTTTACCAATGCCCAAGTCGATTTTTTTGTCATAAAATTTCAACATGCATATGACCAAAATCGAATTTTATATAAATGTTATTTCTTAAATGCAGTTTTATTTTAAGGGTCAAACCATGACTTTTGAGATATTGCTTTTGAAAATCGGGTCACTTTTGAGGAAGTTATGGAAGTCCAAAGATTTTACCAATGCCCAAGTCGATTTTTTTGTCATAAAATTTCAACATGCATATGACCAAAAATCGAATTTTATATAAATGTTATTTCTTAAATGCAGTTTTATTTTAAGGGTCAAACCATGAATTTTGAGATATTGCTTTTGAAAATCGGGTCACTTTTGAGGAAGTTATGGAAGTCCAAAGATTTTACCAATGCCCAAGTCGATTTTTTTGTCATAAAATTTCAACATGCATATGACCAAAAATCGAATTTTATATAAATGTTATTTCTTAAATGCAGTTTTATTTTAAGGGTCAAACCATGACTTTTGAGACATTGCTTTTGAAAATCGGGTCACTTTTGAGGAAGTTATGGAAGTCGAAAGATTTTACCAATGCCCAAGTCGATTTTTTTGTCATAAAATTTCAACATGCATATGACCAAAAATCGAATTTTATATAAATGTTATTTCTTAAATGCAGTTTTATTTTAAGGGTCAAACCATGAATTTTGAGATATTGCTTTTGAAAATCGGGTCAGTTTTGAGGAAGTTATGGAAGTCCAAAGATTTTACCAATGCCCAAGTCGATTTTTTTGTCATAAAATTTCAACATGCATATGACCAAAAATCGAATTTTATATAAATGTTATTTCTTAAATGCAGTTTTATTTTAAGGGTCAAACCATGACTTTTGAGATATTGCTTTTGAAAATCGGGTCACTTTTGAGGAAGTTATGGAAGTCGAAAGATTTTACCAATGCCCAAGTCGATTTTTTGTCATAAAATTTCAACATGCATATGACCAAAAATCGAATTTTATATAAATGTTATTTCTTAAATGCAGTTTTATTTTAAGGGTCAAACCATGACTTTTGAGACATTGCTTTTGAAAATCGGGTCAGTTTTGAGGAAGTTATGGAAGTCCAAAGATTTTACCAATGCCCAAGTCGATTTTTTTGTCATAAAATTTCAACATGCATATGACCAAAAATCGAATTTTATATAAATGTTATTTCTTAAATGCAGTTTTATTTTAAGGGTCAAACCATGACTTTTGAGACATTGCTTTTGAAAATCGGGTCACTTTTGAGGAAGTTATGGAAGTCCAAAGATTTTACCAATGCCCAAGTCGATTTTTTGTCATAAAATTTCAACATGCATATGACCAAAAATCGAATTTTATATAAATGTTATTTCTTAAATGCAGTTTTATTTAAGGGTCAAACCATGACTTTTGAGATATTGCTTTTGAAAATCGGGTCAGTTTTGAGGAAGTTATGGAAGTCCAAAGATTTTACCAATGCCCAAGTCGATTTTTTTGTCATAAAATTTCAACATGCATATGACCAAAAATCGAATTTTATATAAATGTTATTTCTTAAATGCAGTTTTATTTTAAGGGTCAAACCATGACTTTTGAGACATTGCTTTTGAAAATCGGGTCACTTTTGAGGAAGTTATGGAAGTCGAAAGATTTTACCAATGCCCAAGTCGATTTTTTTGTCATAAAATTTCAACATGCATATGACCAAAAATCGAATTTTATATAAATGTTATTTCTTAAATGCAGTTTTATTTTAAGGGTCAAACCATGACTTTTGAGATATTGCTTTTGAAAATCGGGTCACTTTTGAGGAAGTTATGGAAGTCGAAAGATTTTACCAATGCCCAAGTCGATTTTTTTGTCATAAAATTTCAACATGCATATGACCAAAAATCGAATTTTATATAAATGTTATTTCTTAAATGCAGTTTTATTTTAAGGGTCAAACCATGACTTTTGAGATATTGCTTTTGAAAATCGGGTCACTTTTGAGGAAGTTATGGAAGTCCAAAGATTTTACCAATGCCCAAGTCGATTTTTTTGTCATAAAATTTCAACATGCATATGACCAAAAATCGAATTTTATATAAATGTTATTTCTTAAATGCAGTTTTATTTAAGGGTCAAACCATGACTTTTGAGATATTGCTTTTGAAAATCGGGTCAGTTTTGAGGAAGTTATGGAAGTCCAAAGATTTTACCAATGCCCAAGTCGATTTTTTTGTCATAAAATTTCAACATGCATATGACCAAAAATCGAATTTTATATAAATGTTATTTCTTAAATGCAGTTTTATTTTAAGGGTCAAACCATGACTTTGAGACATTGCTTTTGAAAATCGGGTCAGTTTTGAGGAAGTTATGGAAGTCCAAAGATTTTACCAATGCCCAAGTCGATTTTTTTGTCATAAAATTTCAACATGCATATGACCAAAAATCGAATTTTATATAAATGTTATTTCTTAAATGCAGTTTTATTTTAAGGGTCAAACCATGACTTTTGAGATATTGCTTTTGAAAATCGGGTCACTTTTGAGGAAGTTATGGAAGTCCAAAGATTTTACCAATGCCCAAGTCGATTTTTTTGTCATAAAATTTCAACATGCATATGACCAAAAATCGAATTTTATATAAATGTTATTTCTTAAATGCAGTTTTATTTTAAGGGTCAAACCATGACTTTTGAGATATTGCTTTTGAAAATCGGGTCAGTTTTGAGGAAGTTATGGAAGTCCAAAGATTTTACCAATGCCCAAGTCGATTTTTTTGTCATAAAATTTCAACATGCATATGACCAAAAATCGAATTTTATATAAATGTTATTTCTTAAATGCAGTTTTATTTTAAGGGTCAAACCATGACTTTTGAGATATTGCTTTTGAAAATCGGGTCACTTTTGAGGAAGTTATGGAAGTCGAAAGATTTTACCAATGCCCAAGTCGATTTTTTTGTCATAAAATTTCAACATGCATATGACCAAAAATCGAATTTTATATAAATGTTATTTCTTAAATGCAGTTTTATTTTAAGGGTCAAACCATGACTTTTGAGATATTGCTTTTGAAAATCGGGTCACTTTTGAGGAAGTTATGGAAGTCCAAAGATTTTACCAATGCCCAAGTCGATTTTTTTGTCATAAAATTTCAACATGCATATGACCAAAAATCGAATTTTATATAAATGTTATTTCTTAAATGCAGTTTTATTCTAGGGTCAAACCATGACTTTTGAGATATTGCTTTTGAAAATCGGGTCACTTTTGAGGAAGTTATGGAAGTCCAAAGATTTTACCAATGCCCAAGTCGATTTTTTGTCATAAAATTTCAACATGCATATGACCAAAAATCGAATTTTATATAAATGTTATTTCTTAAATGCAGTTTTATTTTAAGGGTCAAACCATGACTTTTGAGACATTGCTTTTGAAAATCGGGTCAGTTTTGAGGAAGTTATGGAAGTCCAAAGATTTTACCAATGCCCAAGTCGATTTTTTTGTCATAAAATTTCAACATGCATATGACCAAAAATCGAATTTTATATAAATGTTATTTCTTAAATGCAGTTTTATTCTAGGGGTCAAACCATGACTTTTGAGATATTGCTTTTGAAAATCGGGTCACTTTTGAGGAAGTTATGGAAGTCCAAAGATTTTACCAATGCCCAAGTCGATTTTTTGTCATAAAATTTCAACATGCATATGACCAAAAATCGAATTTTATATAAATGTTATTTCTTAAATGCAGTTTTATTTTAAGGGTCAAACCATGACTTTTGAGATATTGCTTTTGAAAATCGGGTCAGTTTTGAGGAAGTTATGGAAGTCCAAAGATTTTACCAATGCCCAAGTCGATTTTTTTGTCATAAAATTTCAACATGCATATGACCAAAAATCGAATTTTATATAAATGTTATTTCTTAAATGCAGTTTTATTTTAAGGGTCAAACCATGACTTTTGAGATATTGCTTTTGAAAATCGGGTCAGTTTGAGGAAGTTATGGAAGTCCAAAGATTTTACCAATGCCCAAGTCGATTTTTTTGTCATAAAATTTCAACATGCATATGACCAAAAATCGAATTTTATATAAATGTTATTTCTTAAATGCAGTTTTATTTAAGGGTCAAACCATGACTTTTGAGATATTGCTTTTGAAAATCGGGTCAGTTTTGAGGAAGTTATGGAAGTCCAAAGATTTTACCAATGCCCAAGTCGATTTTTTTGTCATAAAATTTCAACATGCATATGACCAAAAATCGAATTTTATATAAATGTTATTTCTTAAATGCAGTTTTATTTTAAGGGTCAAACCATGACTTTTGAGATATTGCTTTTGAAAATCGGGTCAGTTTTGAGGAAGTTATGGAAGTCGAAAGATTTTACCAATGCCCAAGTCGATTTTTTTGTCATAAAATTTCAACATGCATATGACCAAAAATCGAATTTTATATAAATGTTATTTCTTAAATGCAGTTTTATTTAAGGGTCAAACCATGACTTTTGAGATATTGCTTTTGAAAATCGGGTCACTTTTGAGGAAGTTATGGAAGTCCAAAGATTTTACCAATGCCCAAGTCGATTTTTTTGTCATAAAATTTCAACATGCATATGACCAAAAATCGAATTTTATATAAATGTTATTTCTTAAATGCAGTTTTATTTTAAGGGTCAAACCATGACTTTTGAGATATTGCTTTTGAAAATCGGGTCACTTTTGAGGAAGTTATGGAAGTCCAAAGATTTTACCAATGCCCAAGTCGATTTTTTTGTCATAAAATTTCAACATGCATATGACCAAAAATCGAATTTTATATAAATGTTATTTCTTAAATGCAGTTTTATTTTAAGGGTCAAACCATGACTTTTGAGATATTGCTTTTGAAAATCGGGTCACTTTTGAGGAAGTTATGGAAGTCCAAAGATTTTACCAATGCCCAAGTCGATTTTTTGTCATAAAATTTCAACATGCATATGACCAAAAATCGAATTTATATAAATGTTATTTCTTAAATGCAGTTTTATTTTAAGGGTCAAACCATGACTTTTGAGATATTGCTTTTGAAAATCGGGTCAGTTTTGAGGAAGTTATGGAAGTCCAAAGATTTTACCAATGCCCAAGTCGATTTTTTTGTCATAAAATTTCAACATGCATATGACCAAAAATCGAATTTTATATAAATGTTATTTCTTAAATGCAGTTTTATTTAAGGGTCAAACCATGACTTTTGAGATATTGCTTTTGAAAATCGGGTCACTTTTGAGGAAGTTATGGAAGTCCAAAGATTTTACCAATGCCCAAGTCGATTTTTTTGTCATAAAATTTCAACATGCATATGACCAAAAATCGAATTTTATATAAATGTTATTTCTTAAATGCAGTTTTATTTTAAGGGTCAAACCATGACTTTTGAGATATTGCTTTTGAAAATCGGGTCACTTTTGAGGAAGTTATGGAAGTCCAAAGATTTTACCAATGCCCAAGTCGATTTTTTTGTCATAAAATTTCAACATGCATATGACCAAAAATCGAATTTTATATAAATGTTATTTCTTAAATGCAGTTTTATTTTAAGGGTCAAACCATGACTTTTGAGATATTGCTTTTGAAAATCGGGTCACTTTTGAGGAAGTTATGGAAGTCCAAAGATTTTACCAATGCCCAAGTCGATTTTTTTGTCATAAAATTTCAACATGCATATGACCAAAAATCGAATTTTATATAAATGTTATTTCTTAAATGCAGTTTTATTTTAAGGGTCAAACCATGACTTTTGAGATATTGCTTTTGAAAATCGGGTCACTTTTGAGGAAGTTATGGAAGTCCAAAGATTTTACCAATGCCCAAGTCGATTTTTTTGTCATAAAATTTCAACATGCATATGACCAAAAATCGAATTTTATATAAATGTTATTTCTTAAATGCAGTTTTATTTTAAGGGTCAAACCATGACTTTTGAGATATTGCTTTTGAAAATCGGGTCACTTTTGAGGAAGTTATGGAAGTCCAAAGATTTTACCAATGCCCAAGTCGATTTTTTTGTCATAAAATTTCAACATGCATATGACCAAAAATCGAATTTTATATAAATGTTATTTCTTAAATGCAGTTTTATTTAAGGGTCAAACCATGACTTTTGAGATATTGCTTTTGAAAATCGGGTCACTTTTGAGGAAGTTATGGAAGTCCAAAGATTTTACCAATGCCCAAGTCGATTTTTTTGTCATAAAATTTCAACATGCATATGACCAAAAATCGAATTTTATATAAATGTTATTTCTTAAATGCAGTTTTATTTTAAGGGTCAAACCATGACTTTTGAGATATTGCTTTTGAAAATCGGGTCACTTTTGAGGAAGTTATGGAAGTCCAAAGATTTTACCAATGCCCAAGTCGATTTTTTTGTCATAAAATTTCAACATGCATATGACCAAAAATCGAATTTTATATAAATGTTATTTCTTAAATGCAGTTTTATTTTAAGGGTCAAACCATGACTTTTGAGATATTGCTTTTGAAAATCGGGTCAGTTTTGAGGAAGTTATGGAAGTCCAAAGATTTTACCAATGCCCAAGTCGATTTTTTTGTCATAAAATTTCAACATGCATATGACCAAAAATCGAATTTTATATAAATGTTATTTCTTAAATGCAGTTTTATTTAAGGGTCAAACCATGACTTTTGAGATATTGCTTTTGAAAATCGGGTCACTTTTGAGGAAGTTATGGAAGTCCAAAGATTTTACCAATGCCCAAGTCGATTTTTTTGTCATAAAATTTCAACATGCATATGACCAAAAATCGAATTTTATATAAATGTTATTTCTTAAAT